>JASVEL010004154.1:0-84902 GCA_032618575.1 Nicotiana noctiflora | reverse complement strand
TCAGCAAGCTATAATAACATAGAGGTAGGCCTGGCTCTCCCAATGCCTAGCCTCTTATAAATAACTAAGGGCATGAGATTAATGCTCGCCCCCAAATCACACAATGCCTTTGTAAAGGCATAATTACCTATAGTGCATGGGATGGTGAAACTACCTGGATCAGATAGCTTCTCAGCTATGGGTCTGGAGACTACTGCACTACAAGTCTGGGTAAGGGTTACGGTGGCCAAGTCTTAGAAATCAAATTTCCGCGACGTCAAATCTTTCATCATCTTAGCATACCCAGACATTTCTTTTAAAGCTTTAATTAAGGGAATGTTTACCTGGATTTGCTTGAACATCTCAAAGAACTTTTTGTATTGCTCTTCTTTCCGGTGTTTGGCCAACCTTTGGGGGAATGGTGGTGGAGGCCTCTTCTTCCCAATGACTTAGGACTTTTCCTTTTCCAGAGCTTTCTCTTCAACCTGCTGCTTTACCTATTCAGCTACTTTCTCTGTTCCCTGCTGCTCCTCTTTATTTTCAGCAACTATCTGGACTGTAACTTATGTCAACCCTGTGGACTCATCTAGTTCAACGGGCACTGGAGTGTGTGTCTCAGCATTTGTGTTGCTTTTCTCTTCTTCTTTCTCAGCATTAAGATCTCTACCGCTTCTCAAAGTCATTGCCATCAGCTACTTTGGGACTTGGTCTTTTGGGTTTGTTTGTGTATCTGCAGGCAATGTCCCTTCAGGACAATTGTTAAGTGACATAGCAATCTGGCCCATCTGTACTTCCATATTTTTGATCTCTGCGTCATGTGTATCTATTCTTTCATTGGTTTTGGTATTTGACCCAATTACCTGATGCATCATAGCTTTCAACTCTGCGAACCCATCGTCAAGTCTACCCCCATGCTGTGGTGGAGGTGGATGATATCCCTGCTGCTGATTGCCAAAATTTTGATGTCTAGGATATGGAGCCATGTTGTGTGGTGGCCTCATACCTGCTACATTATATTGTGGCTGAGGAGGCCTATACTACTGTGGAGCCAGTTGACCCCAACTCTGGTTACCCTATCGCTGCCCTCCATAGTTAGCCACATAATTCATGGCTTCATATTGATGATGATGTTCTTGGTCTGTAGCCCATGGATTACCTATGGGTTGGCTAATGCAAGATGTGCATAAACAACCATTGGTAGTGTCTACAATGTAAAGTTGCTGCTTAACCCCTGATTCTTCCACCTTCTTTGTCAGGATGCTCATTTGTGTCAATAAAGTTTCCACGTTCTCCTCTAGAGTGTTGGATGGATTCAGAGGTACATAGTGTACCACTGGAGTGATAGGAGCATTCCTGGTTGTTCACCCGGAATTTTGAGCCATTTTGGATAGCAAATTTTGGCCCTCTCTCCAAGTCTTGCTCAGAAAAGCTCCACCTGCTGAAGCATCTACTATATTCTTCATGCTGTCTGAAAGCCCCATGTAGAATCTTTGACCCAACATCTGCTCAGGAATCCCATAGTGAGGACACATAACAAGCATGCCCTTGAATCTGCCCCAAGTTTCATGTAATGTCTCCATTGGTTTCTGCTTGAAGCTCACAATCTCATCAAGTTGTTGAGCTGTCTTGTTAGGTGGATGAAACTTGTTGTGGAATTGCTTTACTAACTCATCCCAAGTTGCAATTGAGTTTATGGGGAGTGAGTTTAGCCATATCTGTGCAGCTTCTGTAACTAAGAAAAGGAAATAGCAATTGTCTGATGGCTTCCGGTGTCACATTTGGTTGCCTCTATGTCTTGCATATTGAGAGAAAGTTCTTCAGGTGCTATTGTGGATCTTCAACCTGAGTCCCAGAGAATAATCCATTGTTTTGCAACAAGTGTAGCATGTTGTTGGTGATCTGGAAAGACTCAGCTTGAATTGCTGGCACAATAATGGCAGTTGCCAAATTATCCGTTGTTGGTTGTGCCCAGTCAAATAATGCACCTTCCTGTGCCTCATGTGCCTCTTGCATATTTAACCCGCTTGCTGGTTTTGTTCGTTTATATCACCCATGTCGAAGTCTAGTTTAATTGGTTGTTGAGATTGTTTAATTTGTTTGATAGCTTTGTTATGTGCCCGAAAAGTTTGCTCGGGGTCTGAGAGTCCTTCAATTAGTTCTCCAGTCCTTGCAGATTTTCTAGGCATGCTCCTGAGTACCCAAATCATCAACCGTCAAAATATTCAATGTAAAGTGTAGAAAGAACCTGACTACACAAGAATCTTGAAGTTCTGTCAATGGAAATTGATAATTCCGTTAATCCCCGGCAACGGTGCCAAAATTGATTCACGTCCAAGCAACGGTCGCAGTCAATATAACCTGGTCTAATAAGTCCAAGATCGATCCCACAGGGAATTAACCTACCAATTACAACTTTCACAACCCAAGAGCACTTCCGAATCAAGTTCCCAAAATTTCGAGTATATGTTTATATGGATTTCGAACTAACTACTACCTTTGCAAGAATTAATAAGGCTTAAAAGAACGGATTGAATGTTGGGTAAAATAATATGGAGAAAAGACTAAGGTATTGATTTCCCCTATTGATGGAATCCCTTATCGTTATGCTCATACAAATTGTTAATATATTATATCAATCATGAACACTATTTGTACCGTAACCCTCTCCCAAGCAATTACAATAATTTACCAGTGCACTCTCCCGAGCTACCCTAGCTAGCTTTAATTTGAATGGTCCACTTAAGATTGCACCCAAGACTTCGTTATTCCTAACCACATCTTTACGCCTAAAGTTATAGATTCCTCCAATAACCTAGGTGTGGTGTTGTTCAACAATATACCTAAATATGCACTCTTTTCCAAGTTATGCACATTAAATAGGCACAGCTAATTGGGATGTCTACCAATTAACTACAACAAGAACGATGTTGAACAAATAGAAATCTAGTTAACGATTAGTAATCACATAAACAATAAGTTTATCACTCAATAGGTTCCATCAAAACCTTGGAAAAAGATTTAGCTACTCATGCTCAGAGAAACAAGAATAATAATTTAATTCATAAATAAATACTTGATATAAAATAAAGGAATGAGTTGAGAGAGTTCTCTCTTACTAATTTTCTTGCAAAAGTAGTGAAAAATACACAACTTGCCTCTATTGGGCGAACTAGGGGTTTATATAGAGGTTTTAGGGCTTAAAAACTGAATTTGTACAAAACTAGGAAACATTATGCGGCGCCTTCCGCGGTTCGTCCGCGGTCGCGGACGGACCGCGAACAGTCAACTTCAGAGAGCTTGTTTTTTCGCGGTTCATCCGCGGTCGCGAGTGAACCGCGGATGAACAGCACTTCTGATTTTTCTCTGATTCTTCAAGCTCACTTCACTTCAACTCTTCACTTGGCCTTTTCCTCAACATGTGACTCCAAAATAGCTCCTTTTAGCATCCGATGTATCATATGTACCTATAACACACCAATAAATACTAATCAAAGCATTTTGTCATCATAAACAACATTAATTCAACAACAAAGTGTGATTATTTAGGGCATAATTATAGTCAAATTCACCTATTATCAGGAGTCATCCGTAAATAGGGTTCTAGTATCTAGATTAGACTCGTTAAATACCTGCAGTTCTGTTTCTGCTTTTATTACCATCCCTGGGATAAAGCCTACCACAAAATCTGTGAAAACCTGCGATTTTATCGCAGTTCTAGGTTGATATGTCATGTCATATTCACTTAGTTCTATGTCCCACTTGGCTAATCTACCTAGTAACTCTTTCTTATGCAATATATTTTGTAAGGGGTAGGTGGTCTCTACAGAAATGGGGTGACATTGAAAATAATGCCTTAATTTTCTGGATGCCATAATTAGCGCTAAAGCAAGTTTTTCTAAATGAGGATATCGAATTTCAGCATCTAGTAAGGACATGCTAACATAATGAATTGGAGAATGTTAACCTTTATCTTCACGAACTAACACTGCACTTACCACCATTTCTAACACAACGAGATAGATGAGTAGCCTTTCACCGTTATTTGGTTTAGCCAGCAACGGTATATTCGTCAAGAATGTTTTCAGGTTTTTGAGCACTTGTTAACATTCTTCAGTCCATTCAAAGTGAATTTGCTTTTTCAATATCGAGAAAAAATTGAAGCTTTTCTTTGAGGATTTAGAAATAAATCTTCCCAATGAAGTTATCCTACTTGTCAACCTCTGCACTTATTTTTTTGCTCGTAATTATATCTGATATTTCTTCAATGCCTTTAATATGCACTGGATTTACATTCCTTGGTTAGAAAGTAGAAAACCTAAAATTTAACCTGAAGACACGCCAAATGCACATTTTTCGAGATTTAGCGTCATATTGAATTTGCGAAGAATTTGAAAAGTATCTACCAAATGTTGGATGTGATCCCTCGCTCATGCTGATGTGACGACCTGGCCCGTCGTCATGGGAATTACCGCCTCGTTATGTTGTAATTATATGTTTTATGCTTTTGTATCAGTATTAGAATATATCGGGTGAGTTAGGAGTGAATTGGAATGAAAATGAGGCATATAGCCTTTTTGAAGAAAACTTGAATATGGAAAGAAAAACTGGAGTTGACTATTTAGTTAGAGGGCTCGGAATCGGATTCTGATGATTTGGTTAGTTCCGGGAGGTGATTTGTGACTTAGGGGAGCGATCGGAATTGAATTTGGAGGTCCGGTGTAGAAATAGGCTTGAATTGGCTAAGGTTGAATTTTGGCGAAATTCGAACGGTAGGTGAGATTTTGATCCGGGGGTCGGAATGGAATTCCGACAATTTCTATAGCTTCGTTATGTGATTTTGGATATGTCCGCAAATTTTCAGGTCATTCGGACGTCGTTTGGTCGGGTTTTTGATTGAATGTTAGTTTCGGAAGTTTTGAAGAAACTTAGGCTTGAATCTGTGTGTAATTGATGCTTTTGATGTTTAGGATGGTGTTTTTATGATTGGAACAAGTTCGTATCGTATTTTGGAGTATGTTGGAGGTTTTTGTTGGGGTCCCGGGGGCCTCGGGGTGAATCCGGACCATCATCCGGCATTTTTGAAACTTTAAAAATCTGCTGTAAAATAGCAGATCACTGGGCAGAAATTAAGCCTTCGCGTTCGCGAGGGCGAGGCCCGCGTTCGTTTAGACTTAGGAAAAATGAGCATCGCGTTCGCGTTGCTGGGAGACGCGTTCACGTAAGAGGAAAGCTGTGAGCATCGCGTTCGCGTGGGTAGGCTCACGTTCGCGTAAGAGGAAAAAGAGAAGCCACGCGTTCGCGTGGACTGGGACGCGTTCGCGTAGAGGAAAACTACGGGGCTGGGGAGAATGGCCTTCGCGGACGTGTGACTTCATGTCGCATTCGCGATGAAGGAAATTGCTTGGAAGTGAATTAAAAACCAGAACAGAACGAGTCACGGGTTTCACACCCCAAAATACAAATTTTGAGTTCTAGAGAGAGAGACTCATGGGAGATTGCTGGGAAATCATCGGGTGTTCATCAGAGGTAATTTTTGTGGCTTAATTATGTCATTTTATCATGAAATCCTTGGATAATTCTCTGTAAATGGAAGATTTAAGGTGGGTTTGAGCCCTAGGCCAAAAATTGAAGAAAAACACTTATTTGAGTGAGCAAATGGAGTCCGATTTTGGTAAATTTTATATGCCTAGACTCGTATTGAGATGAGGATTCCGAATATGTGACTTTTGTAATTTTTTGAGAAGCGTACCGAAAGTCGAGTTTTGGCAACTTTGTGAATTTCGGTGTAAATTGAGTTGTTTTGACTGGGTATCATTCCATTGGTCTAATTTGATATGTTTCTACTATATTTGATCAGATTCTACTCGTGCGAAGTTTGATTCTCATGTCAAGGGCATCGCGGACTAGTCGTCGAGCCGTATTGAGGTGAGTAATGGATGTGGGTGATGACCAGCGGGTTCGAAACCCCGGTATACCACTTTGTGACGTTGTATAGCGGCGAGACACGTACTCTCTTGTAAGTGTGGGGTCGATCGTGAATTGGGGACTATGGCTTAGTCCGACCTGTGGTTACTATATTATGATATTGGCTATTCTCGAACCATTGAACCTCTTTCTCAGATGGTTGCGTATTATATTATGGTATTGGCTACTCTTGAGCCGTTAAACCTCCTTCTCGGATGGTTGAGTACATTTATGGGCTGTGAGCCAGCTATTGGGATTATGCGAGGATCGTTACCATTGTTCTGTGATATTTAACATGCTAGTTTTACTACCAGTCCGTAGCTATTACTGTTATCATGATTTTTCCAATCTCTGGAACATTGATATGTTGTTTTCAACTAAAAAAATGATAAAACAATTTTCAAAACTACTTTTGAACCTGCGAGGCTGCATTTGAAAATTAGATGACTGGTAGTGGATCGGGCTGCGCGCCGCAGCGTATATTCATGATAATGTGCTTGGGCTGTAGGAGCCCCTCCGGAGTTTGAACCCCCACAGTGAGCACGAGTACCCAAATTGGATCGGGCTACGCTCTATAGCGGTCATTTCATGCATTGCATTGCATTTAGCTACATCTGCTAGCTGTTATACTTGTTGTTGATATTGTTGGCTCTCTATTGTTGATATTGAACTGTTACATGGTATTAATTATAGATTTACATTGTGCTTTACTGTGGATTTCTTATCTACGCTGTCTTACCATTGTTTATTACCACTGAGTCTGGCAGTACTCATTTTACTCCCTGTACCTTGTGTGCAGATCCAGGTACCTCTCGGCAGACCTGATCTGGTAGCCGTTCGGAGGCATTGTGCGGGATAGCCGAGGTAGTTGCAGCGTCCGCAGGACCTGACTCCCCTTCTGACGGTCTTTTTCATTTCTTGTTGTCATTTCTTTCTGCACTGAGTTTTGGTTGTAAACCTTATTACACTTATGTTCTTTAGAGGCTCTTTACTCTTGACCCTTCGGTCTATGGGAGTTGGCATGTTTTGGGACTTGGTTCCCTATTTTGATATATCTATCATTGTTGTCTTACAATTTTCTATGCTTAAATGGGATAAGGCGAGCTCATAGCTCCGTAATTGTTGTTGAATGGTCAGGCTGGCCTAGCAGTGTGTTGGGCGCCATCACGACCGGATTTGGGGTTGTGACAAGTTGGTATCAGAGCCTAGGTTTACTAGGCCTCATGAGTCTTGAGCCGGTTGGTAGAGTCTTGTGGATCGGTACGGGGATGCCTGTACTTATCCTCGGGAGGTTGCAAACCTTTAGGAAACACTTCACATTTCTTGAACTCTATTGTGCGATCTTGTTGTTCTGAGAACTGAACTTCTATATTCTATTCTCTCGCAGATGGAGAGAACGCGAGCATCGGGACGAGGTGGGCGACCTACATTGCCACCTGTTAGAGGCTGTGGGCGCGGTCGTGCTAGAGGTAGAGGTAGGGCAGATGAGGAGCAGCCCCCAGTGGTTGATTCTCCAGCATCCCCAGTTCAGGCCCAGACTGTATCTATTGCTATTCTTGTTCTTTAGGAGACTCTTGCTCGGATATTATCGGTGTGTTCTGGTTTGGCTCAGGTAGTATCAGCTACCGCTACTGCAGCGACATCTCAGACAGGGGGTGGTCAGCAGACCCTTGCAGCTCGCACACCTGAGCAGGTTGTTCAGGGACTTCAGACGCCAGAGGCGGTCCCCGCTCAGGTGGTTGCACCGGTTATTCCTCCAGCTGCACCAGCTCCAGAGCATATGGTTCAGGCTATGCCCGACGACGAGCAGCGTCGTCTTGTGAGATTTGGTAGACTTCAGCCACCCCATTTCAGTGGCGCTGAGGGCGAGGATGCCCATGGTTTCTTGGATTAGTGTCAGAGGATGTTGCGTACGACTGGTATTCTTGAGTCCAACGGAATTTCATTTACTACATTTCAGTTCACTGGTCCCGCATTTGATAGGTGGGAGGAGTTTGAGAGGCATAGGCCTGCAGGAGCGATACCTCTCACATGGCAGCAGTTCTCTACTCTCTTTCTAGAGAAGTATGTACCACAGTCCCGTCGCGAGGAGTTTCGTCGCCAGTTCGAGTGGTTGGTTCAGGGCGACATGTCTGTGACCCAGTATGAGCTTAGATTCACACAGTTGGCTAGGCATGCCACGTGGATGATCCCTACTGATACGGAGAGGATCAGGAGGTTCATTGATGGCCTCAACTGCTCTATCCGCATTCTTATGACCACAGAGAGAGTTTTGTCATCATCATTTGAGCAGGTTGTAGATATGGAACGCTCCATTGAGGCGGATCGTCGCCGAGAAAGGGAGGAGCGGGAGGCCAAGAGGCCTCGTGGTTCGGGTAGCTTCAGTGGTGCTCCATCTAGAGGGAATTTTCAACAGGGCAGAGGTCGCTCATCTAGACCTTCTCATTCAGGCCACCCTGAGTAGAGCGGAGGTTCTTATGGTCATGGTCGACAGGGATTTCAGCAGGGTCAGTCTTCACTTAGTGCCCTCCCGGCCCAGAGTGCAGCACCTACTTCTTCAGCCCAGGGTTCTTCTGCGGTGAGGGGTTCCCTTCAGTCCCCTTCTCCAGCACCAGGTGCTTGTTATGAGTGTGGTGAGTTTGGCCACATGAGGAGGTAGTACCCTCGACTCCGTAGGGACAGGGCTCAGCAGAGGGATTAGCCCTCCTCTTCAGCACCATCTCAGGCTAGTAGAAGTGGAGGTCAGTCTTCTCGTGGTCGCCCTAGAGGCGAGGAGAGATCCGGTGGAGATCAAGCACGATTCTATGCACTCCCTGACAGGCGTGATGCAGTTACCTCCGATGCAGTGATTACAGGTATCATTTCTGTCTGTCACAGAGATGCCTCTGTTCTATTTGATCTAGGGTCCACATATTCTTACGTTTCCTCTTATTTTGCACATCATTTGGGTGTGACTCGTGGTAGTCTTGATTTACCTGTTCATGTATCCACCCCCGTAGGTGATACGATTGTAGTGGATCATGTATATAGATCTTGTGTTATATCTATTGGGGGTCTGGAGACCCAGGCAGATCTGTTATTGTTGGGGATGGTGGACTTTGATGTTATATTGGGTATGGACTGGTTGTCTCCGTACCATGCTATATTGGACTGTCATGCTAAGACAGTTACATTGGCCATTCCTGGTATTTCTCAGATTGAGTGGCGGGGTTCGACTAATTTTCTCCCTAGCCGTGTCATTTCGTTCTTAAAGGCTCAGAAAATGGTTGAAAAGGGGTGTTTGTCGTACTTAGCCTTTGTGAGAGATGTGGGAGCTGAGTCTCCTAACATCGATTTTGTACCTGTTGTGAGGGACTTTCCAGATGTATTCCCCTCAGACCTGTCGGGCATGCCGCCGGACAGGGATATTGATTTTGGCATTGACTTGGTGCCGGGCACTCAGCCCATATCCATTCCTCCTTATCGGATGGCACCAGCTGAGTTGAAAGAACTAAAAGAGCAGCTTCAGGAGCTTCTGGATAAGGGTTTCATCCGCCCTGCTGTGTCCCCGTGGGGTGCGCCGGTGTTATTTGTTAAAAAGAAAGATGGTTCCATGCGGATATGTGTTGATTATAGGCAATTGAACAAAGTAACAGTGAAGAACAAGTACCCTCTACCACGTATTGATGATTTGTTTGATCAGTTATAGGGTGCGAGATTGTTTTCTAAGATTGATCTTCGTTCAGGCTATCATCAGCTGAAGATCAGAGACTCTGATATTATGAAGACTACATTCAGGACCAGATATGGTCACTATGAGTTCCTTGTGATGTCTTCTGGGCTGACCAATGCCCCAACAGCATTTATGCATCTGATGAACAGTGTGTTCAGCCTTATTTGGATTCATTTGTGATTGTGTTCATTGATGACATTCTAGTCTACTCCCGTAGCCGGGAGGAGCATGCTCAGCATTTGAGTATTGTGTTGCAGAGATTGAGGGAGGAGAAGCTATATGATAAATTTTCCAAGTGCGAGTTTTGGCTCGAGTTAGTAGCATTTCGGGTCATGTGGTGTCTCGTGATAGTATTCAGGTTGATCCAAAGAAGATAGAGGCGGTGCAGAGTTGGCCTAGACCGTCCTCAACTACAGTGATCAGGAGTTTTCTTGGCTTGGCGGGATATTATCGCCGGTTTATTCAGGGATTTTCATCCGTTGCTTCTTCCTTGACTAAGTTGACTCAGAAGGGTGCACCATTCGTGTGGTCGGATGAGTGCGAGGAGAGCTTTCAAAAGCTCAAGACAGCTTTGACCACAGCTCCAGTATTAGTTTTTCCATCAGCTTCAGGTTCATATACTATTTATTGTGATGCCTCGAGAGTGGGGATAGGTTGTGTGTTGATGCAGAAAGTAAGGTGATTGCTTATGCTTCTCGGCAGTTGAAGCCACATGAGAAGAACTATCTTGTTCATGATTTGGAGCTAGCTGCCATAGTTCATGCCTTGAAGATTTGGAGGCAATATTTGTACGGCGTGTCTTGTGAGGTGTATACCGATCATTGTAGTCTCCAGCACTTGTTCAAGCAGAAGGATCATAATTTGAGACAGCGGAGATGGCTTGAGTTGCTTAAGGATTATGACATTACTATTTTATATCATCCGGGAAAGGCCAATGTGGTGGCCGATGCTTTGAGCCGGAAGGCGGTCAGTATGGGGAGCTTGGCATATATTCCAGCTGAGGAGAGGCCATTTGCTTATGATGTTCAGGTGCTAGCCAATCGGCTAGTGAGGTTAGACATTTCGGAGCCCAGCAGGGTATTGGCTTGTGTTGTATCTCGGTCATCTCTATATGATCGTATTCGTGAGCGCCAGTATGATGATCCACATTTGGCTGTCCTTAGGGACAGAGTTCAGCATAATGATGCTAGAGATGTCACCATTGATAGTGACGGCGTATTGAGGATGCAGGGCCGGATATGTGTGCCCAATGTTGATGGTCTTCGTGAGTTGATTCTGGAGGAGGCCCATAGCTCGTGGTTTCTATCCATCCAGGAGCCGCGAAGATGTATCAAGACTTGAAATAGCACTATTGGTGGGGGAAGATGAAGATGGACATTGTCAGACATGTAGCACGGTGCCTCAACTGTCAGCAGGTTAAGTACGAGCATCAGAGGCCCGGTGGTGTATTTCAGTGCATTGATATTCCTGAGTGGAAATAGGAGAGGATCACTATGGACTTTGTTACTGGACTCCCTCGGACAGCGAGGAAGTTTGATTCTGTTTGGGTGATTGTGGATAGGCTGACCAAGTCATCTCACTTCATTCCCGTGTGTACTACTTACTCATCGGAGCGGTTGGCAGTGATCTTTATTCGAGAGATTGTCCGATTGCATGGGGTCCCAGTGTCTATCATATCTGATAGGGGCACTCAGTTCACTTCTCAGTTTTGGAGAGCATTTCAGCGAGAGATGGGTACGCGGGTTGAGTTGAGCACCGTATTTCACCCCCAGATAGACGGGCAGTTTGAGCGCACTATTTAGATCCTGGAGGATATGTTGCGAGCATGTGTGATTGACTTTGGTGGTTCGTGGGATGAGTTCTTGCCACTTGTTGAGTTTGCCTACAACAGCAGTTATCAGTCGAGTATTCAGATGTCCCCGTACGAGGCATTGTATGGCAGACGGTGTAGATCCCCCGTGGGATGGTTTGAGCCTGGTGAGGATAGATTGATAGGGACTGAGTTAGTTCAGGATGCTCTGGATAGAGAGAAGTTGATCCAGAAGAGGCTTCGTACAGCACAGTCTCGCCAAAAGAGTTATGCAGACCGTAGAGTTGGAGAGTTGTCTTTCATGGTTGGTGACAGAGTATTGTTGAAGGTTTCACCCATGAAGGGTGTCATGAGGTTCGAGAAGAGGGAATGCTAAGTCCCAGGTACATTGGTCCTTTTGAGATACTCAGGAGGGTTGGAGAGGTGGCATATGAGTTGGCCTTGCCACCTAGCTTATCCAGCGTTCATCCGGTATTCCATGTGTCTATGCTCCGGAAGTACGTTGGAGATCCGTCTCATGTATTAGACTTCAGTACCATTTAGCTTGATGGTGATCTATCCTATGATGTGGAGCCTATTGTTATTTTGGGTCGTCAGGTGAGAAAATTGAGGTCCAAGGAGATTACATCAGTTAAGTTTCAGTGGAGAGGTCGACCAGTGGAGGAGGCCACGTGGGAGATCGAGCGGGAGATGTGGAGCAGATATCCTCACTTGTTCGAGACTTCAGGTATGTTTCTGGACCCGCTCGAGGACGAGCGTTTGCTTAAGAGGGGGAGAATGTGACGACCCGGCCCGTCGTCACAGGAATTACCACCCCTTTATGTTGTAATTATATGTTTTATGCTTTTATATCAGTATTAGAATATATCGGGTGAGTTAGGAGTGAATTGGATTGAAAATGAGGCATATAGCCTTTTTGAAGGAAATTTGAATATGGAAAGTCAACCCGGAGTTGACTATTTAGTTAGAGGGCTCGGAATCAGATTCTGATGATTTGGTTAGTTCCGAGAGGTGATTTCTGACTTAAGGGAGCGATCGGAATTGAATTTGGAGGTCCGGTGTAGAAAAAGGCTTGAATTGGCTAAGGTTGAATTTTGGCGAAATCCGAACGGTAGGTGAGATTTTGATCCGGTGGTCGGAATGGAATTCTGACAATTCCTGTAGCTTCGTCATGTGATTTTGGATATGTCCGCAAATGTTCAGGTCATTCGGACGTCGTTTGGTCGGGTTTTTGATTGAATGTTAGTTTCGGAAGTTTTGAAGAAACTTAGGCTTGAATCCGTGTGTAATTGGTGCTTTTGATGTTTAGGATGGTATTTTTATGATTGGAACAAGTTCGTATAGTGTTTTGGAGTATGTTGGTGGTTTTCGTTGGGGTCCCGGGGGCCTCGGGGTGAATCCTGACCATCATCCGGCATTTTTGAAACTTGAAAATCTGCTATAGAATTGCAGATCACTGGGCAGAAATTAAGCCTTCGCGTTCGCGAGGGCGAGGCCCGCATTCGCGTAGGCTGAGGAGAAATGCGCATCGCGTTCACGTTGCTGGGAGACGCATTCGCGTAAGAGAAAGGATGTGAGCATCGCGTTCGCGTGGGTAGGCTCGCGTTCGCGTAAGAGGAAAAAGAGAAGCTACGCGTTCGCGTGGACTGGGACGCGTTAGCATAGAGGAAAAATCCGGGGCTGGGGAGAATGGCCTTCGCGGACGCATGACTTTATGTCGCGTTCGCGATGAAGGAAATTGCCTGGCAGTGAATTAAAAACCAGAATAGAACCAGCCGCGGGTTTCACACCCCAAAACACAAATTTTGAGTTCTAGAGAGAGGGACTCACGGGAGATTGCTGGGAAATCATCGGGTGTTCGTCGGAGGTAATTTTTGTGGCTTAATTACATCACTTTATCATGAAATCCTTGGATAATTCTCTGTAAATGGAAGATTTAAGGTGGGTTTGAGCCCTGGGCCTAAAATTGAAGAAAAATATTGATTTGAGTGAGCAAATGGAGTCCGATTTTGGTGAACTTTATATTCCTAGACTCGTATTGAGATGAGCGTTCCGAATATGTGAATTTCGTAATTTTTCGAGAAGCGTATCAAAAGTCGAGTTTTGGCAACTTTGTGAATTTCGGTGTAAATTGAGTTGTTTTGACTGGGTATCATTCCATTGGTCTAATTTGATGTGTTTCTAATATATTTGATCAGATTCTATGCGTGCAGAGCTTGATTCTCGTGGCAAGGGCATCGCAGACTAATCGTCGAGCCGTATTGAGGTGAGTAATGGATGTGGGTGATGACCAGCGGGTTCGAAACCCCGGTATACCACTTTGTGACGCTGTATAGCGGTGAGACACGTACTCTCTTGTGAGTGCGGGGTCGATTTTGATTTGGGGACTATGGCTTAGTCCGACTTGCTGGCACTATATTATGATATTGGCTATTCTCGAGCCGTTGAACCTCCTTCTTGGATGGTTGCATATTATATTGTGGTATTGGCTACTCTTGAGCCGTTAAACCTCCTTCTCGGATGGTTGAGTACATTTATGGGCTGTGAGCCAGCTATTGGGATCCTGCGAGGATCGTTACCATTATTCTGTGATATTGAACATGCTAGTTTTACTACCAGTCTGTAGCTATTACTGTTATCATGATTTTTCCAATCTCTAGAACCTTGATATATTGTTTTCAACTAAAAAAATGATAAAATAAATTTCAAAACTACTTTTGAGCCTGCGAGGCTGCATTTGCATATTAGCTGACTGGTAGTGGATCGAGCTGCGCGCCGCAGCGTATATTCATGATATTGTGCTTGGGCTGTAGGAGCTCCTCCAGAGTCTGAACCCTCACAGCGAGCACGGGTACCCAAATTGGATCGGGCTATGCGTCGTAGCGGTCATTTCATGCATTGCATTGCATTTAGCTATATCTGCTAGCTGTTATACTTGTTGTTGATATTCTTGGCTCTGTACTGTTGATATTGAACTGTTACAGGGTATTAATTATAGCTTTACATTGTGCTTTACTGTGGATTTCTTATCTACGCTGTCTTACCCTTGTTTATTACCATTGAGTTTGGCAGTACTCATTTTACTCCTTGTACCTTGTGTGCAGATCCAGGTACCTCTTGGCAGACCTGATCTGGTAGCCATTCGGAGGCATTGTGCGGGATAGTCGAGGTAGCTGCAGCGTCCGCAGGACCTGACTCCCCTTCTGACTGTCTTTTCATTTCTTGTTGTCATTTCCTTTTCGCATTGAGTTTTGGTTGTAAACCTTATTACACTTATGCTAGGACTTGGTTCCCTATTTTGATATATCTATCATGGTTGTCTTACAATTTGTTATGCTTAAATGAGATAAGGCGAGCTCATAGCTCCGTAATTGTTGTTGATTGGTCAGGCTGGCCTAGCAGTGTGCTGGGCGCCATCACGACCGAATTTGGGGTCGTGACAGCTGACTTTACTAGCATATCATCAATGTAGACTTTCATGGTTTTTCTTAGATGTTCTTGAAACATCTTCCTTACTAACCTTTGGTACGTGGCCCCAACATTCTTTAGACCGAAGGACGTGTCTTTATAGAAGTAAGTCCCCCTGTCTATAATGAAAGAAGTTTTTTCCTCATCTGAATGATCCATTTTTATCTGATTATATCCTGAATAATCATCTAAGAAACTCAAGAATACATGCCCTGCAGTAACAACAATTAGTTGATCTATGTGTGGTAAAGGAGAAGAATCTTTCGGCCAAGCTTTACTTAAGTCAATATAGTCTACACAAACTCGCCACTTACCATTCTTTTTGGGTGCCACTACAATATTAGGTAACCAATTTAGATATTTTACCTCAAGGATATACCCGATTTTCAAAAGCAACCTCATCTTGTTCACCTGGTTTTTGAAGGATCCTTGCCTTCTTTTTCTTCTGTTTGACATGTGGATATGTTGGATCTTCATTCAGCTTATGGGTCCTCACCTCTGGTGGTATGCCTGTCATATCTGAATATGACCAAGCAAATCAATCTGTGTTAGCTTTTAAAAATTCAATAAACTTACTTTTCATCTCTAGGCTCAGGTTGGTTCCGATGTAAACTTTTTTATCTGCCAATGTATAAACAACACCATCGCTTCGAGTTCCTCAATTGTTGTTTTGATGTTTTTGTTCTCTTTTGGCTCTTCAATAGTATCAATCCTTGAGTCTACATCTGTCTGTCCATCTTCGGTTGAGGTTTGAGTTGTTAAACCTTACACTGAATTTTGTTATTGTTATTTCATATCTGCAACGTTGGTTTATATGCTTGAATTCGCCACTGAATTGATACTTCTAGAAGCCTGCTAATCACCACGATTTGGCTAATTCCACATTATGAAGGGAACTTAATAAGTTGATGTAAAGTTGATGGAACAACATCCATCTCATAAATCCAAGGTCTGTCGAGGATAATATTGTATGCCATATCCATATCTATTACATGAAATTTCGTATCTTTAACTACTCTTGTGAATATGGTGAGTATTATCTCCCCTTTAGTGAAAACGCTTGAATTTTCATATCCAGATAATGTATGTGCTTTGGGTACCAATTTATCATCAACTTGCATCTCGTTTACCATTATTTAAAGAATGATATTTACAAAGCTACCTAGATCAATCAAAACTATGTACAAGTAAGGATATTACCAGTGCCTCATTGTGTGGAATCAATATGCCGTCTGTATCAACGTCATCAAATATTATACTGTCCTCTTCCAAAACATGGCGAATTCGCTTCCCGTGGGTGACTGTGATTTTTGACACCTTCTTTACAGTTGTATATGTCACGCCATTGAGTTCCTTCCCACGGTTATGACATTAACTGTTCTTTTTGGTTACAGAGGTTTTGGTGGCTCGTGTCTATTGTTCATATATGCTTGCTTACCATTCTCACTAAAAAAAATTGACTAAGTAGTCTTGTTTTAATAGGTTCTCTACTTCACGTTGTAGCAATCTGCAATCTGTTGTTTTGTGATCATGATCATTATGAAACCCGCACCAGATATCAGAGATTCTTCTATTTGGGTTCGACCTCATTTCCTTTGGCCACCGCTCCTTATCTCTCATTCTTTTTGAAAGAGCTACCAACTCAGATGTGATAACATCAATCTATAGCCACCAATCTTCGCTTTTGAACTTTTGTCGTTGCCCCGCGTATCTCACGTGTCTCATTCCTTTCTAAAACTGAACGACGAACTTGAATCTTTATCCTTTGATCTAGAATTGTACCTCCTGATGGTCCCCATGTAAGGTTTGTACCTGTTCTTACCGGACCTTTTTTCAATTTCTAGGCATCTCAAACTTACTCTTTTATCTCCCCAGGATTGAGTAATAGTATCTTCTTCTATCTGCAGCTTCGTACTATACCTATTATAAACATCATTTCAAGTCGTTTAAGGGAATTCTCATAAGCTTTGTTTGAGTCTCCTTGTGGCTTCTGAGCTTTTTTCATTTAGATTACTTGCAAAAGCCATAACGCCCAATTGTCAGGTACACATGTTAACATCATTCTTTTACGTTGGAATCTATCTACGAAGTCCTTGAGTAGCTATGTATCTCCTTGTTTTATTTTGAAGATGTCTTCCATCCCCTTTTCATCTTTTTGAGCTCCCGAGTGTTGTTTTATAAATGAATCTGGAAGCTCAACAAGTCACTTACATTTTCTAATGAAGTCAATTATCAACATGCATGCTTACAAGGACTTGATTAAAAATGCAACTTAAAATACTTGTTGCTTACGAGCACTTTTAAAGAGTATACTCTTTTATATTGGAACACTTATCATTAACCTTTTGATAGTCAATTTTGGATATTAATATTCTTGATCAAGAGTTCTTCAACATTCAAAATAATTGAACCATAACTTTAATTATTGCAATGGTTTTCGTGCAATTTGTGTTTCTTTACAAATTAGTTTCAACGTCCAACATTGCTCCACATTTTGTTAATTAACTGGAACAGAAAACATAAAATAACAAATATTAAGATATGAAAGTCAAAAACTTACATATACCCTTTCAGACAATCCACTTCTTTATGACTATATAAAAAGTGCAAGAACTAATAAACAACGGGGTTTCAGAGTTATAAAAGATAGATTAATTGAAGTTGAAATGTAGACAAATTCAGGATTTAGAACCAGATAGTTCAAAAGAACGTAATATTTACCATATGTATACCATTTATGTACTTTTTGTAGATGTATATAGGGTAGGAGTTCAGTTAAATTTATATTATAGATTACAGGTTGACCTCTGGAAGAAACCATTAACGTTTATATTTGTAGACTGTATACATCAAACTATTTAAGGTGCGGTCTTTTTCTGGATTCTGAATAAATATGTGATGCTTTGTGTATCAGGTTGAACTATTTAAATCTTGATTAAGTGCGTCTCTAAGTAGAATGGGCAAAACAATTAGGGTTTTTTCTTATCTATATCATATATGAAATATTATTACCAAAAATGTGCATAGTTTCTAATTTACCAACTCTGTTCACATTTTTTCTACTGTTATTGTACCAATCATTAAATACTAATTAATAATAGTTGAATATTCCTAATTTATCGAGCTAAAATTGAGGAAAGCTCCGTGAATGTTAATGTTTATCCGTGCTCATTATCTCAAGGAATCATGAACTGTTTTCTAAAATCAGTAACTATGTATTTTATTCCCATGGAAGTGCATGAATATACACAAGCAAAAACATCAGTAGTTTTATAATGTGGGAACCGGCGTATAAACATCCGTTTCTAAGTCAAGGAATTGTAAATTATGAACCTTGTTGTTTTTATAGATTTGGCGTATATCAGATCAAATCATATTCTTCTAGATATACCTATTTAGGTGCGCTATAATTATGGAAGTAAATATTCTTTTTCCACCACTGATAGCCATTCAAAAGCTTGAAAGTTTTGGATTTAAATTTGGATTTCAAAATTCATTGTTTGTTTGGATTAGGTGGTGTTGAAAATAATCGAGAATATGGTTTGAAGTTTATATCTCAATTTTGAGGGGTTTTGCATAAATTGTAGATAAATTATAGATTATTTGTATTCTGATTGTAGATGCTTTAATCTTTATTTTTACAAATAAAAAATTACTAAAACTTCTACAAATCTTCTGAAAAAATGCAATTATGTCAAAAATTACAATTATGCTACAATTGAATGGGAATTGAAATATAAAAATTCAATATACCTAGTTTATAGATATTTTGTAGATAAATTGTAGATTATTTGTATTCTAATTATAGATACTTTGTTTTTTGTTTTCAAAAATCCAAAACGACTAAAACTTCTACAAATCTTCTTCATAAACGTAATTATGTCAAAAATACCAATTAAACTACAATCGAATGGGAATTGGGATATTAAAATTTAATATAGCCAGTTTGTAGATATTTTGTAGATGAATTGTAGATTATTTTTATTCAAATTGTAGATGCATTATTTTCTGTTTTCACAAATCCAAAACGACTAAAACTTCTACAAAATCTTCTGCAAAAAACAATCTACAATTTATCTACAGGCTTATTTCAATATGAAATTCAGCCAAAATCAAGTCTAAATATTCACCAAAATCCCTCAAAATTGAGATATAAACTCCAAAACATATTTCCAATTATTTACAACAACACTCAATTAAAATAAATAATAATTTTTGAAAACCCAAATTTAAATTTAAAACTTTCAAGCTTTTTAATAGTTGTCAATGATGAAAGCCTATATAAAGAACATGGGTATCGGTAAATTCCTAGCATTGATTTTTTGAAATAGTGTTATATGTCAAGCGATACCATCCTTGTAACCATTCTATCCATCCCAATCCTGTTTTTTTCTTTCCTTATTAATGTGAAAGTAGCAGAAGATGAGTTCATTTTATTGAAATTATGAATTTGAGATTCAGAAATAGATAAAAAAAACGATCCAAAAAAATAATTTAAGTGAAATAACAAATTATCAATTGTTGAAACAAACAATTGGGAGAAGCAAAGGATTGGCACATATTTCGGAATAGAAAATAATTTATTCAATGCAGTAAACCAATACAAGAACAAATGTCTCTTTCTTTTTAATTATATCATTAATTAATGATGGTGTAAAAATAATAATTTAATATATTAAATATAATTAAGTCCAGCCTTAAATATTAAAGGTAAAAAAGATTTTTATGTGGCACAGAAATATAAATTTCTAAAGAATTTTGTTGGATATGGAGGATAATAAAGGATGGGAAAAAGCCAAACAAAGAGCACAAAATGGCACCGAGATTGGTCGGGTCGGCCTTAAAGTCCGGAGGCACATCTGAAACCTTATCTCCAACATCATCTCCAAACCCTCAAAGGGAGAAATTCCCCCAAAATTAAAACAAAAACCCCATCATTGCCAACATCAACGGTCAATATAAATCATCCTTTATCCTTAGAATCAAAACCCCATCATGCCAAATCATTGATGGGTCCTACTTTCTTCTCCCACTGGCTTCACACGTGTCACTTGATCTTTCTTGGAACCTACTTCAACAGAACACCAACAATTAAAAGGCGTTTAAAAGAGTTAAAATATGTGTATTGTTAAGAATATAATTTTATTTGGAGTGAATGTCTATCTTGTGGAGAGTTTCACTTTGTGACTAAGTTATATTTCTCCTATAAATAGAGGGGTCTTACCCCATTGTCAATCATCCCAAAATTCAATAAGAATTCCCTCTCTCTTTCTCTACAATATTGTTCTTCTTCTTTTATTGCTTTATAACACGTTATCAGTACGGGACTCTAACCAATTGAGTAGAAGCTTTGGGATTGAGCACAATGATTGTCAATTGCTCCATGAACTTCCTTCATGATTAAATTTTAGATTTAAGGTAAGTATTTTACTTTTTCTCTTTCAAATTCTTGACATTCTATTATTTGATTTTAAATACAAGCAAAGGCGATAAATTTTGTTTGCAACTCTAATGGAGTTTGAAAGAAATTATAACCACCCAAAGTGGTAAAATTTCTATGCATTGCCATGATTAAATTCATGTATAATTGTGGGCAAAGAATTAAAAATCCGTCCCATTGAATTTGCTCCATTATCATTCCCTTTGGAGAATGTGATAGCAGTATGTAATAAGTCTGAAAGAAGACAAAATTATTACCATGAATAATCAATGGATATGGACGTGGCAATAGACGAAATTATATCGTCATCATTGTGGTAATGAGAACAATAAGTATTCTCAAAATAATCCTTCACTTTGTGAAAGGAATATTTGTCATCGATTTGACATGATATTTTATAAAGCACATATAGATGATTATGGTCCATTCATGATGTGAATGTGACAACATCTTACTTATGAATACATATTCATTCTTAAGAGAATTTGAACGTGCTAGTGATAGTAAATATACCACACTCACCTCTAGAAGAAGGTTTGAGATGATACCATAACTAATATCATTATTATGGCATGAATGGTCATTGGTCACGTACCTATTAGACCCCAAAATATTTTGGCATTGTGATTATTAAAAGACAACGGTAATGCAAGAAACAGATCTTGCATATAATTTTGATCATACACATAATGGTATAACTTTCTCTTTAAAAGAGATATTCACCACATGGATGTTGATGAATCTGTGGTAGTACAAAATTAATTGAGAGCTATGGAAGAGCCAATTATTACTATTTTGGAGAAACAAAATTAATTACCAATAAGGTATTGTGTTGTAGTACGTCTCAAAGAAACTTATTTAGTTTCCAAAGTATACGCGAAAGCGGTTGATTATATTGAGACTATAAATAAAGAAAAGATTTAATATCTTCTATTACTACATCTTGTAGCGGGGTAATATGTATGTGAAAAGCTACCCGCTTTATTCTCTAATTTGTACTACGTAAACAAAAGAATACCACAATGAAGTGGATATTTTATTGATATAAAACTCATATCATAATAAACTTGAAGTTTATTCATAATTGCACACATCATGGTGTAAATCTGAAATTTATCAATATTGATAATTTATTCAGTTGGCATAATTGGTTTTGCCAAATCAATTTATGTATGATGTGCAAAAATAATAGAGAATTCACATGGGTAAATATTAAAGAACTAGAATGTTCTTTATGAATTCTCTTACACTGCTTGTTCTCATTAATTAATTGACCAACTAAAATTGGGATTGAATCCCATGAATGCTGGAAATATAAAAGGTGAATATGAGCCCATTCACCCGCCATGTATACCACATAAGATGCATATATGAGATGGTTACATGTGCGATTATTATTAACCCTCAACCTGGCCGGTGTGTGCGAGGTAACTTGCTCAATAATTTGATTTAGAGCATAATTTCTAGATTTTCTATTCAAGAAGTTCATCTTGATAAGTTGGTCTACATCACAGCTAGTTTAGCAAAATAACTTATTGAGTGCCTCCACTTAATAGCTAAAATATTGCTTATGATAACAAAATTATCTATATCAGTTTGATATTGGTTATAAAAGTATATTACATTCTCCCCTTACAAGTGGTTCAGGGTCAGGAACCAAATAATTTCATCTTATTATTATTGGTGTGCGGTGTATATTTTGATTAACACCATAAAGCACAAAGATGAGTTTTCAAAGTTTGAGGAAACAAGTTAGTTTTTCTAACATGAGGGGGAGACAAGATACAACAGTTGAGAAAACGTTACTTGGAATGAATTATCATTTATATATCTAGATCCTCAATAAAATAATATGAACTTGAAGTTCATAAAAGGATAATTCATGTGCAATTTATTGCAAAGCATGCCAGAACGCATTTGCTGACCCAAATAAAGTAACTATATTCTCATTGCAAATGCTCATATTATGTCCTAGAAAGACAAAGTCTATGGTAAGCTTAAAGCGTATAGACAATCGGTTTCAAATAAACTTCTTGATAAAGAAGGTGAGCAAATGATCAAAATGATCATAATAAAGGAGGCAAGTAATCCAGAAGATCACATGACATAACACTTCATAATATCTCATGAGAGATTCAGGTACATGAATATATGAATGAAGAGATCTCTATGTTATGTCATTATGAAAATACATTGAAATTGATATAAATTCTTTGTCGATGTCAACCTTCAAGAAGCTAGTGTACAAGATTGGGATGCGAAGTCTTAATGATGTGAATTGATACTCTCATCATGGAGGGTTAATGCGCGTTGCACTCTTTTTCCCTTACAATGTTTTGTCCCACTATGTTTTCCTTGCGAAGTTTTTAACGAGGCAACCAAAAGTCGTATTATTAGATATCTGTACTCTTTTTTCTTTTCTGGATTTTTTTCCCATTGGATTTTATTTTAGTTAAGGTTTTAATAAGGCACATTACTTATTGAGTAGACATTCAAGGGGGAGTGTTAAGAATATAATTCTATTTGAAGTGAATGTCTATCTTGTGGAGAGTTTCACTTTGTGATTAAGTCATATTTCTCCTATAAATAAGGGGTCTTACCCCATTGTAAATCATCCCAAAATTCAATAAGAATTCCCTCTCTCTCTTTCTCTACAATATTGTTCTTCTTCTTTTATTGCTTTATAACATGTATGATATACAATATTGTTAGTTGATGTCCTAATTTTTTTATTATATTTGATTTTTCTATATCTTTAAGGAAATGATAACATATTTATTATTATTGAGTTTTTTTTCCTAAAATGAAAATATAATTCTTTTATATTTGGCTAGCCCCTTTTTGTTGTAAGAAAATTTTTGAAATTCTATAAATTGAGGATCCTTCCTTCTCATTCAGTAGCATCCATAATGTAGCTATATGGGGTTTGATAGTCATGTTTAGGGGGAAATTTTACGGGACAAATGTTAGTGTGCCACTTGTGTTTGCATCTTTGTGAGGTTGTTCTCTCGATATTTTGTACAATCTTTTATTTAGTGGATTGCTCATATCCGCCGTGGATGTAGGTCAGCTGATCGAACCACGTTAAATATTTGTATCTCTTTTAGTGTATTTGTATATTTCTCCTTATTGTATAATTTATTATCGTCCAAGGTTTGCTTTATTAGCTTCCGCATGACACCTGATTATTTCGATCCTAACAAATATGTCTAATTTGTACGCAGAATCTATGTAATTGACAATATTAAGTTACATATTAAATTTTATAATAACTCTTGATATAAAATATTGAGATAAAGATAGTAAATCACACGCATTACATCAGGAGATTTAAAGGGTGAGAGGAGAAGGATACCCACACTATTGATGGGTTTGAACCCTTTATCTCAACACTAGAAGAGAGAAAACTCACCAGGAGAGATAGGCCTCAACCTCGTTGTAGTAGATATGTATGTACTAGATAACGTATATGTGCGATGCACAACCCCAATTTTTTTTTCCTTTTAATATTTTTTGGTCTATTGCTAATTACAAACTTTATTCGTCTTTAGTCAAAGAAAAATAGCATATGCATTTGCATAATAACGTATAAAACCACATTTACTTGTATTAATTTTTAAATTTTTATGTATAATTTAATTTTTTGAAAATCGTATTATTATACCAATAACTTTGTAATACTTGTTAAACCCTAATACTTTATTATATAAAGATATATATAATACTTCAAGTGCAATGTAGAGTAATTCTACATATTCTTATTTTTTTTTTTTGAAAGAGTTTTGCATCACCAAACTTAAAATTATTATAAAAAATGATTGAAAAGTTAATTGGAAAATAAGTTGTGATGTATTTTCCCATTGTTTAAATTGAATATATATAAGTTTACTCTTTTACTATTTTCAATTGTGTTAATGTATTATTTTTTCTTTTTATATTAATCAAAATATGAATAATGAAACATATTCATTTTATTTCCAAATAGTTGACAAATTTTTTTATTCTTTGAAATAATAACTGTAATTCTTAACTATTCAGAATTTATTAACCAAAAAATTTGTATTTTATTCTAGTTTAATCACATCTGAATAATTTATTAAAATTTTTCAATCACTTCAATCACTCTAAATACTTGTCAAATTGACATTAAATTAAAGCATTACAATATATTTCTAGTTTCATTTGCTATGATTGAGATACTCTAGGGTGTAATACAATTTCTTTACCATAATTATATTTTGGGATTTTTTAAAAATATTTAATTTTGAATTTATATATTTTGAAATTTATATATATGTTGAATTATTTATTGAACACAGATGACGTTCCCAACTAACTTATTCATAGAAGAAAAAGTATATCTTGCATAATAATACCTTTTATGTTGTCTAGTATATAATAAAGAAAAAATATTCCCAAATTAGTTGTCTTAACCTTTTGTTTATATTATTCTCAAATAATGTTTTATAGAGGGAATTATCTTTAAACAATTTGAACAATATTCTATAATAAAAATATTTTATTCTTAAATACGTTTTTCCTAATTTTGTGACTGGGATACTCTAGGGTGTAATATAATTTTCTTTACCATAATTATATATTGGGATTTTTTAAAATATTTAATTTTGTATTTATTTATTTTAAAATTTATATATACGTTGAATTATTTATTGAACACAGAGAAAGTTCCCAACTAACTTATTCATAGAAGGAAAAGTATAATCCTGCATAATGATACCTCTTATGTTGCCCAATATATAAAAAAGAAAAAAAATTCCAAATTAGTTGTCTTAACCTTCTGTTTGTATTATTCTCAAATAATGTTTTATAGAGGGAATCGATTTTATACAATTTGAACAATATTAGATAATAAAAATATTTTATTCTTAAATACTTTTTACCTAATTTTGTAAAGGATTTCAATTAAAATTGTAATTTTCATGAGAACTTGTTTAAAGTTATACCAATTGATACATATATAAGAACACCTTAATAAAAATCTACATAATTTATTGCCACTTTTCTTTAAATGTCTTAAGAAAATAGTCAATAAATAAAATAAATGAAATAATATTTCTTAAGGAGATAATAAAATTATTGTATATAAATATATGTAACCATTTTATAATTTTAACCAAATAAACGTTGAATTATAAAATTAGCAAACAGATAATTTATATAGTTGAAAGTGCTAACTGAAAAAAATAGGTAGTCTGCTTTCTAACAAAAGATAGTTAAGGTTGAATATGAAGTGGGGTCTACACAAAGAATTCAATAATTTAGCTTACGTTACTTTTTTTGTTCAGAACCACAATCAAATTAGCAAAAGATGAAATTATAATCTTGAAATGACCATGATGCCCTTGGTCAACCTCTCTTCTCTTATATATATATATATATATGTATATGTATGTATATATATATATATATGTATATGTATGTGTGTGTGTGTGTGTGTGTATACATATATATATTGGGATTTTTTAAAAATATTTAATTTTATATTTATATATATTTTTAAAATTTATATATATGTTGAATTATTTATTGAACACAGAGGAAGTTCCCAACTAACTTATTCATAGAAGGAAAAGTATATTCTGCATAATGATACCTCTTATGTTACCCAGTGTAAAATAAGTATAAAAAATTCTCAAATTAGTTGTCTTAACCTTTTGTTTATATTATACTCAAATAACGTTTTATAGAGGGAATTATCTTTATACAATTTGAACAATATTCTATAATAAAAATATTTTATTCTTAAATACTTTTTTCCTAATTTTGTTATTGAGATACTCTAGGTTGTAATATAATTTTCTTTACCATAACTATATGTTGGGATTTTTTAAAAATATTTAATTTTGTATTTATGTATTTTAAAATTTATATATAGGTTGAATTATTTATTGAGCAGAGGAAGTTCCCAACTAACTTATTCATAGAAGAAAAAGTATAATCTTGCATAATGATACCACCTCTCTTCTCTTTTCTAAAGAAAAAAAATTTCCAAATTAGTTGTCTTAACCTTTTGTTTATATTATTTCAAATAATGTTTTATAGAGGGAATCAATTTTATACAATTTGAACGATATTAGATAATAAAAATATTTTATTCTTAAATACTTTTTTCCTAATTTCGTAAAGTATTCCAATTAAAATTGTAATTTTCATGAGAACTTGTCTAAAGCTATACCAATTGATACATATATAAGAACACCTTAATAAAAATCTACATAATTTATTACCACTTTTCTTTAAATGTCTTTAGAAAATAGTCAATAAATAAAATATATGAAATAATATTTCTTAAGGAGATAATAAAATTATTGTATATAAATATATGTAACCATTTTATAATTTTAATCAAATAAACGTTGAATTATAAAATTACCAAATAGATAATTTATTTAGTTAGAAGTACTAACTGAAAAGAATAGGTAGTCTACTTTCTAACAAAAGATAACTAAGGTTGAATATGAAGTGGGGTCTATACAAAGAATTCAATAATTTAGCTCACGTTGCTTTTTTTGTTTAGCAACCACAATCAAATTAACAAAAGATGAAATTATAATCTTGAAATGACCATGATGCCCTTGGTCAACCTCTCTTCTCTTATATATATATATATATATATATATATAAAATAAAGAAAACAAATTTCCAAATTAGTTGTCTTAACCTTTTGTTTATATTATTTCAAATAATGTTTTATACAGGGAATCAATTTTATACAATTTGAACGATATTAGATAATAAAAATATTTTATTCTTAAACACTTTTTTCCTAATTTCGTAAAGTATTCCAATTAAAATTGTAATTTTCATGAGAACTTGTCTAAAGTTATACCAATTGATACATATATAAGAACACCTTAATAAAAATCTACATAATTTATTGCCACTTTTTTTTAAATGTTTTTAGAAAATAGTCAATAAATAAAATAAATGAAATAATATTTCTTAAGGAGATAATAAAATTGTTGTATATAAATATATGTAACCATTTTATAATTTTAATCAAATAAACGTTGAATTATAAAATTACCAAATAGATAATTTATTTAGTTAGAAGTACTAACTGAAAAGAATAGGTAGTCTACTCTCTAACAAAAGATAGCTAAGGTTGAATATGAAGTGGGGTCTACATAAGGAATTCAATAATTTAGCTCACGTTGCTTTTTTTTTTGTTTGGAAACCACAATCGAATTTGCAAAATAATCAAATTAGCAGAAGATGAAATTATAATCTTGAAATGACCATGATGCCCTCGGTCAACCTCTCTTCTCTTTTCTCTATATATATATATAATGTAATAACTCCTATGAATTATTACAAATGTCTCAACTTCTATTGACGTGCAAATTTGTGCAAGTGGTAACGAGAATATTTTGTAAAGTACCTCAAATTGTAGTCAACGCACAAACTTTTTCAAGAAAAAATAATTGAAATTGAAATTGAAGGATTGAAATATCTAAAGAATAATTTAGGCCCAAGTAAAAAAAATTGAACAAAAGTTATATCGAAGACATTTATCAAGCTAGCACTACAGAAAAAAAAATCAGCTTTAGCAACAGACGAATTTTGTAACTAAATAGTGTATTTTCGTCGCTAAACGGATTTAGCAACGGAATAACGACAAATTTGTATTCGACGCTACTTTGCTGGTAGCTAACCACTTACTAATAAAAAAAATTGAATCCGTTGGTAAGGTAGTGACCAATTAGCTACGGTTCGTATCTGTTGCTACTCTTAGCGACAACACATATCCGTCGCAAATATCATTAATTTTGTCGCCAAATCGACAATTCATTCCGTCGTCGGAATTAATTTACGACGAACTTATTTTGCCGCTAATTTGCCGCTTATGTTATTGTGACATATTTGACTTTCTTTTGGCTATGAATCATTTTGTCACAAATCTGTCGCATCCTGTTATTCTATATTAGTTATAGCTACGAAAACAATTCGTCACAAATTATATTTTTTTTATTTAATTTAATAAAATATATATTGCTCAAGCATATATAAAATACTCTTAATAATAAACGAAATTCGTAAAAATTAATATTCTACAGGATCCAAATGAAATACCAAAATGCAAGCACATAATTAATTTTAAAAACATTTACAATACTAAATAAAGTTCACACAAAAATAGTTAATTACTGAGTGACGGAAGAGTGAAGTTCATCCTCAAAAAGCTATGCATGAACCTTGTTAATACCAAAACATCAACCATTCCAAAATAAAGTTTCAAATAAAAATAGTTAACTACTGAAAGACTGGAAAGTGAAGGTCATCATGAGAGAGCAGTGCATAAACCTCATTAATATTAGTAGGAAGAGGAACTGGAGGTTCAAAATCCAATGGGTGATCAGTATGATTATCTTGCAGATGTGATGGTGAAGTTATCAATCCTCTTACTTGCTCAGCCAACAGAGGAAGCATGTGATTAGTTAGCACATGAACCATATGATCAGCCAATGCAGAAATCAATCGCATTACTAACTCATCTAAATTCGCCATTGATGCTGACTAAGCATTCGGGGGTGATGTTGCTGATGAAGCATCTGATCCAGAAGAGGCACGAAGGTTCGGCCCATAGAAATATTTTGCTTGAGATCCAAGACCATATATTTTTTTCTTCTTTTCCCCTCCCTCGGCTGGATAAAACGCTAGAGACTGATAAATATCAGATTGAGTTTGTGTTTGTTATTGTAATATTTGCTGATATTTTTCCTGTAAATATCATAATAATTAGTAAATATTATTATGAATAACACTACTGCCATAAGAAGATTTAGACGACCCATTTCTTTGTCTACAGAACTATATCTCAATACAATTATAGGATTTTGAATTTACATGTACAAGTCGGGATCGCTCACTAACAAAACAAATTCATCAAGACCATATGTATGAGATGCAAATATTTCTCACTTGGTGTTGGATCTCGATCCTTTTCAATAGCCTAAACAAAAAAATAAAGAATTTAATTTTCTTTGATAAGGTGAAACAGTTTACTAGTTGAGGTACTAAGAAGATATACAATAGTACAAGAACAAGAAGAATAACCTCAACAATAATTTTCAGATTACATACTTCCTAGCATATCCAGGAAATTCCAATTCAATTTCTTCAAATGATTTAGTCTTACCATGATGACCATACAACCCCAATATATTAACCGAACCAAAGAAACTAAGAGAAGTTTCCACTGAAACAATCAATTTAATTTATTCTTAGAATAACCACTCAGGAGTCAGGAAGCATACAAGACTAGCACAAATGTAAAGGTAAGCACCGAGCATTAAATTTCTAAACAATTATGTGCAATTTAATTTAGCATTGTGAAAATATTTTGTTCAGCTATTCTTTCTTTATATGAATTCTTGAGGTCATTTGAAAAACAGATCTATGTGATACAAAGAAAGCACACTATTGAATCCTTATCCATCACGACAGTGATCATGAGAACTAGTTCAAGAACTCCTGTTTTGTGTACAATAATAACTGGCTCATGTGAAATCATGAAGAAGACACTCCTAAGTTGATTTTCTTTTAATGAAACGACCTATAATAGAGATGTCAATTAATGGAAACATCCAAAAACAACACCAAGTTGAAACATTGCTCAAACCACAAGAACAACAGAGGATCAACCTATTACGAAAGTTGAAATATGTGTAAATTATAGTGATTACCCCTTACGAAGAATATACTTACAAGTCTCTTATAATGTTCCCCAATGGTGACAGAGCCGCCTGTGTGAGTCCCAATGGCCACGTCGGTCCCAACGCGATAACGAATTTTTACATTTATTTTTGATTATTTGAAATATTTAGGATTGTTCCATAGTTTCATCCAGTTGTCCCACACATTACCTGTAACAAAATTTGCTTGAACCATATCCGTATCTTTTTTTATTTTTCTCATAAAATCAGAGTATCTTTTCGCTGCCTTACTTTTCCATAGGCGAGTCACTTCTCTATCAATCAATAGATCCCAATAAAATGCCTTCTGAAATAATTTTGTAAAGTAGTAACATTAGTATATTATCTATAAAAGTTAATACACTACGTAACATCAATTTGATGGAATGTCATACCTTTAATTCTCCAAAGTAAAATTCTCTTCTCTCTATTGATTCCATTAGGATGAAGTTCATGCTTGAAATTTTCATATATATACTTAGAGCATAATCTAGAAGGTTATATCCTGGACATTTTGAAGACATTGCTTGAATGCTTGTCATTAATCAATAACAGTATATTAAAAAATAGTAGATGCTTGGACTAACACTGCAGAAGAAAGAAAAATAAGAGTCTGCTGGCCAACACTACTGTTGCACTCACCTTTGCCTATTGCATTACTTTGAGTAGATATATCCTCAGCTATTATATTATTTTGTGATATACCCTCGTCTACTGTGTTGCTCTGATTAGATGTCATCGAGATGGTTTAACATAGATAGGTGGGGTACTGCTATTACCTTGTAACGACCCGGATGGTCGTTTTAGAAAATTATGCCCCGATCCCCAATTTAACTATTCCCCTAAGTTCATTTCTGCTATTGTGGTTTGTCGGGAGGGTCGGTTCTGGAATTCGGAGTGTTTTGGGACACTTAGTCCCTAAATAGAAGCTTTATAATTGAAAAATAGCCCGTAGCCGGAATAGTGTTAAGACGAACTAGGAATGGAAATTCGATGGTTCCATTAGCTCCGTTAGGTGATTTCGGGGTTGGGAGCGCGTTCAGAATGTATTTTGGAGGTCCGTAGCTCGATTAGGATAGAAATGCCGAAGTTTGAAATTTTGACAAATCCAAATGATAGGTGAGATTTTGATCCGGGGGTCGGAATGGAATTCCGACAATATCTGTAGCTTCGATATGTGATTTTGGATATGCCCGCAAATTTTCAGGTCATTCGGACGTCGTTTGGTTGGGTTTTAGATCGAATGTGTAATTCGGAAAGTTTTAAGGAATTTTAGGCTTGAATTCGATGTGAATTATGGGTTTTGATGTTGTTAGACGTGTTTTGAGGATTGGAACAAGTTTGAATAAGGTATTAGGATGTGTTAGTGTATTTGGATGATTAAATGGGAAGAAAGCATGGAAAATTGCAGGTTTGGTTGCCGGTTCTGTTGTTTTCGCCCCTGCGGAAATGGGACCGCAGAGGCGAGTCCGCAGGAGTGGACAAGGAAGCGCTAAGGCGGGTTTGTTCGCAGGAGCGGACGTTTGTCCATTGAGGCGGCATCGCAGGTGCGAGGTTGAGACCGCAGGAGCGGTCAAGAGGCGGAATTGGGAAATCCGCAGAAGCGGATGCAAGATCGCTTATGCGAGTCCGTAGAAGCGGACTCTGGTTTGTAGGAGCAAGATTCATCGTAGGAGTGGCTGTTCGATCGCAGAAGCGGATGCGCGGAAGCGTCCCTGGGATCGCAGAAGCGGAATGGGCCAGCCAGGCCTGGGGTTCATAGAAGCGACTAAATTGTCGCGAAAGCGGTTCCGCAGAGGTGGAAAATATTCCGCAGAAGCGAAAATCGCAGAAGGTTAATTATATCAGAAGTTAGAAATTTTAGAAATATTTCAAACATTTCAGGGCTCGGCTTAAGGGGCGATTTGGGCAATTTTGAAGGGGAATTCGAGGGGTTTCTTCAGGTAATCAACTATGGACTCAAATTATGATTATTGTTGATGATATTATGCAATTATCTCATGAAAATGGAGGAATTTGGGGTATTTCATGGGGGTTTTCACACTAGGCTTGAACTTTAGAAAAAATTAAAGGTTTGAATGGGCAAATGGAGTCCGAATTTAGTAAACTTTATATGCTTAGACTCGTATTGAGACGAGGGTTCTGAATATGTAATTTTCGTGATTTTTCGAAAAATGTACCGAAAGTCAGGTTTTGGCAACTTGTGGATTTTGGTGTATTTGAATTATTTTGATTGGGTAATGCTCAATTGGCCTTTTTTGATGTGATTCTATTGATTTTTATCAGATACTACACCTGTGGAGACCGACATTCGCGGCAAGAGAGTTGTCTCTTAGCGGTTTTGTACCGGAGTTGAGGTAAGTGGCTTGTCTAACCTCGCGTGGGGGAACTTTCACCCCTAGGATATTATGTGATAGTTTAAATGCCTTGTACGCGAGGTGACGGGCGTGTACATGCGCTGGTTGTTGTAACACACACTTTACTTGAATTGTCCGATTAGTGATATTCCCGCTCTTAGTTGATTAAATCGTTACTTTTACCCAGTATTAGTTAGAAAAGCATGATTTGCTAGGATTTAACTGTCTAATTGCCTAATTGTCTTACTTGAACTTCTTGATAATTGTTGGCACTAGTTTTGGTAAAGTTGTAGTTAAGCATATTATATTCTCTCTGTGTGTTTCTTTATTTGTTGTGTTGGTGGACTGCGGGTTCGATTCCCGGAGATCCCATGGCTGTGGGTTCCATTCCCAAAGACCCGGAGTGGTATTATTTGGGGACTGCCGGTTCGATTCCCGGAGATCCTGAGTTATTGAGATATGGACTGCGGGTTCGATTCCCGGACATCCTGAGTTATTAAGATATGGATTGCAGGTTCGATTCCCGAAGATCCTGAGTTATTGAGATATGGACTGTGGGTTCGATTCCCGGAGATCCTGAGTTATTGAGATATGGACTGCGTGTTCGATTCCTGGAGATCCTGAGTTATTAATATATTATTGAGATATGGACTGCGGGTTCGATTCCCGGAGATCCTGTGATCATTGAGACACTTCTTGAGGTATTGAGACCTGGGCTGCGGGTTTGATTCCCGGAGACCCAGAGATACTGTTATCGGGACTGCGGGTTAAATTCCCGAAGCTCCTGGATTGTTGATTATAGAATGGGACTGTGGGTTCAATTCCCACATGTCCTGGACTTGTTAATTGAGTTTTGTTACTTGTTGTTAGCTTAATTGTAGACGGTTGCAGTAATCACTTTATTGTTGTTATTTCAGAATTATTATTATTTAAACTGCTTATTATTGTTATCATCATTTTGTTATCGTTTCTCTCAGTAGAGCCCTGACCTTCCTCGTCACTACTCCATCGAGGTTAGGCTTGGCACTTACTGAGTACCGCCGTGGTGTACTCATGCTACTCTTCTGCACACTTTTGTTGTGCAGATCCAGGTACATCAGGACAGGACCATACTAGGTGATATCAGCAGCACACTTGGAGACTTTGAGGTATGATCTGCTACGTCCGCGGATCCGGAGGCCCTCCTTCTATTCTGATAGTTCTAGTAGATGTTTTTCCTTCTTTTCGTTGTTTTATATACTCTTTACACATAGAGCCACAGTTGTATTTCTCTTTTAGTCTGTGTTACCCATGGGATTCCGGGTCTTGGTGGTATTTTTAAATAGTGTGATTGACGAGTGTATGTGCCAAGCGGCACGGATTACATTCCTATTTATATCGTTTTCCGCTATTTCTTGTTTAAAGTTTATAAACTTGTATATTCCGCAATGTGATAGGCTTACCTAGTCGTGGGGATTGGGTGCCGTCATGACATGTTCACGATTGGTGAACTAGGGTCGTGACAAGTTGGTATCAAAGCTCTAGGTTCATAGGAGTCACGGGACACGGACCGGTTACTTAGAGTCTCGCTGATCGATACGGAGACGTCTGTATTTTTCTATGAGGGGCTATGTAACTGTTTAGGAAACTCTTCATTTCTTTTGGATTCCTTGTCGTGCGACATTTTTGACATCAAAAATCTAAACTACTGCTTTCTATTCTCTCACAGATGGTGAGGACACGAGCTACTCGCGATGATCATGTACCCGCGCCCCCTGTTGCCGCCGTCAGAGGCCGGGGCCGAGGTAGAGGACGAGGACGCGCATGAGGTGCAGCCACAACACCCGCGCGCGCTGTCGCTGAGGTGCCACAGGTGGATCAGGTTGGAGCGCAGGCACTAGTAACGTCCAATTCCACCGCTAAAAAGAAATTGACACGGTCGTAAGCAATATATTTACCCAACTATGAGTCGGGGTCGAATCCCACAGAGAACAATATGTAGACGATTAGGAATGCAAGAAAATTATCACTAGTTGCGCTAAGCCAAACACTTAAGATTTTGGATTTTGGAAAATATTTATATCTAAATGCAAAAATGTAAACTAACCTAGAAAGCAAATGAAATGACCAATGGCTACAAGTATGAATGCTTCGGGAATTACACTCAAGTAACGATCCAATGTATTTCATGATTTTACAAATATGAGCGAGTTTATGTTAATTAGCCACGGATAATAATTCTTAATTAGCTTCTTCCGAAGACTAACAAGACTTCCTAATTGAATTATCCCTAATCACAATTAGAAGATTTAACACACCCGATAGGCTACAAGTAGTTCAATCCTATCCCTAGGTCGAATCTATAAAGTGAGGGTTAACGCCTCAAGTTCTTGTTAATTAATCTTTCCCAACCAAATTATCTTTCCCAAAATTAATTCAAAGTAAATGGGCAAGTCCTAGAGTTAGCTATTCTCTTTGGAAACATTAAAGAACAAGAATAATTAAAGTAACAATAACTCACTTCATAAATATATAAAAATTATTCGATACATAAGAACAACAAGGTATTTAATCCACACTTTAAATATGAATATTCCCATAAACAAGATTCAAGTATTGGAAATAAATACTACACACTTAGATATACAATACAAAGCAAGGAAATGAAGAAATAAACATAAATGGGTAAGAAATCCTAAACCACAAGCTTTAATCTTCAAGACCCAAGTGTGTGTGCAAAACCCTAGACTTCAAACTTGTTCTCTCTAAGCCAAAGAGTAAAAGATGTTCCAAAAGTGAAGAAAATAATTGAGAGATGCAGAGAGATGTCAAAAAGCTGCCTACAATGTCTTCTTGGTCGAGTATATAAATGATTTGGGGTGAAAAATATGTGAAATGCCGAAATTGCCCAGAACCGGCCCAGATGCCACGCATCGCGATCGCATGTTTTGGCTCGCGATCGCGTGGAGCAGTGATCTAACCCTACGTGATCGCGTGAAAAATTCCTGCGATCGCGTGACTTCACGTATGTGTCTCCTGCAATCGCGTGATCCATTCCTGCGATCGCGTAGCTTCCCGTATGTGTTTCCTGCGATCGCGTGATCCTTTCCTACGATCGCGTAGATTTAGGTGTCTTTATTCTGCGATCGCATGATAGCTTCTGCGATCACGTAGTGTTGCTGCCTGGTCTTCTGCGATCGCGTGATGATGTCCGCGATCGCGTAGAGTTCTCGCCCAACAGTCATTTTTCCTTTAAATTCCAGTCAAAAACACCTAAATTCCATTCAACACACCTCATGAATCATGTACCTGAAAATCTCACAATAACCACTATAAGCAACCTCATTTCATACTAAAAAGGCACAAAAAGCTAAGCAAAAGAGGCTAAAATGAGTGGTAAAATCACAACTCATCAACACCCCCAACTTAAAGCTTTTGCTTGTCCTCAAGCAAATCAAAACCACAACTTTAATGAGGATTCATCATTTAAAATACAAGTGGCATTGCGATTATGAACATATCACATTATCCCTAACTTATCTCATTCAAACACCATACTTATGGATTTGGTTGATACTAATAATTAGGCTCAAGTATGTATATCTTTTCTTAATAACTCCCTCCTAAATAAAATCAACTTCAACAATGTGCAAGGGAGTTCCAAAACAATTAAGTGATAAAAATAAGCCTCAATGAGTGACTCAAAGGCACTAGTTCACTAAGATTGCTCAATTTACTCAATTTCACCGGTCTTCTCTAATTCATGCGCCGTCACAAGAAAGAAAGTCCCAACAACGAACAATATATTTACGACACAACACAAGGGACAAATTTTTCGAAAACACTCACTCTCACAAAGAAACTTCAAGTGTTACGACACATCATACCATAAGCTTGCCCTTATTTTAATTCATCATTCATTCAAGAATGCTTAGTTGGAGGTCCCATAAGGACTTTTTAAGCTTGTAATGTAGGTTTAGGGAAGGTTGGATAAGCATTTGGGTACATGTGACTTCATCGTCCTTGAACACTACTCACAAATTTCATTCTTTTGCACTTTGATTCTCATTAACTCACATAGCCTCATTGGCACCTAGTTCCCAATATAGAACCACCTTACACACCTCTCCCAATTTTATTCAAGGCTCCACAATGTATATATTTACACATATATATAAAGACTAACTTTTTTTTTCATTTTTCTTTTGGAGCTTGAATACTTTAATAAACACTTTGAGGCATCTGGTCTTAGACTCAATGTATAACCTTGCCAATTTCCACTTTGACATCACCCCAACTTAGGCTTTTAGCCTCATTCTCAATGTTCAAGGAGGGACGGGTTCAAAAGAGGGAATTAAAAGGGAAAGGTTTGTAATGAGTTGGCCAAAGAAAGGTTTAAAGGCTCAAAAAGGGGTACTAGTGATATTATTTACACAACGGTAGGCTTGAAAGGCAAAATAGATGTTTAAAATTAAAACAAAGAATGCCTAAGATCATTCCTCCAACCAAATATACTATTATTCGCATTGAAAAACCAACCGGGCAAGTTCTAGATGATGGAAGTAAACACAAGATTTATTTCAACAATCGCTAACACACATGGCACATGAATTAATGAAGACGGATCAATTCTATCAAACTAGTGAGCTAAGAGTCACTAAAAGAGACAAAAATTTATCACGAAAACTGTTTTACACCATGCAACTTATTTGTTTTTAGTTTAAATTAAATTTTTGGAGGGGTATTCTTAATTCATAATTTACATACAAGAGACTAATTTTTATTAGTATCAAATAAACCAAAAGCCTCATCCTAACAAAACAAGACTAATTCCCTTAAGAAGGTTGTCACACTATCTCTCATAGGGAAAAGTCACCCGGTTCACTAAAGTGTTCCTTGGGAAAGAACCGTAGCATAAAGAAAACCCAAGGAAATTTTATTTAAGAAAAGGAAAATAACAACTACTACAAAGGTAACAAAAATTAAAGAAGCTACTAAAAAAAATCAACCAGAAAGAAAGTACCTAACAATGATTTACTACTAACAAAATACATATCTACACAAGTTCAAGGCTACACAACTAGTTCATGCTTCACTGTCTAAGAAAATATTGCGATGCCCAAGAACCACCCCCAACTTAGAATATTGCAATGTCCCAATGCAATTATGCAATTAAAGCAAAAATAAAAGAGGTGCTCCCTGAATGGTGTCACTCTCCACTGGAGGAACTGGGAGGCTCAAGCTCAAAGTCATCATCCTCTGTCTCATCAGGTCCACAGAATTTGCGCAACGTGCTCATTATCTTATTGAGGAACTTGCTTTTCTTCCTCTCATGCTCTCTATACTTCCGTTGCCTTCTTTCAATTTTTCCCAACTTTGCTTTGATGCTATGTTGCTCCTTTGCGAGGTCAGACAATGTGGGGAGCCTTTCTGAGCCAGCTGGGCTTGCAGAGATGCTCTCTCCGGATGGTCCAGACGGAAGACCAGCTTCAAGCTGTCGTACCTGAGTGTCCATACCATAAACCTGTCGAGAGATGTACCTGAGAGTAAGAGGTCCCTCCTCAAGTGGAATGATGGCTGTGGAAGTACTAGAGGCATCTTCATTAATCTCTGTTTCTATGAACCAGCCAAAACTGGGAGATGCTACATCAATTCGTCTCTTCTTTGGTTGCGCTTCTGCTCTTGACCTTAGTAGGGGATGGATAAGCTTTTCTGGTGGCTTTTCATTTTCTGTAGGTTTGGTTTGTACCCCAGCCTCATAGCATAGGTGGGTGATCAATGATGGAAAGAACAAGCTCTTGGTCCGCTCTGCCACCACCTCAGCTATTTTATCAACAATGAGTTTCCCTACATTTACCTGCATCCCCTCCAGAAGTGCACAAATCACCCTTTGCCTTCTCAGGTGTTACCTCTGTTTCATTCTTCGAAGGCATGATGCAAGCACAGATTATGGAGAGCCAAGTCTTGGCCTCCGTAGTGAATTCCGAAGACTCGATCCTGGTGTGATTCTTGATCCATTTAGGCACCTTCCCACCATGCAAGTGAGTGACGAACCATTGGCTATCCAACTCTTTGGCTCTCTCCTGGTACACCTGATTATCCACATTGGCAAGATTGTAATGAGCATTGATCCGCTCCGGACTGAAGCGTACTTCGCAACCTCGGACAGTGTCCACCAACTCATTGTTGAAGTTTGTCTCAACAACATTTGCATAGAATTCCCAGACAACCTCATAGTTGGCTGGCCTAGGCTCTTCGGCGAAGCAAATCCAGCCACTAGCAAGCAACCTGCCATGGAATTCAGGCCATCGATCCTCCAGGTCGACCAATTGTATGCCTCTTTACCTTATCATGCTTTTGGAAAGCTGTTTGTCATAGCATTCATAGCACCTGCGTGAGGAAAACGTGGCAGCATCATAATACTCCTCAGCTGCCACTTGTTCGGCATATTGTTGCACATTTTCATTAGTCGCCGAATCCATTTTTTTGCTCAAAATACCTACACACAAAGTTTTCATGTCAAACAAACATATAGTGACTTTCAGCATTGCATTTAGAAGTAATTGTGCCAAAGAAATAGGTTAGAAAGCTTTCGGGGCAGAATATGCGAAGCTACTGGTTTGTGCACTAGGCAGTTGTGAATCGCGATCGCAGACATAGTCACGCGATCGCGGAGAGGAAAGCCAGTTCAAATCACACGATCGCATACAATGTCACGCGATCGCGGAGAGTAAAGTGCTGGGAACCTATCGCGATCGCAAAGGCATTCACGCGATCACGATGAGTAAGTTTTTGAACAGCCAGAATTAGACCTACGCGATCGCGGAATTGGTCATCGCGATCGCGATAGTCTTCTTCCTTGCCCAAAACCAGTGTCTTTGGGGAATTTCTTTGAACAACTGATGTGCTTGATTATTAAGAGTCATTTTACACTAGCAAAGCATGCGTGTTTGCCCCAGAATTTTGCATACAAAAACACCCTTTCTCTCAACCAATCACTCACAGCAAGCAAGCATGACAAGAGATTCAACAATGAATTTTCATGCCACAACCAATTTTAAACCCCAACTTTTGAAAAATAGGGCAGCCCACACCCTAACTTACCATTAAAATACAGTTAAACAAGCTTTAGGGGTGGGGGAGTAACATACCTGAGAGAGCAATGCAAGATTTATGCGATTGAAGTCAAACCAATTTGATTTCTTAGTGAGATTTTCGGAGGAAAAATGGGAGCAGGGGGTCTGTTCTTTTGTTTTAATGAGATAGGGCACAATTTTGCAATTCCAGTGCATTTCAAGTCTGAGGCTGCCACAATGCTATGCGATCGCGTGGCTTTTACTGCGATCACAGTTCATAAAATAACCCAGTCATGCGATCGCATCCCCGTTTCTGCGATCGCGTAGGGTTAACCAAGAGCTTACCTCATACACCGACTACAGCTACAACTACTCCAACACTCCAGGAGACCTTGGCCTAGTTCATGAGTATGTATACCACTTTGGCTCAAGCAGGATTGCTTCCTCTCACTGCAGCTACATCCCAGGCCGGGGGAGGGGCCCAAACTCCCGCAGCCGTTACACCTGAGTAGCGAGTGCCAGTGGAACAGGTTCCAGAGATTATGGTTATGCCTCCTACCGCCCCAGCACAACCCGAAGTTAGGCCAGGTGCCTCTGAGGACGAGCAGCGTCGATTGGAGAGGTTCAAGAAATATGACCCTCTAGTGTTCAGTGGTTTGGCTTCAGATGATGCATTGGGTTTTCTGGAGGAGTGTCATCGTATTCTTCGTACCATGGGGATTGTGGAGACCAGCAGGGTTTCCTTCACTTCTTTTCAGTTTCGTGGGGCCGCTTATGATTGGTGGTGCACGTATGAGATGGATAGTCCGGAGGAGTCTGTTTTGTTGACCTGGACGCAGTTTTTTAGATCTGTTTTTGAGGGAGCTTGTTCCCCAGAGCCTTAGGGATTCTTGGCGCTCAGAGTTTGAGTGATTGTTACCGGTGTAAAACCAACAAATGATAATAAATCAACAATATGTGTTTATTACCGGTGTGACACCAATAACCCTTAATCAACAATTTATATATATTACCGGTATAAAACCAATAATAATTTCCTTTCACATAATCACATAGGATTAATAGGAATTTAATCCATTTAAGACTGTCACGCCCCAAATCGGGGAACATGACCGGCGCCCGACCGGGTTGCCCCAGTCAAGCGGACTTGGGTGCCTTTCATTCCCACGCGTTACCCCTGTGATGACTGTTTCTCATTTGTCAAATATATTACTAATCATAATTGATTTCACATTAAACAAATAAAACGATACGAGTGATTCATTAACTAGATTTCAATTTTTTTACAACGCCCGACATAACACAATATATACATAAGACTGGAGTCCCACAGTTTACATGTCTACAGAGCCTCTAGGATACAAAAAGGGAAATACAATACTTGCCGGTAACAAGGCTCCGGCTATACCTTACAAAACCAAAATGAAATCTAAACCGAGTGGCATGAACCACACAAGGCCCCGAAGAAGAAAGGGGCTCACCAAAACGGGCAGTGGAAGGAGAAGGATACTACTGCCGATGAGCTGAAGTGCCTGCTACTGATCCACCTACAATCATGACACGAATGTAGCGCCCCCGGCAAAAGGGACGTCAGTACACTTAAATTGTACTGGTATGTATGGACAAACTTTGTCCCAAGTAATCTCAAGCCATTAAATTACATTAAAACTAATCAAGCCAACCAACCATGTTTTCCACCTTTTACTCATTTCAGATAAGCCTCAACACAAGCACATTCAATGTCAACAAATGGAACAACGACCAATCAACAACATAAATTGCAAGTAGTCAAACATAGGAGCAATCAGTGCTCCCCAGGTTGCAAACTCTCCTCTGTCTCCTTTCACAATTTCACATTATTGATTTATGTATCAATTTTCAATAGCGATTTCGATCGCTTTCCATCCTTATTGCCCCTGACCACCCTTATTACCTCGGCCACCCTTATCACCCCAACCCAAACCTTATTTCACCACGTTGCGGCGCGCAACACGACCCCGCCTTATAGTTGAAAACACAACAATTTCAAACAGCAGATAAGGTACTACACACAATTTCAATAAGTTCAAATAAGCAACTTACACATTGGTTCATGTTCTCAATTTCTTCTCAATTCAATATCACAACCATGTTACAAGTATTCCAAAATCGAAAATGCCCACATAATCATGTTCAACAATTCACCACAATTAAGGTGTTTCAAAGTCTTTCCACAATAAGCCAAATATGCCATCACAATGGTTGTTCCCAATTCTTTACCAACCTCGATTACCTTTTTATCTTTCAGTTCATATTTCATACCATACCACATGTAGTTCAATCATCAATTGTATACCCAACAATGATATCGAAAAATCACATAAAATCTCTCAAATTAACACATGCCAAACAATTTCACACATATGGGCGATTTTACAAGAATCAAAATTAGCCATACATACCTGGTGATGATTTTTCCTCCTACTTTATGCTTACCCAAGATATCCTACTCTTTCCAACCTTGTTCTTGAAGACTCTTACTTCTACTCACTTCTTTTTACTAGAAATCAAGTTCAATAATCATGCATGAGTGTAAAAATTTTTATCTTCAAAAGCTATTATATGCAAACCTCTCTTTACCCAATTAAAACTGAAAATCAAAGAAAATAGTTAGGGTTTTACCTTGAAAAGATTGGGGAAGTTGAATCCTTGCCCTAGGATCCCTTGGAATTAAATGGTTGGAACAATCTTTGAAGATGAAAGATTTCTCTCTCTAAAAACCCTCTCTTCTCTCTCTAATTTTTGGTAAGATAATTCGATAAAATGAAGAAGAAGTGTGTTATATTAAAGAAGAGATCGGGTCAAAGTATTACAAAAATCGGGCCGAGGTCGAATATGCGGTCACTATGCGACCGCAGAATCCACATGCGGTCCGCAAAGTGACCGCAGAATGGCCTCAAAGTTGTGCAGGTTCTGTTAAGGAATGCGGTCACTATGCGGACCGCATGTTGATTCCGCGGTCGCAAAAGTGCACCGCAGATTTGACATGCGATCGCATATCGACCGCACTTTTGACACGATTTTGGGCAACTCTCTGGAACGATTTGCGGTCAGAATGCGGTCCGCATGTCAGGTTTGCGGTCGCATTCTTGACCGCATATTTGACATTTTTCTGGAAAATTTTATTCTCTACATTTTGAAACTTAAATCACTACCAAGGGTCCGAACCGCGGCGAGCTTGCGAGCCGCGAAGAATTCTACGCATTCCTAACACATTATTCGGACCATGACACCACAACTACTAGGTTTTATGCACAAAAATTTTACGGGGCCTTACATCCTCCCCCCTTAAGATCATTCGTCCTCGAATGAGGATTTTGAAATAAATGAGTTGGTTTTGAAAGACATGATATGCAACCATCAAAATTTTGACTAACTCTTATATTTTAGAAAAATTTCGCCAGAGTTTCCTTTGTATTATGGGCATATCCACCTGTCAGAGGGCCCCCAAAACACATTACCAAACAACAATATACAACTACAACACTTTTCACAACTGGTATACACTTTCTTACCTCAACGAATGCACATATTCTATCATATTATTACAATTGCACAGAAACTAGTTACTTCAATGAATTCTTACCTTGTTTAACCAATTTAACACGCGAATATTTATAAGGATTTCATTTATCAAGAAAGGTTCAAGTGACCCAAGGTAACAACACATTTAACTCATTACAAAATGAAGGAGACTTTACTAATACTAAGAGGGAAACGACATAGGCAAGATGACAGTTACTAGGAGTAGAAGGGTCACCTAATTTCTTCTAGGCTTGATCGAACAAATGGGGGTACTTTTCCTTCATCTCTTTTTCCGCTTCCCATGTGGCCTCCTCAACTTGTTGACTTCGCCACAATACTTTAACAGAGGCAACTTCCTTATTTCTCAACTTACGGACTTGCCTATCAAGAATGGCAACTGGAACTTCTTCATATGATAAATCTTCATTAACCTCTATAGCTTCGACTGGCATGATGGTGGATGGATCTCCAATCACTTTCTTCAACATGGACACATGGAATACCGGATGCACTGATGACATCTCAGGAGGCAACTCTAGCCTATAAGCAACTTGACCAATCCTTTGAACGATCCAATATGGTCCGACATACCTAGGACTCAATTTCCCTTTCTTTCCGAATCGCATGACTCCCTTCATAGGAGATACCCTCAAGAACACCCAATCATCGACTTGAAACTCCAAATCCCTTCGACGAACGTCCGCATAGGACTTTTGACGACTCTGTGCTGTTTTCATTCTCTCCTGAATAACCTTGACCTTTTCCATAGCTTCGTACACCATATCTGGCCCTAGCAATTCCGCTTCACCTACCTCAAACTACCCGATTGGCGATCTACATCTTCTCCCGTACAATGCCTCAAACGGGGCCATTTGAATGCTAGCATGATAGCTGTTATTGTAAGCAAATTCTATCAGGTGGCAAGTGTTCATCCCAATTACCTTTAAAATCTAAGACACAAGCCCGCAACATATCTTCAAGCGTCTGAATGGTCCGCTCGGCCTGTCCATCGGTCTGTGGATGGAAAGCTGTGCTGAGATTCACCCGAGTTCCCAAACCTTGCTGAAACTTCTTCCAAAAGTTAGCGGTGAACTGAGCCCCGCGATCTGAGATGATAGAAAGTGGAGTTCCATGAAGCCTTACTATCTCCTTGATGTACAATCTTGCATATTGCTCCGCAGTATCAGTGGACTTGACAGGCAGGAAGTGAGCTGATTTGGTGAGTCGATCTACTATCACCCATACTGAATCGAACTTACGCCGAGTGCGAGGTAACCCTACCACGAAATCCATATTGATCATCTCCCATTTCCACCTTGGTATTTCTATAAGCTGAGTTAATCCACCGGGTCGTTGATGCTCGGCCTTCACTTGTTGACAATTCGGACATTTAGCTACAAAGCCCGCCACATCCCTTTTCATACCGTTCCACCAATAAACCTCTTTGAGATCGTGATACATTTTCGTTGAACCAGGGTGCACAGAATACCTGGAAGTATGAGCCTCTGCCATCACTCTTTCCCGAAGCTCGTCCACATCCGGAACACATAGCCTATCTTGACACCGCAATACACCATCTTCGCCGCTGAGTACAAATGCTGAGGTCTTGTCATTCATGACTGCTTCCTTCACCCGAACCAATGCTGGATCCATGAACTGTTTTTCCTTGATTTCCGCGACCAATGATGATTCTGCTCCATTATGCACCAAGATATCCCCCTCGTCTGACGCCGAAATACGAACCCCCAAGCTGGCTAATTGGTAGACCTCTCGAGCCAGGGGTCTCTCATCCACACCCAAATGAGCCAAACTACCCATGGATTTCCGACTAAGAGCGTCAGCTACCACATTTGCCTTCCCTGGATGGTACAATATGTCCATATCATAGTCCTTGAGTAGTTCTAACCACCGCCGCTGTCTCAGATTCAGCTCTTTCTGCTTGAACAAATACTGGAGGCTCTTGTGGTCTGAAAACACATCTACATGAACTCCATAAAGATAGTGTCGCCATATTTTCAAGGCAAACACAACAACTGCAAGTTCCAAATCATGCGTCGGATAATTCTTCTCATGGTTCTTGAGTTGTCTGGAAGCATAGGCTATAACCTTTCCGTGCTGCATCAACACACATCCCAAACCGACTCCGGAGGCATCACAATAGACTACAAATCCCTCGGTGCCTTCTGGCAAGGCCAATACTGGTGTCGAGGTCAATCTTGACTTCAGTTCTTGGAAACTTTTCTCACATGCTTCGGACCACTGGAACTTAACTGCTTTCTGCGTCAATTTAGTCAATGGGGAGGCGAGGGTTGAGAATCCCTCTACAAACCTCCGATAGTACCCTGCCAGACCCAAAAAGCTGCGAATCTCTGTCGGGGTTGTGGGTCTAGGCCAATCTTTCACTGCCGCAATCTTCTGAGGATCCACCATAATTCCCTCACTGGAAATAACATGCCCTAGAAAAGCTACGGACTCCAACCAAAACTCACATTTTGAGAACTTGGCATACAATTGATGCTGAAGAAGGGTCTGCAATGCTGCTCTGAGGTGAACGGCATGATCTTCCCCGCTCCGAGAGTAGATGAGAATATCGTCAATGAATACAATCACAAAGGAATCTAGGAATGGCTTGAAAACCCGATTCATAAGGTCCATGAAAGCTGCTGGGGCATTGGTTAGCCCAAAAGACATAACCAAAAACTCAAAGTGACCATAACGAGTTCTGAAGGCGGTTTTAGGAATATCCTGCTCCCTGATTTTCAACTGGTGGTACCCGGACCGTAAATCAATCTTTGAGAAGAACCTCGCTCCCTGCAATTGGTCAAACGGATCATCCACTCGAGGCAATGGATATTTATTCTTAATGGTGACTTTGTTAAGCTGCCGATAATCAATACATATTCGAAGTGACCCATCCTTCTTTCTGACAAAGAGAACCGGAGCACCCCATGGCGACACACTCGGTCGTATGAACCCTTTCTCTAATAAATCCCTCAACTCCTCCTTTAACTCCCTTAACTCTGCTGGCGCCATTCTGTAAGGTGGAATGGATATTGGCTGAGTATCCGGCAATACATCAATTCCGAAATCAATCTCCCTATCCGGCGGGATGCCTGGAAGCTCATCTGGAAACACTTCAGGAAATTCATTCACAATTGGCACGGACTCGAGGGTAGGCACATCTGAGGTGGTGTCCGTTACCCGAACCAGGTGATAGATACACCCCTTCTTAATCATCTTCGAAGCCTTAAGGTAGGAAATAAACCTACCCCTTGGCACTACACCATTTCCTCTCCATTCAATAACTGGCTCGTTAGGGAACTCGAGCCTCATAACTCTCGTTCGACGGTCAAGTTTGGCAAAGCACGAATAGAGCCAATCCATCCCCATAATTACATCAAAATCTACCATCCCAAGCTCAATAAGATCGGCCGTGGTATCACGACCACCCACCGTAACAACACAATTCCTATAGACTCGTAAGGCTGTAATAGAATCACCGATTGGAGTCGACACAGAGAACGGCTCATGAAGCTGTTCGGGTTCTATCCCAAAACTTGAAGCAATGAATGGAGTAACATAAGACAAGGAGGACCCCGGATCAATAAGGGCATAACAATCAATAGTCTGAACAGACATGATACCTGTAACAACATCTGGAGAAGCCTCAGCATTTTGGCGGTCACTCAATGCATAGAATCGGCTAGGTCCACCCCTACCCTGAGCTCCACCCCTAGCTGCACCACGCCCTGCTGCTGCTGGAGTACGCGCTGATGATGTAGCAGCTGAAGAACCGGATGACTGAGCAGATCCCCTACCTATACCCTGACGGGGTGCACGGCAGTCTCGCTGAATGTGACCTCTCACCCCGCACCCGAAGCACACTGGAAGGTCAAGGTAGCAAGTTTCTGTATGAAATCTCCCACACTTGGGGCATGTAGGTCTCCCCGGCTGCTGGGATCTCACCCCAGGATGACCAGACTGACGAGACCTCCTGCTGTCTGAACCAGGTCTCGAGTAACTGCCCTGCTGATGACCGTGCACGGATGGCGGTGCACTCGCGGAGGACTGAGCATATGACTGGGATGGCCCTGATGACCCCCTCCCTGGAAGTGATCTCCCCGAACGACCCATTGACCGGGCCCTGCTGCTACTTTCTCTTTCTGCACGAATCTTCAATTTCCTGGCCTCTGTGGCCCGAGCAAACCCCACGATCCTCCCATAGTTCATATCTGAGTGCAAAGCTGCTGTGGCGGCCTCATTTACTACCAAAGGGCTAAGGCCCTGAACAAACCGTCGAACCCGGGCATCCATGGTCGACACTAAATGAGGAGCGTACTTGGACAACCTTACGAACTCCATGTGATACTCCCAAACACTCATACTGCCCTGCTTGAGGACCTCGAACTCCGTGGCGCGAGCTGCCATCACCTCGGCAAGCAAGAAGTGGTCCATAAATGCATCTACGAACTCATCCCTTCTGGCCGGAGGGCTCCCTTCTTCACGGGAATCCTCCCACATCTCGAACCATGAACGTGCCGCTCCCTTCAGCCTATAAGAGGCCAACTCTACCCCCTCTATATCTGTAGCCTTCATCACTCTGAGGGTCTTGTATATCTCATCAAGGAATTCCTGTGGGTCAGCCTCTGGATCGGTGCCTGAAAATTCTGGAGGGGCCAATCGCAAGAATTGATGGACTCTGGAGCCAAAGGAATCTCCTTGTCCGCTGGAGGATGCAGGGGCATCATGGGATCTCTGGGCCTGGGCGGCCACTAACTGTGTTAACATATGAATGGCTCCCCTAAGTTCCTCATTAGAGATACCGGAGCCCGAAGCGGGAACTGTATCTGAGTCAGGAACACTGGAAAGAGGAATGGTGGCATCCTCTGCCGCAGTTGGAATAGGGACACTTGGGTTTTGAACAGATGGGCCAGGAAAATTCGGGACTGGTGGGTCATTCTCTCCCACGGTATCGGGTACATGATTAACAACTGCACTTGGGTCGGCATTGGCCCTAAGGCCGAGTCTAGCCTTCTTCTTAGGTGCCATATTCTGAAAATTTGGGAACAAGGCACGAATTAGACACGGATATTTCCACATTGCACTTTACCGCACGACATAGATTAACAAAGAAATAGGTAATTTCCTAAATGCCCGTGTAGCCCCCTACTTATATGATGTGGTCGACAACACACCTATAAGAAGGGCACTACTAGACACGGCTCCGAGACATCCTAGGACACTTTAAAACCTTAAGCTCTGATACCAAGTTTGTCACGCCCCAAATCGAGGAACATGACCGGCGCCTGACCGGGTTGCCCCAGTCAAGCGGACCTGGGTGCCTTTCATTCCCACGCGTTACCCCTGTGATGACTGTTTCTCATTTGTCAAATATATTACTAATCATAATTGATTTCACATTAAACAAATAAAACGATACGAGTGATTCATTAACTAGATTTCAATTTTTTTACAACTCCCGACATAACACAATATATACATAAGACTGGAGTCCCACAGTTTACATGTCTACAGAGCCTCTAGGATACAAAAGGGAAATACAATACTTGCCGGTAACAAGGCTCCCGCTATACCTTACAAAACCAAAATGAAATCTAAACCGAGTGGCATGAACCACACAAGGCCCCGAGGAAGAAAGGGGCTCACCAAAACGGGCAGTGGAAGGAGACGGATACTACTGCCGATGAGCTGAAGTGCCTGCTACTGATCCACCTACAATCATGACACGAATGTAGCGCCCCCGGCAAAAGGGACGTCAGTACACTTAAATTGTACTGGTATGTATGGACAAACTTTGTCCCAAGTAATCTCAAGCCATTAAATTACATTAAAACTAATCAAGCCAACCAACCATGTTTTCTACCTTTTACTCATTTCAGATAAGCCTCAACACAAGCACATTCAATGTCAACAAATGGAACAACGACCAATCAACAACATAAATTGCAAGTAGTCAAACATAGGAGCAATCAGTGCTCCCCAGGTTGCAAACTCTCCTGCTGTCTCCTTTCACAATTTCACATTATTGATTTTTGTATCAATTTTCAATAGCGATTTCGATCGCTTTCCATCCTTATTGCCCCTGACCACCCTTATTACCTCGGCCACCCTTATCACCCCAACCCAAACCTTATTTCACCACGTTGCGGCGCGCAACACGACCCCGCCTTATAGTTGAAAACACAACAATTTCAAACAGCAGATAAGGTACTACACACAATTTCAATAAGTTCAAATAAGCAACTTACACATTGGTTCATGTTCTCAATTTCTTCTCAATTCAATATCACAACCATGTTACAAGTATTCCAAAATCGAAAATGCCCACATAATCATGTTCAACAATTCACCACAATTAAGGTGTTTCAAAGTCTTTCCACAATAAGCCAAATATGCCATCACAATGGTTGTTCCCAATTCTTTACCAACCTCGATTACCTTTTTATCTTTCAGTTCATATTTCATACCATACCACATGTAGTTCAACCATCAATTGTATACCCAACAATGATATCGAAAAATCACATAAAATCTCTCAAATTAACACATGCCAAACAATTTCACACATATGGGCGATTTTACAAGAATCAAAATTAGCCATACATACCGGGTGATGATGTTTTTCCTCCTACTTTATGCTTACCCAAGATATCCTACTCTTTCCAACCTTGTTCTTGAAGACTCTTACTTCTACTCACTTCTTTTTACTAGAAATCAAGTTCAATAATCATGCATGAGTGTAAAAATTTTTATCTTCAAAAGCTATTATATGCAAACCTCTCTTTACCCAATTAAAACTGAAAATCAAAGAAAATAGTTAGGGTTTTACCTTGAAAAGATTGGGGAAGTTGAATCCTTGCCCTAGGATCCCTTGGAATTAAATGGTTGGAACAATCTTTGAAGATGAAAGATTTCTCTCTCTAAAAACCCTCTCTTCTCTCTCTAATTTTTGGTAAGATAATATGATAAAATGAAGAAGAAGTGTGTTATATTAAAGAAGAGATCGGGTCAAAGTATTACAAAAATCTGGGCCGAGGTCGAATATGCGGTCACTATGCGACCGCAGAATCCACATGCGGTCCGCAAAGTGACCGCAGAATGGCCTCAAAGTTGTGCAGGTTCTGTTAAGGAATGCGGTCACTATGCGGACCGCATGTTGATTCTGCGGTCGCAAAAGTGCACCGCAGATTTGACATGCGATCGCATATCGACCGCACTTTTGACACGATTTTGGGCAACTCTCCGGAACGATTTGCGGTCAGAATGCGGTCCGCATGTCAGGTTTGCGGTCGCATTCTTGACCGCATATTTGACATTTTTCTGGAAAATTTTATTCTCTATTTTTTTGAAACTTAAATCACTACCAAGGGTCCGAACCGCGGCGAGTACGCATTCCTAACACATTATTCGGACCATGACACCACAACTACTAGGTTTTATGCACAAAAATTTTACGGGGCCTTACATCCTCCCCCCTTAAGATCATTCGTCCTCGAATGAGGATTTTGAAATAAATGAGTTGGTTTTGAAAGACATGATATGCAACCATCAAAATTTTGACTAACTCTTATATTTTAGAAAAATTTCGCCAGAGTTTCCTTTGTATTATGGGCATATCCACCTGTCAGAGGGCCCCCAAAACACATTACCAAGAGGTCAAGAGGTCTCGTGAGTCGGGCCATTTCTCTAGTGTCCCGCACTTCAGCAGCCGGCCATTTTGGCAGGGGTTATTCTGACCGACCAGTTCACTCAGCATTGCAAGTAGCCGATAGTACTCCAGGTCTTCCAGCACCTCAGGAGCCTTATTATGATCCCCAGTTTCCAGTGCACCTCCTGCGCAGGGTACCTCTAGGGGTCAGACTAGTGGGGGTGAGGCCGGTCAGTCACAGCCACCACATCCTCCCAGAGCTTGTTTTGAGTGTGGGGATACTCGCCATCTGGTTAGGGAGTGCCCCAGGCGTAGGAGAGGAGCACCTCCTCAGTCTTCACAGCCTCAGCGTGATTCTCAAGGCTAGCAGGCCATCATTCTAGCTCCAGCTGCCACCTCACCTGCCCAACTAGCTAGAGGCGGGGGTCAGGGTGCCATAGGCCGCCCTCGAGAGAGGGGACAAGCCAGATTCTATGCTATTCCTGATCGTACCATAGCTGTTGCATCTGATTCTGGTATCACAGATATTATTCTGGTTAGTCACAGGGAGGCATCGGTTCTATTCGACCCCGGTTCCACTTTTTCATATGTGTCCTCCTATTTTGCTTCTCATCTGGGTGTGCCTCGGGATTCTTTGAGTGCCCCCATTTATGTTTCCATTCCGGTGGGAGATTCTTTAGCTGTGGATCGTGTGTATCGGTCGTGTTTGGTTACCATTTGTGGTTTTGAGACCAGAGCGGATCTATTGTTGCTCGGGATGGTCGATTTTTATATTATTCTGGGCATGGACTTGTTGTTGCCCCATTATGCTATTCTTGATTGTCACGCCAATACCGTGATACCGGCTATGCCAGGCATTCCACGTATTGAGTGGAGTGGTACTCTAGATCACACCCCTAGCCGTGTTATTTCCTTTCTCAGAGCTCAGCGTATGGTTGAGAAGGGGTGTGCTGCTTATTTAGCTTATGTGCGGGACGTCAGTATTGACACTCCCTCTATTGATTCCGTTACTGTGGTACGTGACTTTGCTGATGTATTTCCAGCTGATCTCCCGGGCATGTCGCCAGACAGAGATATTGATTTTGCTTTTGATTTGTTGCCGGGCACTTAGCCCATTTCTATTCCACCGTACTGTATGGCTCCTCCTGAGTTGAAGGAGTTGAAGGATCAGTTACAGGAGTTATTGGGTAAGGGTTTCATTCGACCCAGTGTTTCGCCTTGGGGTGCTCCTGTGTTGTTTGTGAAGAAAAAGGACGGTTCTATGCGTATGTATATTGACTATCGTCGGCTGAACAAGGTTACAGTGAAGAATCGGTATCCTTTGCCTCGTAATGATGATTTGTTTGACCAGCTACAGGGCGCACAGGTGTTTTCTAAGATTGATTTGTGCTCTAGGTATCATCAACTGAAGAATAGGGAGCCAGATATCCTGAAGACTACCTTCAGGACTCGGTATGGTCAGTATGAGTTCCTCGTAATGTCTTTTGGGCTGACTAACGCCCCAACAACCTTTATGCATTTGATGCACAGTGTGTTCAGGCCATATCTGGACTTGTTCGTGATTGTTTTCATTGATGATATTCTAGTATATTCCCGGAGTCGGGAAGAGCACGAGCAATATTTGAGGACAATGCTTCAGATTCTCAGGGAGAAGCAGCTATATGCCAAGTTCTCTAAATGTGAGTTCTGGTTGAGTTCAGTGGCATTTTTAGGCCACGTGGTGTCGAGCGATGGTATTCGAGTCGATCCGAGGAAGGTGGAGGCCGTGCAGAGTTGGCCCAGACCCTCCTCCGCTACTGAGATTCGCAGTTTCCTTGGTTTGGCGGGCTATTACCATCGTTTCGTAGAGGAGTTCTCTTCGATTGCAGCACCTATGACCAGGTTGACCCAAAAGGGTGCCCCTTTTCAGTGGACAGATGAGTGTGAGTCGAGTTTTCAGAAGCTCAAGACAGATTTGACTTTGGCCCCTATATTGATGTTGCCTATAGGTTCGGGGTCCTATACAGTATATTGTGATGCCTCACGAGTTGGACTCGGCGCAATATTGATGCCAGATGGTAGGGTGATTGCCTACGCGTCCAGACAACTGAAGGTGCATGAGAACTATCTTGTTCATGATTTGGAGCTAGCTGCCATTGTTCACGCCTTAAAGATTTGGCGTCATTACTTGTATGGAGTTCCTTGTGAGATCTACACTGATCACCGGAGTTTGCAGCACTTGTTAAAGCAGAAGGACCTGAATATGCGTCAAAGGAGATGGTTGGAGCTACTGAAGGACTATGCTATTACTATTCTCTATCATCCGGGCAAGGCTAATGTGGTTGCCGATGCCTTGAGTCATCGGGTAGATAGTTTGGGGAGTTTGGCATATCTACCAGTTCCTGAGAGGCCTATGGCGATGGATGTTCAGGCCTTAGCCCGGCAGTTTGTTAGACTGGATCTTTCGGAGCCCAGCCGGGTTCTGGCTTGTGTGGTTTCTCGGTCTTCTCCATTTGACCGCATCAGGGAGTGTCAGTTCGACGACCCTCATTTGTTTGTCCTTCACGATAGAGTTCGGCGTGGTGATGCTCGAGACGTTACCATTGGGGATGATGGAGTTATGAGGATGCAGAGGCGTATCTGTCTGCCCAATGTAGATGATCTTCGAGAGCTGATTCTAGTAGAGGCCCATAGCTCGCGGTATTCCATCCATCCGGTGCCGCAAAGATGTATCAGGACTTTAGACAACATTACTGGTGGAGGTGGATGAAGAGGGATATAGTTGAATATGTTTCTCGGTGCTTCAACTGCCAGCAGGTGAAGTATGAGCATCAGCATCAAGGTGGCCTAATGCAGCAGATTGAGATTCCAGAGTGGAAATGGGAGCGCATCACCATGGACTTTGCATCTGGGCTTCCACGGACTATTAGGAAGTTTGATTCCATTTGGGTTATTGTGGATCGGCTGACCAAGTCCGCCCATTTCATACTGGTGAGCACTACTTATTCATCGGAGCGACTGGCGGAGATCTATATCAGGGAGATAGTTCGGCTGCATGGTATTCCAGTTTCCATAATTTCATATAGAGGCACTCAGTTCACTTCACGGTTCTGGAGAGCCGTACAGCAGGAGTTAGGCACTCGGGTTGAGTTGAGCACAGCGTTTCACCCCCAGACTGATGGTCAGTCCGAGCGCACTATTCATATTTTGGAGGATATGCTCCGTGCGTGCGTGATTGAGTTTGGAGGTTCGTGGGATCACTTCTTTCCACTGGCAGAGTTTGCTTATAACAACAGCTACCAGTCCGATATTCAGATGGCACCGTATGAGGCTCTATATGGTAGGAGGTGCAGGTCTCCCGTGGGTTGGTTCAAGCTGGGCGAGGCCAGACTGCTAGGTATTGATATGGTTCAGGATGCTAATGGACAAGGTCAAGGTGATTCAGGAAAGACTTCGTGCAGCCCAGTCTAGACAGAAGAGTTATGCAGACAAGAAGGTTCGCGATATGACTTTTATGGTTGGTGAGCGGGTTCTGCTTCGAGTATCGCCCATGAAGGGTGTTATGAGGTTTGGGAAGAAAGGGAAGCTGAGTCCTTAATTTATTGGCCCTATTTGATATTTTGAGGCGTGTTGGGGAGGATGCTTATGAGTTGGCCTTACCTCCCAGCCTAGCCGGAGTCCATTCCGTATTTCATGTCTCTATGCTCCGAAGGTACCATGGTGACCCGTCGCATGTGTTGGATTTCACTTATGTTCAGCTAGACGAGGATCTATCTTATGTTGAGGAGCCAGTAGCCATTCTAGACAGGCAAGTCAGGAAGCTAAGGTCAAAGAACATCGCTTCAGTAAAGGTTCAGTGGCGGGGTCAGCCGATCGAGGAGGCGACTTGGGAGACCGAGCAGGATATGCGCAGCCAGCACCCTCATCTCTTCACCACTCCAGGTATGTTTTCTATGCTCGTTCGAGGACGAACAAATCTTTTAAGTGTGGGAAGATGTAACGACCCGGCTAGTCGTTATAGAAAATTATGCCCCGATCCCCAATTTAACTGTTCTCCTAAGTTCATTTCTGCTATTGTGGTTTGCCAGGAGGGTCGGTTCTGGAATTCGGAGTGTTTTGGGAAACTTAGTCCCTAAATAGAAGCTTTATAATTGGAAAATGGCCCGTAGTAGGAACATTGTTAAGACGACCTCGAAACGGAAATCCAATAGTTCTATTAGCTCCGTTAGGTGATTTCGGTGTTGGGAGTACATTCGGAATGTATTTTAGAGGTTCGCAGCTCAATTAGGCTTGAAATGCCGAAGTTTGAAATTTTGGCGAATCCGAATGATAGGTGAGATTTTGATCCGAGGGTCAGAATGGAATTCCGACAATTTCTGTAGCTTCGTTATGTGATTTTGGAAATTTCCGCAAATCTTTAGGTCACTCAGACGTCGTTTGGTCGGGTTTTAGATCGAATGTGTAATTCAGAAAATTTTAAGGAATTTAGGCTTGAATTCGATGTGAATTATGGGTATTGATGTTGTTAGACGTGTTTTGAGGATTGGAACAAGTTTGAATAAGGTATTAGGATGTCTTAGTGTATTTGGATGAGGTCCCGGGGGCCTCGGGGTGTTATCGGATGGTTAAACGGGAAGAAACCATGGAAAATTGCAGGTTTGGTTGCTGGTTCTGTTGTTTTCGCCCCTGCGGAAATAGGACCGCAAAGGCGAGTCCGCAGGAGCGGACAAGGGAGCGCTGAGGTGGGTTTGTTCGCAGGAGCGGACGTTTGTCCGTTGAGGCAGCATCGCAGGTGCGAGGTTGAGACCGCAGAAGTGGTCAAGAGGCGGAATTGGGAAATCCGCAGAAGCGGATGCAAGATCGCTTATGCAAGTCCGCAGAAGCGGACTCTGGTTCGCAGGAGCGAGATTCATCGTAGGAGCAGTTGTTCGATCGCAGAAGCGGATGCGCGGTAGCGTCCCTGGGATCGCAGAAGCGGAATGGGCCAGCCAGGCCTGGGGTTCGCAGAAGCGACTAAATTGTCGCGGAAGCGGTTCCGCAGAGGCGGAAAATGTTCCGCAGAAGCGAAAATCGCAGAAGGTTAATTATATCAGAAGTTAGAAATTTCAGAAACATTTCAAACATTTGAGGGCTCGGCTTAAGGGGCGATTTGGGCGATTTTGAAGGGGAATTCGAGAGGTTTCTTCAGGTAATCAACTATAGACTCAAATTATGATTATTGTTGATGATATTATGCAATTATCTCTTGAAAATGGAGGAATTTGGGGTATTTTATGGGGGTTTTCACCCTAGGCTTGAACTTTAGAAAAAATCAAAGGTTTGAATGGGCAAATGGAGTCCGAATTTAGTAAACTTTATATGCTTAGACTCGTATTGAGATGAGGGTTCTGAATATGTAATTTTCGTGATTTTTCGAAAAATGTACCGAAAGTCGGGTTTTGGCAACTTGTGGATTTTGGTGTATTTGAATTGTTTTGATTGGGTAATGCCCAATTGGCCTATTTTGATGTGATTCTATTGATTTTTATCAGATACTACACCTGTGGAGGTCGACATTCACGGCAAGAGAGCTGTCTCTTAGCGGTTTTGTACCTGAGTTGAGGTAAGTGGTTTGTCTAACCTCGTGTGGGGGAACTTTCACCCCTAGGATATTATGTGATAGTTTAAATGCCTTGTACGCAAGGTGACGGGCATGTACATGCGCTGGTTGTTGTATCACACACTTTACTTGAATTGTCTGATTAGTGATATTCCCGCTCTTAGTTGATTAAATCGTTACTTTTACCCGGTATTAGTTAGAAAAGCATGATTTGCTAGGATTTAACTGTCTAATTGCCTAATTGTCTTACTTGAACATCTTGATAATTGTTGGCACTAGTTTCGGTGAAGTTATAGTTAAGCATATTATATTCTCTCTGTGTGTTTCTTTATCTGTTGTGTGTTGGTGGACTGCGGGTTCAATTCCCGGAGATCCAAGGGCCGCGGGTTCGATTCCCGGAGACCCGGAGTGGTATTATTTATGGACTGTAGGTTCGATTCCCTGAGATCCAAGGGCTGCGGGTTTGATTCCTGGAGATCCAAAGTTTATTGATATATATATTGAGATACGGATTGCGGGTTCGATTCCCGGAGATCCTGAGTTATTGAGGTACGGGCTGCGGGTTCGATTCCCGGAGATCCTGAGTTATTAAGATATGGACTGCGGGTTCGATTCCCGGAGATCCTGAGTTATTGATATATTATTGAGATATGGACTGCGGGTTCGATTCCCGGAGATCCTGTGATCATTGAGACACATCTTGATGTATTGAGACCTGGGCTGCGGGTTCGATTCCCAGAGACCCAGAGATACTATTATCGGGACTGCGGGTTAAATTCCCGTAGCTCGTGGATTGTTGACTATAGAATGGGACTGTGGGTTCAGTTCCCAAAGGTCCTGGACTTGTTAATTGAGTTTTGCTACTTGTTGTTAGCTTAATTGTAGACGGTTGCAGTAATCACTTTATTGTTGTTATTTCAGAATGATTATTATTTAAACTGCTTATTATTGTTATCATCATTTTGTTATCGTTTCTCTCAGTAGGGCCCTGACCTTCCTCGTCACTACTCCATCGAGGTTAGGCTTGGCACTTACCGAGTACCGCCGTGGTGTACTCATGCTACTCTTCTGCACACTTTTGTTGTGCAGATCCAGGTACATCAGGACAGGATCATACTAGGTAATTCAGCAGCACTTTGGGAGACCTCGAGGTATGATCTGCTACGTCCGCGGATCCGGAGGCCCTCCTTCTATTCTGGATAGTTCTAGTAGATGTTTTTCCTTCCTTTCGTTGTTTTAGATACTCTTTACACATAGAGCCACAGTTGTATTTCTCTTTTAGCCTATGTTACCCGTGAGATTCCGGGTCTTGGTGGTATTTTTATACAGTGTGATTGACGAGTGTATGTGCCAAGCGGTACGGATTACATTCCTATTTATATCGTTTTCCGCTATTTCTTGTTTAAAGTTCATAAACTTGTATATTCCGCAACGTGTTAGGCTTACCTAGTCGTGGGGACTGGGTGCCGTCATGACAAATTCACGATTGGTGAACTAGGGTCGTGACATACCTAATGTTTGAATTGGACGTATACTACTAGTACCTAATATTTGAACTTGATGAATATGACTTGGCTGACTTGAGGAACTCGTATCATCTTGTCGATGACTAATTGTTGGAATGGGAATAGTAGGAATGTGCCTATGAGTAGCTGAATTACCCTTAGCAGATGACTTCTTTATACGGCATGCACTACCTCCACCTATGCCTCGAGTCATATCTAAAAAAAATAGTGATAAGCAGATTTAGAAAATAGCAAGCAGTAAAGTGACTTTAAAATTCTCTCTAATATTTGTATTCTAAAATTTGTGCTCTAATTCGTAGCAAGTATCTAATTTGTACTCTAAAATTTATTCTAACAAACTGAAGTTTTTTTGTTTTTCTTCTCTAATATTGTACTCTAAAATTATGTTAGAACGACTTATAGAAAATTACTCTATATAATAAAAATCTTATTGAAACACAACTTATAAAGTGACTTTTTATACCTGTGGTTGGTGAGCGAAAACGCCAAAAAACAAAAAATGGTAGAAGTTTACAATGGTGCCAATAGGTGAAAGTCAAGCTAATGCGCTAGACTGAAATTAAAACCCTTCCAAAAAAGAATACACAGTTAAGTAATTCGGGCAAAATCATAGAATTATTTAAGATTTTTAGGCTTATAGTAATCAATGATCTAAGAAAATGAATAAGAAGCTTGGACCTTAAAGACAACCAAAATATATACATATATTCTTGCATATAAGTTACATCATACAACACAAATTACTACAAATAAAAAACAAAAAGATATAGTAACACACTAGTCACTATCTATTTCTTCTTCAAACTCTTCCTCATCCTCCTCAGTTTCTTCAGTTTCATACTCTTCTTCAGTTTCATAATGCTCTGGCAATAATCCATTATCAAACTGTTCATCCATTTCAATTAATTCCCCATTTGGATCATGCAGGAGTATACTTTCATCAATGAAAATATTCATGTTTATCTCATGGACTTCAACTTCATCAACTTGGAATGGGAGTTTCGGTCCGGAAATTGTCGGTGCTTGCTCAACGGGTAATTCTATAATATTTCGAGGTTTGACTTTTAATACAGATAACCAATCACCCTTGTCCGTTTTCTTGCTAGGCTAAGACACATAACACACTTGAATTGCTTGCATCACAAGAATAAAGGTTCATATTTGTTAAATCAATAGCGATAGTTAGAATTGACCAATTTGTACTCCTTATACGTTTTAACACCAAGATTAATAGTTGGGTCAAACCATTCACATTTGAATAACACAGTTTGCTTTAAAGGTTCTTCACGATATTTCACTTGTATAATCTCTCGTATCTTTCCATAGTAGTCACAGACATTTGGATATGTGATACAAACTCCACTATTCATTGTTGATCTAGCACTACCATAACATCCAATGTGAAATTTGTATCTACTAACAAAATACACTGAATGACATTTCACATTTATTAATGGTCCATTAGAATGACTCCGCAAGAATTTATTCTCAATAAGATTGCAACGAACATATTTAAGAAAAAATGTAAGACATAGTTAAATTTCACAAGTTAACTTGACTAAATTATTTTATAAAAGAAAAATATTGTTGGAGTCTTAGATATCCCTTGAACCATTCAGCGAAATGTGTTTGGAGGCTTTCATCTATACGATCTTGAGATAGATTCAGGAGTTCTTGTTGCAAACGTTCAACGTACATACTTCATTGCAATAAAATAAGTTAAAATAGGAATTCATGATATGGATACGCTTATCATATTAAGAAAGTATAACTATCCTCACAGATGACTCAACTTCTTTACAATTTAGTGGAATATAAGTTTGGGCAGCCTTGATTTCGTTAAGGGATAAATTTTTCTTTTTTTCTTCTCTCCATAGTCGACCTGGATGGGTGAAAATGGATAAATTTCCTTCAAGATCTTTCATAACACGACCATCATCATTACGAGCCGTATTATATTTACGTGTCATGATATAAGGTTCAAAATAATGAGAAAATACTTGTGTTGACTCTACCATCAAGTATGCTTCACAAATGACACCTTCTAGCTTTATTTTCATTCATTTTTAAGAGTTCCAAGGTACCTACATGGGTAAATGGATAGACCAATAGTATAGAAAAGTAATGTGTAGTATAATTTTATAATTAGGACATAAAACTTTTGTATTTACCTCAAAAAGGGATACATCCATACGTATTGTACAAGTCCAGCAATCCTTGCTTCGTATGGAAGATGCATAGGTAAATGTTCCATTGAGTTAAAGAATCCAGGGGTTATATATGTTCTAAGTTACACAAGATTTGTGGGATATCTGCCCCTAATCTCTCCATTTCAGCAACTCGTAGAATGGTCGAAGAAAGATCTTTAAATAATAAGCTTAATTCTATTGCTTGCCACACATTATTAGGAAGTAGCTCACGATAGGAAATAGGCATTAATCGTTGTATGAACACATAACAATTATGACTTTTCATGCCAAATAATCTTTACTTGGTCATGTCTAGACATCAACTCAAATTTGAAACATACCCATCAGGAAACTTCAAACCTTTCACCCAATCAAACAAGATATCTATTGTTGCCTTGTCTTTTGTATAAGTTTTGGGATAGCTTTCACTTGCATCCTTTGCCAATCGAGGTCGATCACAATATTCTAACATATCTAAACGTGCTTTTGGATTGTCTTTGATTTTGTCTTTAACATTAAGAACTGTGTCAAAAATATTATCAAAGATATTCTTTTCAATATGCATGATGTCAAGATTATATCGACTCATGTTGGAACTCTAATAAGGCAAATCCCCAAAAAAGATACTTTTTTCCATCCACAAGACTTAAATGTTCTCCGATTAACGTCTTCTACATCCAGCTCTGTCACTTTTCTTATCCCCAATTTACTAATTTGGTTCGAAATTTCCTCTCCTATTCAAAAGGTTGGTGGTCCCCTTTTGACGGTCTAACATTTAAGAAAGTTTTGACGATCTTTCCTAAATGGATGATTTCAGTCAAGAGACATTCTATAACTATCAAATAAAGATATTTTTCCACCATTATGTAATAAAATATTGTGCTTCCTCCATATAGCAAGGAAATGCTAACTTTCCCATGGTACTCCATCTTGATAACATAGAATATACCGAAAAATCACTAATTGTCCGTATCAAAGATGCCCGTAATTAAAAGTTTATTTTTTGAGATGTCAAATACTTCTACACCATCCCCCATAACAATGTCAGTTCATTTATTATAGGTTATAGATAAACATATTTTTTTGCTTAGGATTAGCTGGTCCTGGAACAATGACAGTTAAAAACATATATGCCTCTTTCATAGATCCACCGAGGTAAATTGTATGGAGTGACAATCACTGGTCACGATGAATATTTCCTCCTAGATTGACCAAATGGTTGAAATCCATCAGTACATAACCCCAACCTCACATTTCATCGTTCAACAACATAAAAAGAATGAGTTTTATTAAAGTGCTTCCAAGCCTCAGAGTTTGATGGATGACGGCATTACCCCTTCCTCTTGTATATACTTATGATGCCATCTTATGTCAGTTGTTATAGCATGTGATGCATATAATCTCCACAATTTAGGAATCAAAGAAAAGTATACATTTACTTGTAAGGTACCAATTTTCTCTTACGGGAGCCGACACGACGCTTATATCTCTTGTATCCATCAAATTTACAAGATATGAGGTCCTCATCCTCACCCCAATATAACATACATCCGTATTACAACAATCAATCTTTTCCACGAGCAAACTCAAGCTACGCACTAGCTTCGTAGGTTGAAAATAGTTATCAAGCACTATGCTATCTTTAGGTAAAGCCTCTTTAAACAATTGCATCATTTGGTCATAGCCCTTATGTGACAAAGGATTCTCCATTTTAATGTTTAACATCCTAGAAATTACTTCAAGTTGAGAGAGAGAAGAACCATGATATAATTCTGCATCGGCAGCATGTAGCAAATTATAGAACTTCTAGGATTTAGGATTAGGCTCCTCCTCATTGAAGGTTTATTAGGATGAGATGACTCATGCTCAACAATACTATCAGATTACCAAGTTGAACCTTGACTAATATTGGGCCCAGCTATATCAGGAATCATTCGTCGGTATGGATTCTCATATCCAAATTCTAGTTAAGAACCACCATTCAAGTTACTACTAGAAGACAACCCATTAATCAAATATCTTTTCCCTTGAAATATCCAAACAAAATAATTCTCTACTGACACTATATGCCCCAAGAATGTCACCTACTCTAGCAAAAACTCACACTTGGAGAACTTAGCATAAAGCTTCTGTTCTCGCAATGTCTGGAGCACCACTCTCAAATGTTGCTCATGCTCCCCAGGCTACGTGAGTATATCAAGATGTCATCAATGAAGAGAATGACAAAAGAATTAATATAGGGCATGAACACTCTGTTCATCAGATCCATAAACCCCTCTAGAGCCTTAGTCAAGCCAAATGACATCACCAGGAACTTATAGTGGCCATATCTCATCCTAAATGCAGTCTTCATGTGACGACCCAAAGGGTCATCACTTATTTAATTAATCATTTCGAGCTTCTGAGGCCTTGAAAACCTCATGCTATGTTGCCTCGATTTACGTGCACGATCCGAGCATGTAGCCGGAAAGATTTTGTGATAGAAAATATGAATTCTATGAGAAATTTGGATAAAAATGATATTAATATTGATATGGTTGACTTCGGTCAACATTTTTGTTAAACGGATCCGAACCCGAGATTGGGTGGTCCCGAGAGGTCCGTAGGAAAATATGGGACTTGGACATGCGTCCGGAATCGAATTTTGAGGCCTAGAGCCCATGTTATGAATTTTTCTATGAAATTGTTTTTGATGTAATTATTAAAGGAAATAAATTAATTGACCTTGGTATCGGGCTCAGATTTTGGTTCCGACGCCCGGTACAAGTCTTAAATATTATATATGTGATTTCTGTAAAGTTTGGTGACATTTGGATGTCGTTTGAGATGTTTTGGACCTCGAGTCCCAAGTTTGAAAGTTTTGAAAACTAAAGGTATGAAAATCATGCATTTGAGGCTTGATTTGATGAAAACGAGGTGATATTGGCGATGTGATCGCACGAACAAGTTCATAATGTGTTTTCGAGGTTATGTACATGTTTGGTTTGGAGCTCGGGGGGCTCGGGTAAAGATTTGAAAGGCCGTTGGATGAAATTCTGAATTTTTGAACTGCTGGTTTTTCACCCAGCTGTTGGCTTCGCAATTGCAAAGTATTGGGGGCAGTACAAGGCAGGGCTCGCAAATGCGAACCCTGATCGCAAATGCGAAGCCCCATTGACCCAGCCTTGTTCGCAAATGCGAACAATTGTTCGCATTTGCGAAAGTCCCCAGGGCCTGCCTATGTTCGCAAATGCGAACAAAAGTTCGCAAATGCGAACATTCTCAATACTACCTTGGTTCGCAAATGCGAACCATTGTTCGCAAATGCGAACACTGCCCTATACAGCCTATGTTCGCAAATGCGAACATTAGTTCGCAAATGCGAACAGTCCCTTTGTCTGCCAGTGTTCGCAAATGCGAACAAATGTTCGCAAATGCGTCAAACTCCAGAAATTGGTCGGGGTTCGCAATTGCGAACCCATGTTCGCAAATGCGAACACAGAGACCTGAAAAACACGAATTTCAGTCAATTCTTCACATTTTACAAAACCAAAACACCCATTTGCGATTCTTCAAGGATTTCTTCTTCATCAAAACGATTGTAAGTCACTTTTTACTTAATTCTTTCAATTCCTAACATCATTAAACATGTTTTTCATAAGAAATCAAAGATTTTCATGGTAAAATTCTTGTTTTTGTTAGAAAATAGGGTTTTTCATAAATTGGGGAATTGGACATCGAATTGAGGTCCGATTTAGAAACAAATTATATACATGAACTCGTGGGGGATGGGTAACCGGATTTTGGTCCTAACCCCGAATTTCGACCATGTGGGCCCGGGTTGAAATTCACTATTCATGGCAGAATGTTGTAAAAGTTGTATTTGGTATTAAGAATTAGTTTGTGGAGTAGAATTGATGATATTAAATCAATTGTGTATAGATACGGTTGGATTGGAGCCAAATTGAAAGAAAAGACATTTCCACAGAGTGAATTGTTCATAAGCATTCGAGGTAAGTGTTTGTTCTATCCTAGCTTGAGGGAATAGGATTATGTGTTGTGTGTTATGTGATCGAGTGCGGTGTATGGGCTGTGGTGATGAGCATCCATACACTGGCGTCTAGTATGACCGTGAGTCGTTGGAAAATGATTATTTTGAGATATATTACAGGTGAATTGTTATTGTTCTCCTTTTGTTGGGATTTGTTACCGCGAAGATAATTATTGATGCTTTTCGACGATTTTGAATTGTCGTTTTCTTTTCGCTTCAACCGTGATTGTTATTTGGGTGAGGGGGAGTGATAATGCACGAAGTGGTGATGCGTGCGCACGCTTATTTATTTATTTATTAATGTTGTTACATGTTTATTTATTGATTATGCATTCTAAGAGACATGCTGCCTCCGCTACCGCTTATTTACGCAGATATGACGTGCCTCACGCTATGAATTATTTACGACTAGTGATCACGGTGCCAGTATTCATGGATGTAGGGATGAGAGTAGCACGGAAGGAATGGTCATGCTCGCAGTACTTTATTTGTTTTGCTTCGGTGCAGGATGCAGAGTAGACGCACGAGGGGTGATGCCGTGTACTTTATTCGCTTATTTAAGGCGAGGGACGAGAGTAGAAAGCACGTATAGTGTGATGCCGCGCAATTGCTTGCTATTTCTTGAAGTGATATGATTCGTGTTTACATTATACTTTGTTTTCTTTGTGAAATTATTAACTGTGGTTAATTGTTGAATTCTTTAAGATATTCCTTATTGGGTTATTACTTGATTATTTCTTGTTATTTTGTGGTACACAGATTGATATATTCCGCATTGCATGAGTTTACGCGAGAGTCCTGTTCCTAGGCTATGTCACTGCCTGCTGATAGCTGTTGCACTTACCAGCACATGGGGTTGCCTATTGTGCTGATGCAACATCTTCATTTAGTGCTAACAGACAGTCCAGAAAGTTACGATCAAGAGCGCTGATAGCAAAGAAATAGATATGCGGGGAGTTGATTCACATTTCCAGACCGGTGTAGCTTGCGTGTGATCGTCCTGTGCATGCGCCTGACGCCTCTTTCTTTTATTTTTGTTAATAGCTGTAGTCTCATTGTTCCGGTGACAAAACTGTAATTATGTGTTATATTTCCTTCGTGCTTCTTATGTAGTAGTATTCCCACAAGTATTTTGTGAGCTGGTGACCCAAGTCTGGGGTGCAGAGGATTTCACAGAGATTTTTACCTTGCTGCATTTCGTTATTTCCATTTCGAATTAAAGTATTCCGCATTTATTTAATTAAAATGTGTTAAAAACAGGAGAGTATGAATACAATGGCTTCTGCCTAGCTACCACGAGTAGGCGCTCACCACGAGTCCCGGAGCATGGGGAGGCTGGCCGTGGACGATGTTGCGTGACGAAGCTCCAGGTTACATAGGTCTCACCACTCACGAACAGCTTTTGTACTGGCAGAGATGAGACGCTCGCATTTGTCTCCGTCTATCGGAGCAGAAAGAGTCTCCATTTGTCTCTTGTCGCAGTTCCTCAATTATCGACTTGGATTTTCTATTCTCAGTTCTTCGTAGGCATGGCTAGGACACGCTTCTTCATCCGCCGAGCTCGCCATTCGGCAACCCCGCGCAGGGCCAAGTCGACTGTGAGGCCGCGGTAGGTATTCACTTCAGTAGCATCAGAGGTGGAATTGACAGATCGGATTGAGGTTCCGCCTTCCAAGAAATTTCCAAATGTGGCTCCAGCCCAAGTCCTGTGAGAGGCTTTAATTATTCTGCGACTCGGACGCTTTGTCAGACAATGGATTCATTGATAAGATGCGCTGCATTTTAAGCGATTGGCTATTCTCGTCGGAATCTGTGACTCTATTACTATATCTCGAGCTTATTTCAAATTCTCAGCACTAGCACTCCAAATGACCGTAATACTCAGCTGTGCACCACATCTACGCAGAAGCATGGAGCCGCCATTGACCCAGATTCGCTATAGATTTGATCGTTTCTCCAAATATATTTTAATATATATTCAATGTGAGTCAGCATCGGTGACTTCAGATTTTATCAGCACATGGTATTCCGCGACTCATAACAATTCCGAGACAGTCAGAAGTCACTTGCATCTTCTGCATTGCATTAGACTCGCGAGAGATTATCGCTTGATTTACTGGGGCATGGTCCCTTGCCTTTATCGATTAGCTACGGAATTATTTATTGAGTATTTTCTCAAGTATTCGCCGATTTATTGTGAGGTATACGTTTCCTATCGCACTACGAAGGCTTACACAAGATGAGATCTTGCACTATCGACTTTGCTCACATGCAAAGAGTGCCCCCATCTTAGTGAGAGGTCCCAGATTTATAGATTGGCGACCGCCTGAGCCAGACCCGCATGGGCGCCAGTGACATATCATTTCAGAGGTACACCTAGCCATCTGCATTGGTGACGTCAGCAGCGGAGGCGTTATTCTTCGGAGAGGCCCATGAAAGCTTGCGGTTCTTCCACTGCAGTGTATAGTCCCTGGCTGCCTCCAAGTTCCATTCCACTGCTTCTTCAGCCATTAAAATGGATCGGGGACAGGTTTTCGAGGCATTATTCAATGTTCTATTAATGTTGGGGCCCGCTGGAATAAGTTGTATGTGAGGCCACAAATGTTGTTATTCTTATCAGTTTAGCAGTTGCTACGGTTGCAGTGGAGACCTGTGCTCATTTTATCAGAATTGCCCTATAGTTAGCCGGCACTGCTACAGCTGGTGTCCTCGCCCGCATCTGTCTACGCCGACGCCGGCTGCAGGCGGGGTAGAGGTATGGACGGAGGTCGAGACCGCAGGCCGAGATCGTCCGGCCTGTCGGTTGGCAGTAGGCCGCCCAAGTTGGATGGCCGTCTCTGCAGACGCACTCGGGGTGAGGTGCGTCGACCCTGAATTCCATGTATGCACTGAAATGCTGCAGTGCGTATGGCATCGTGACAGCTTTTCGTAGATTAAGGTGTACTATTCTGTGTACGTGTGTAGGTGCTTCAAGATTATTTTGACTTCGGATCTACATACTCTCTATGCGTCTTCCTATTTCGCACGATAGCATTTGGCCGTGCTCCTAGCCTATGCCTCGGGATATTCTGTGCTGACGCTTGGGCTACACTAAATGTTTAATCTATCGTAATGATGTCGGCAGCATCGCTCGTAGGCAGAGTTATGCATTTGTAGGGTCTCTGAGACTCCGTGTCGACTGCTAGCTTCGGATATATGGTAGATTTTGATGTCATATTTGTGATGGACTGGCGCCCCATCATGCTATTCTGATTGTCATGTTAAGATCGTCACCTTAGCCTTGTTAATCACATTGATTAGGAATGTGAGCTCAGTGCTACTTCCAGTTGCGCATCAAGCATTCCCTATTTTGTGTTGCTCGGACGATGGCCGAGAGCGGGTGTCTAGCTTTATTTGGCTTATGCTTCGTTGATTCTGCCGTAGTTTCTTCCATTGAGTTCAGCCTACTGCACGGAGTCTCGAGGTTCTTCCCTGCACTGCCACACGCTACCGTGGATATTGATTTCGCATTGACGCACCGGTACTGCACCCAATTCTATTCCACTTAATGCATACGGTTGAATTAAAGAGTCGATGATCAACTTGCAGTGATCTTCAGGAAGTGGCTTTATCAGCTCTACGTGCATTTCTCTAAAGTACATCCGTGTTATTTGTAAGTTAGCAGATGATGGTTGACGCTGATGTGTATTGACTATCGGCAGCTAGACAATGCGACTATCAAAAATAAATATCCATCGCCGAGGATTGATGATTTGTTTGACTGGGCTCCTAGGAGCGAGGGTATTCTCTAAGATAGACTTGAGATGTAGCTACCATTAGTTGAGAATTAGGGCATCCGATGTCATTCTAAGCATATTTGCCTTTAGATATGAGCATTCATGAGTTCTTGGTCATGTCCTGGTCGACTCATGTCTGAAGAAGCATTCATGAGTTGATCTGAATCGGGTATTGTGCCTTACTTGACTTCGTGATAGTCTCATAGATGACATCCTCAACGCAGCCTGCAGAGAGCACGCAGCAAAGAGGCCTCTCAGACTGAGCATAATCTGTTTATATGCCAAATTTTAGTTCTGGTCGGCTGCAAGAATTCTTCGGTCACATCAGCATGCTGAGTGCATTTCAGACTCCAGTAGATTTACGTCTGCACTCGTCTCGCATCTAAAGGGACGAGACGGAGTTCTGGATTAGCTAGGTATTACCGTCAGTTTTGTGTGGATGGGTTTATTCAGATAGTTTCTGACGACCAGGTCGACTCTGCAGGCGTCCAGCTTTCAAGTCGTCAGAGTGTAGGTTTATCGAGAATTTTCAGTGTACAGCTCATTTGACCATCGTACAGTCACATTATCTACAGTACATGTACCTATACAGTTTATTGAGACGCATCTGCATGTTCGAGACGTACAGATGCAGGTTATGTTTACGCATGAGGCAAGACAGCAACGGTAGACATTCATCCATTTAGATCTTGAGTTAGCAGCAAGCTGTTCATGCCTAAAGACTGGGAGGCATTATCTATGTGCATGACGTTGTGTGTACACGTGCAACAAAGCCTACATTCAAAGTGTATGCAAGTTGTGATAGGCCGATGATGGTATGGCGAAGGCAAGAAGACTACGATGTTACCATATTACCATGTAGGCTACGTGGTGGCCGATGATTGGGCAGTGGTATGCCAAGATGGTAGTCTTGCATATCTCGGCCAATCGTAGCCATTGGCCTTAGCTATCAGCTCGTTGGTATTGACAGGCTAGTTGGATAGTCTAAGTGTAACCAAAGCTGCCGCGCTCCTTCCTTATTAGAGCGTATCCAAGGGTGAGAGGGCAATTTGATGATCTCACTATGCTGAGTCGAGAGATATCAGTATACGGGAGTGCCACACTGTAAACCTAGATGATGTATGTGGCATTGTTATAAATGGTCGGAAGTCTAAATGACTAATGTCGAGTGGATTCTGAGTCAATTTTAAAGTAGGCCCACAGCTCCACGGTAATTAATTCAGGCGCCGCTAGTGTCATCATACTTTAGGCAAGATTATATGGCGCACAATGAAGAAAGATATCGTTGCGCATGATACGCCGGCAGTCCAATTGCCACAGTGAGATATGAGCACTGCAGTAATTCGCGGCGTATCTGCGAGGATTGAAATTCCCGAAAGGAAATGGGAGAGGATCACCATGGACTATCGGACTTCGACTTTGACTCGAGGAAATTTGATGCATTTGGGTCATCCGACCAAATCTGCACGACTTTATTCCAGAATATCTGTCTTCCTACTTGTCGGAGAATGGGCTCACATTTGCGATGTGATTGCTCTCCATGTCTTCGCACATGGAGCATCGGCTTTAGCTCGCTGGTCGAGAGTGTGTCCAGCGAGTTAGCACTGTCTGTTGGCAGTACAGCATTTCATTCGGGACGGATGGCCAGATCCGAGAGACTCATTCATGATATCCAGGCATACGTGATTTGCAGTTGATTCTCGGAGGCTCCGTGGGATCACTTCTACCATTGCTAGATTCGTCTATCAATACATGCCTACTAATCTAGCATCTGAGGTACGATAGGTCGCATGCTCAGGCATATGCGATATTGCTGGATGTGGAGGCTGATAACGTCGGCCAGCAAAGAGGCTTGCATATGTTTCAGATAGTCAAGCACTATCTGCATGTATTCAGCTCCACAACTCAGCAGAAACGTAGTTTACGGATACGTATAGTTGGTGAACGTGTATTCTCATGTGTCGCTGTACGCAAGTGGCGTGATGATGGCTTTGGATGAGGTACGGCGAAAGCTCTAGTGCGTATCGCATTCAGATTTTAGATAGCGGAGGTATATGTGTGGCTATAGATTAGTTTTCGCTGCCTAGTTTATCCAGCTGCACTGACCCAGTTCTTATGATCTCGAGATGCCACGGCTGAGTCCCACACATGCAGTTGGGACTTCACGATCGCCCAATTGGACAATGATCTATCTTACGAGAGAGGAGCCGGTAGCCATTCTAGACAGGTTCGACAGTTCAGGTCGAAGAGTTATCCTTCTGTGCGTGTTCAAGGGAGAGGTCGCCTCCTGCGCATCGACCTGGGAGTCCGAGATGATATGCGGAGTGCCACCCACATTGTTCTCTGACCAGTACTTCTTCTTAGTCCGCTCGAGATGAACGGGCTTAGGGGTGGAGATTGACGACCCAAAGTGGTCATCACTTATTTAATTAATCATTTTGGCGCTCGAGGCCTTGAAAACCTCATTCTATGTTGTCTTGACACATGCTCGATCCGAGCATGTAGTCGGAAATGATTTTGTGATAGAAAATATGAATTTGGCGAGAAATTTGGATAAAAATGATATTAATATTGATATGGTTGACTTCGTCAACATTTTTGGTAAACGGGACCCGAGATTGGATGGTCCCGATAAGTCCGTAGGAAAATATGGGAATTGGACATGCGTCCGGAGTCGAATTCTGAGGCCTAGAGCCCAGTTATGAATTTTTATGTGAAATTGTTTTTGATGTAATTATTAAAGGAAATAAATTAATTGACCTTGTATCGGGCTCGTATTTTGTCCGACGCCCGGTAATAGTCTTAAATATTATATATGTGATTTCAGAAAGTTTGGTGACATTTGATGTCGCTTGAGATGTTTTGGACCTGAGTTCCAAGTTTGAAAGTTTTGAAAACCAAAGTATGAAAATCATGAATTCGGTGTTTGATTTGATGAAAACGGCATGGGACATCAGTGATGCGATCGCATTCTAACAGTGTCCATAATGTGTGACTCAGGTATACGTTTATTTGCTTACAGATAGGCAGTCTGACGGGCATCGTCGATTTTAAGATTTCAATATAGCACCGCCAGAGGAAAGCATCAATTGTTGAATCGGGCTGCGCTTTCACCTGCTCGTTTGGTACTTCAAGCGAATCATGTGGTATCGCGGACTAAGCAGGTAAGTGTATTAGGCTTGCAACGCACCCTCTCGTCGAAACGCCCGGCCCCCCCTTTCAAGTCTTCAGTCTACGCAACGGCAACAGATTGTCATCGCGGTGTCTCAGCTCTCACAAGGTTCGCTATACCTAACAAATTTTGCCAGTCTGAACGCGACATACTCTCTGCCGATTGCCGTCTTCGGCAAATGCGGCAGAGTGTCATTGTTAAACAGTTTTGCAAATCTGCGACATTTAAAATTTTAATTGGTGAATCCGCCTTGTTCTAATAAATTTTGTTCGCGAATGTAACAAGTAATTTCAGAAAATTCCTTTCTATTTTTGTTTTATTTTTTCAAATCAGAATTATGCCTAGGGTTCAGAATGGTCCCATACTGCGAATACAACATAGAGACTAAAAAACACTCAGCTATTCTCTTTCTATTATTTTATTAAAATCCAAAATTCTTCAAGGATTCTTCATCAAAACGACAGGTCACTTGATTAATTTTCATTCTAATAAATCAAAGATTCAATGCAATATTCCGGGTTCGCTAAAATGCGTCTTCATAATCGTGAATCGTGACCTCGCAATTGGCGTCCGACAACAAATTAATATATATACGGTTCCCTCGCGGTGAACGCAGTGAATGGATTTTGCCTTTCAGAATTTATTTCCGACATGGGCACGTAGACAATTATCATATGATATTGTTGTAAATACTATATTGGTATTGTTGTTGAGTGGTATCGATGATAGCAATCATTGCAGGAGTATTTGTTGATTGGAGCAATGAAGAATATATTCATTTAGAGTGAACAGTTCATATATTTTATAGGTTGCTGTTCATTCAGTTCGAGGAGATTACAGTTACGTGTTATGATCTATTACAAGGTATTAAATGTAGACGAAGTTAATTATACACCGGCGTTTAAGGATTGCCAGTTTATTGAAAATGATATTTCGGCATTATATTACAAAACAGTGAATTGTTATCAGTTTCTCCTTGTTGATTTGTTACAAGATAATTATTGATTGATTTTTGATGATTTCTTCCTTAACCCTAACTAGCATATGCTAAACATGGTGAGCAGTGATAATGCATCTGTATTTATGCCGCGCCATGTTTATTTATTTACGCACGGAGAGGCTAATGCCGCGCCATGTTTATTTATTGAGCTATGCACGGTGATTACGCTGCGATCGCTATCGATTACGCATTTTGGTGATCATTGCCTCAGCATTGAATTACGCATTTAGTGATCACGTTATGGATGTGAGACGCAGAGTAGCACGCAGGTGATGCCGCAGATTGATTACTACGCTTATGACGGTATAGCACGGCGTTTTGTTACTGCATTTTATTTTACGGCTTATTTGCGAGGATGAGAGTAAAAGCACGGCGGTTTACGTTGCGTAATCGCTTGCTATTTTCTTCGAATCTGATATTATTGCAGTTTTCTACATTATACTTTGCTTTTATTCCTTGCATTTATTAATCAGGGCTAATTGTCAATTCTCAAGATATTCCTTATCAGGTTATTCATCTGATTATTTCTTGTTATTCTGCGGTACAGGGTAGATATTGAATTGCATTGTTTATTTTATGTCTCTGTCTTGTCTTGTCATTATTTTCGCTGATAGCTGGCATTTATTGCGATTATCAATGGGTTAGGCCGATGCTGTTTGCACAGTCTAGGCCATGCTCGTGCGCACAGGTTGTTGTTAGTCAGATTAAGTGAAAACTGGAGTTGATCACATTTGAGGACACGCGGTTTTGTGCCTCCATGCCTCTTCTTTTTATTTATGTTATTTATGGTCTCCATTGTTTCGTGACAAACAGAATTATGTTATATTTCTGCATTTTTATGTGTAGTATCCATAGTTTGTAGCTATGATTTCCAGCTATAAGTAGGATTTTCAGCATTTATTTTACTATGGATTTGTTATTCATCTTCGGAGCAGATTCGCATTTATTTAATTGTACTGTGTTGTTAGGAGTATTTTAGTTAAAGGCTTGTTTAGCTACCACAGGCGCTTAATATATCCATGTTTGGAAACTGCCGCGATACTGTAATAATCCCTAATCTTCAAATTACATTGCCCGACCTGTATCAATCTTGGTATCACTCTGTGAATCTGCACCGATCGAACAAATCATCTATGGGGCAGTATTTGTTTGATGGTGATCTATTAATCAAGATCAATGCACATTCAAGATAGTCCTAATTCTTCTCTCTTCACGGTCACTGGCGTTTCTGCCAATGACATAATAGGGCTCGGAATTAAATTTTGTTAATAATTTTCTAATTGCTTCATTCATTGCATTATATAAGATGGTGAATAGATATATCGAGTTCCTCGCCAGTTGATAAACACATCACGACTGTAGGCATGCAAGTAAGACGTAGTTAGGACAATGAAATCATCGCATCAATCAATCGTCGTATATTCTTAATGTCTGTTATATGAGAGAAACTTTCCACCATGCGGCCAGCCTACGGAAGGAAATGCTGTGTATCCATACTGATTTCCAGCTGAGCACCTGTGCATCACTAGAAATATTTCGCATATAATCTAGGTAACAACGTGATTATAGATAATTGCTGCCCAAAGTCGATAATACTAGTGCACAGAGACGAACAAGTCTCAAAATCCACATAAAAGTAACAACAATTAGTAAACTCGGCTCACAACCATAATCGCCTATACGAAATGAAAATATTACAAGATGGCACTAGTATGGACAGAAACGAGAGAACATGGGGATGCATACATACACAGCAATAATACTGACCCATCCTAGCACGGACGCAAAGGAGACTACATTGACAGATTATTAATGTTGCTGCATGCAGCTGAGGAAGAGACGAATCGGGAGACCGGCCGTTGGGGCTCCACTGGACAGAAAGAATGTGGCCGAATTCTTTCAGTAGGTTTCGCACCTTCGGATCGGCCACATTTCGTTTCTCCACCTCTATATCGGCTCGGGAGCCGCCGGGTGTCGGAACGAAACGCATTCCCCGCCGCATATTTTCCGCTCCTAAGCCCGGAGTCCCATGTTGGGTTTGGGACGCCACACTGTCACATGGTATGTGGGTGCCTATTTCCAGATGGATGCTCAGGACCGAGAAGCTCGATACCAAGGATAATATAACTTTCCGTACATCACCGAAGAGGGACTGCAAGAACCCCCGATGATCTGACATCCACCGGTAACCACGAATACCGGCATGGTGCAGAAACCCTTGCACGCACCGAAATAGGCAGGCCGGAGGACGGCGGAGGTGGGCGTGCCGATTTCCACTGGGCCTATCGTCATGCCTCCAATACTAACATCTACCCTTGTCAACAATTTAAACCCTCCCAGAATTCGGTTTCCGTCCTATCAGATTCGCTTCCTACCCTTCACGATATCGTTGGATGGTTTCACAATTAATATTTATCTATTCTGCCTGCATTACCCTGACAGCTTGACCAAGATGTTAAACCTCCACACTCGCATCTGCCGAAAGTATATAGACAAGGATAACTGTAAAATCTGTCTGTGCAGTTGCATGATTCGACTCGCCAAGTGCCTCAATGATACCGCATTGCATATGTTCAGTGAATAACCGCATAAATGTAATTCAGTTCTATTTTATGAAAGAACCACGGCGGCCTACAAAGTAAGGTAGATCACCATCTACGGCCATGACTGGGGTCTGGGGAATTTTAGGCTCAATATGACTCAGCATCCCCATATCCGCACATGTCGATGAAGCTCCGAACGTCATCACGACGCTTGCCCCGAGATCGGGGGTGTGGCCCATCCCGAGTACTTTTGTGGATCATAGCGAGGCTGCTTAGGCCAAGGGCTGGCCGCAAGAATCGGCCGAACCTCTCCGCGGGTCAGGCACCAGGAGCTTAATATATCCATTATCGCATGAATCGGAGCTTGAGCAGCAGGGCTCTTGTTCTCCTTATCTTTCCTCAGTCAGGGTCTGCTGGAAATAAGGCTCGAGTCACGGTGTCCATGAACCGAAGCATAGGGCCCATGACCTCCCTGGAATCCCGGCGCAGTCATGAAATCCGACGGAGTAGTCAGGCATCTTCGCCCGTTCCCCGCAGTGCTATCCACAAGGGATCGTCGGTGGTAGCGAACAGGAAGGATATGGACGGCCCCATCCTATACACTGGCCGGCTCCCCGCCTACGGCTCCGGGGTTTTGGCAACGAGGAGTTATCCTCTGGGAATCTGGGACAAGCGGCGGCAGTCCTCGCTGGTAGAATAAAGAGAAAACTTATACACCGAATTTTCTGATGAAGAATGAATAAATATGGTCTTCTAACATTTATAGCCCATCGAAGATAAATACAGACAAGCCTCCATACTAATCTACACTTATTTGTCTAAAAAATCTCATATCTATGTAAACTTAAGCAGTTCGATATTTATTATCACGGTCTATTTTGCTCTTAATTAGGTTACGATGGCGCCTAACAATTATTAGCCAAATTAAACCGCGAAATTTTGATTAGTCCTATTTTTTAAATGTTCTGATATACTAACGCTTTCAAGTAAATGAAGAAAACTAGCAAAAATCATAAAGACATAGCCATATATCCAAAAAATCTTAATATTTGTTTCGTATTGCAAGCCGATAGTCATTACACATTTTAGGCGACTCGACAAGAGAGTATACAACATCGTTCTATCGTCGGGGTCAGAATAAGAAAAACTATAAATATGAAGGATTCCTCAAGGGTCATAAGATTTAAGCAGTGCAGCCCATCAGAATCTGTTTCACGTATATGCACTGTAGTCCGATGCCCACTTCAAACCCTATATATTTAGCATGTATATTAACATTTGTTTACATAAACAATGTGTAATTACACCTGTCAATCTGAATATAAATGCATTTAGAAATGACTCGATATACTTATTTAAGGTTAATTAATATATATATATATATATATATATATATATATATATATGTGTGTGTATGTATATATATATATATATATATATATATATGAGAGATAACTGAGATAACCAATAGCTCATAATCCTCATAGAGTATTTCAGCGAGATAATAGCAAGGTAAGATTTAAACTAGCAATTGGGAATATTAATACCCTGATCCAACAAAAATAAGTGTGCACTTGCCGAGGGTCGACGTCGTGCCTATAGATGCGTCTATTCATACCGAGGCGATCGGCCTGATCCACAAATATGAATGAAACATCGAGCTGACACACATGACACATAAATGGACAAAATTACCAAATCAAACTTGATTAACTATAGAAATATGCTCATATCCTTCTCTAAAAGTCTCTAGTACATACTAGGTGTTCATGACAACAATTTAACATAAGGGACATATTTGATAGGCATGTTGTAGGTCCTAAGCTACCCAGACATTTAATTTAGTAGTAGCTACACATGGGCTCTCTTCACCTAACGTGTGCGTAGTCCCCGCATTTAGCAACAAATACTCAACATAAAACCATAGGGACAATTCCCTCCTACGAGGTTAGAAAGGAGACTCACCTCGCTACGAAGCGCTCTTCAATCACAAGACTAGGCTCCAAGCTCAATTCGAAACCGAACAAGCACCAACTAGTTTAAATAAGGCAAGAACTAATCAATAAATGCTCACAAGGTTGAATTTCTAACTAATTAAGTGATTTCCCAACCCATCCCGCAAGTTTCCTAAATTTCAACCCCGGGCCCACGTGCCTGAATTTTGAGATTTTTCGAGGAAAATATTCTCCATAATCTAAGGATTACTAATATGTGCATTTTTGTTCATTACATAACTAATTAGGTGGTTAACTCATAATTTTACTAAAACCCTAGGTCTAGTTCTGACCCTTGATGTTTTTTGGTATTTTTGTGTTAAATCTACCTAATGATCATGTATTTACGCTAGAGTATGTGGGCATTACTTAATTTTTGTTGTTATGTTGAAACCATCTCTTTGGATGCTCCAAAATCGCCCTATAATCGGATAAGAAATGAGAAAGAAGGGTTGGAGTTCGTATTTAATGAACCCACTAGCCCAGCGATTTTCGCTTCTGCGGACATATTTCCGCACCTACGGTGTCCGCTTCTGCGACCAGGTGGCGGCTTATGTGGTCACAGTTTCTACGGTCAAATAGCCGCCGAAGCGATTTTGACAGAAGTGGCAGCCTTGCTTCCTTTCACAATCCAACTTCGCTCAAACCTCGACCATTTGACGCTCGTGGCTCTTGAACCCCGTCCAAATATACCGACAAGTCTAAAATCACAAGGCGGACCTAGTCGAACCTTCGGAACACCCAAAACATTATTAAATCAAGGAATGGACCCCAAAACCAACTGATCTAATTTAATGAACTTCAAGTTCTTAACATCTTACCAATGGGTCAAAATGCCCTTAAACTACTTGGATTGACACCAAATTTTGCAGGTAGGTCTTAACTGATATTTTTGACTTGTACCAAGTTTTGGAATTGAAATCCGAACCCGATACCTATGAAAACAATTTCTAGTTTATATAAATTTTTGAAACTTAAACTTAACAATCTTACATAAAAAATTCATTACTCGGGCTAGGGACCTCGGAATTCAATTCCGAGCATACTCCCAGGTCCCATATTTTCCCACGGACCCTCAGAAATTTGTGCATTGCGATTCTAGGTCCGTTTTCCCAAAATTTTGACTTAAGTCAAAAAAATTTTATTAAAGAATTTTAAATAAGCAACTAGGCTTAATCTTGCCCAAATTCTTCTAACTCCCGATCCACCCGCCCCCACAAGTCGTAATTTAGCTAAATCAAACGCGAAAAGTCTTATTTAAGGGAATGCGGTTCAAAAATGCAAAACGACCAGTCAGGTCGCTACATTCTCCACCTCTTAAACAAACGTTCATCCTCGAACCGATATAGAAAAGTACTTGGACTGCTGAATAAGTAGGGATATATATAGTAGTACCACATGACATATGAAGGAAAAAAAGGGTGGATAAATTTACAATGCCACGAGAAACCAGAGTTTTTGTATCACGTTCAATAAGGTTAAGTTTCTCCAATTGCAGAACTCTAGTTGAAAGAAGCAAAAACATTGCCAAATGCTTCTACTGGACAATATGTTAATTTCACTTTTAGCTAATTGTTTACGGGCTTTCAATCAGAAATATTACACAAATAAATTATTCATAGATGTTCGTTTTTACGCATCAAGTGACAACACTAACATTAAGGTTACACTCTCGGTAAAAGAAAATAACTCAAATTTCTGAAAGAATGTGATTCCTCAGAATGTAGCTACCATAACTCATGTTGCGCTTGATTGAAAAGAAAAGAAGAAAAAGATAGAAATGAATATACCAATTAGATTTCACTTACTATTCATTACATGAATTCTCCTATGACATACACCAGCAAAGAAAAAGTAGTAGGAGGTGGGCAAAACAGAATTAAGACATTACAATTTGATTCACTGTGCTTGCATCTACGCGTCCAACAGTACAACAAAAAAAGATCTTATTTTTTCGAATGCAATCACTTAGCACAGATAATTTTGTCAACTCCATTTTTTAACTTTCTTAGATTGAATTATGTAATATCACTATTGAGTACCACTTTGTTAATCTATTTACTTCACACTACAAAAATTAAAAATTAAAAATAAAATTCTCAAACACAAAGTATGAAGATGATTAAGTTATTCATGCTTCCCCTTACAAACATAAATTAAAATAAACTTTAAACTCCAAATAGTATTACCCAATAAGTTTTAGCTCAAGCAATGACAAAAGAGAGGCCTAGGGAAAGATACAAACACTTGGTGGGTATATAAGTAGTAAAAGTAAAGAGATCTAAAATAATTTAGCTTAAGGGACAAGAATGAATTGGGTGGGTTTCACCAAACTAACAACAACTAGTGAGTGAAAGCTAACTTCACTCACACAGGTCTCAAGATACTTAATTTTCATTTTAATCAACAAATATCACCAAAATTTGTATTAATCAAGAAATTTTAGCAACAAAAAGTAGTAAAATTATTACATATTTACGCACAAATGAGACATATCCAGAATATGTCAACTCCTACTTAATATTTGACTTCGCATATTACAAAGAAAAACAGGGAAGAAGCGAAATACTTGATTTATTTTACATCTACCAAAATCCTAAAAAATTTACTATAGAGAATTTGCTAATAAAAGGAGAAAGAAGTAGAAACATACGAGTCATTTAAAAAAGAGATGAACTAGTAGCCCATCTGGAAAGATTAGTGCAAGATTAGTGGAAGATTAGAGGAGAAGAAGAAGGAGGGGGAAATGGGCTCGGTACTTGTATTCCTCTGTAAGCGAGAACTTAAGTTTTGATCTTGTGACAAGCAAAGCTAAAAATAGCTGCAAAACGTATTTGGACGTAATTGTATTTTTTCTAATACCTAGCGACAAAAAAATCCGTTGCAACAAGGGTAAATATACTCTCATTAAAGTAGCAAGATTAGCGACGTAAGTAGTCCGTTGTTAAATATGTCGCCTAATTGTAATAAATTTTGTTACCCAAATTCTAATTATAAGAGAAGGATTAGTGACAAACAAAATATGTATCCAAACACAAAAACCTGTCGCTGTCGCTTTCACCGCGAAGTTCATAGCTAATTTCAGTTTTTTTGTAGTGTATGTGTGCGTTTTGACGAATGACCTAGGTTATACTTAAATCTCTCTACATCATAGTTGCCTCTCCACAATAGAAAATATGTAGTAGCATCCCTATTTATAATACTGCAAACCAAAACCTATTCCAATATAAAATTGATAAACACGATCTAATTAGACATGAATTAAATAAACTACCAAATATCAAATTCTAGACAACTTAGAAATACTAATTAATATTGGTTTAGTTTCCAACATCCTCCCTTAAACCAAGATCTTTAAACTTGAGTATGTCATGAGTAACATCAAGCCATATAGAAGTCAAGTACCTTAGATTCTCCACAAATTCCCTAAAATATGTTGCATCAATTTCTCTTCAATATTAACCATGTACGATTTGTATTTAACCATTGTAAATCCCTTCAAAATGTCATGAATATATTTTTCCTTTATTGTAAAATTATCTACTTCTCTAGTTGCCTTATAGTTGGACTTGTACAACCATCCAACTTCAATTTCCATTTTATAGGATGTAGAGTAATGCCACCATGAATATTTCATCTTGCTCCTTGAAACATGTAATCTCTAACAAAGGCGTGAAATTGATTGCATCTTCAATATCTATAATTATACGTTGTTGTGGTTCTAGATCCCAAGTTATTCTACATCAATCTTGGGTAGATTATTAGACACTTTCTCATGATGAATCATCTTGCTTTTTTTGGGTTATTAGGTTCATCTTCAATACCATCAAATAACTTTTCTTGTAAAAGCCCAATCTCTTTTGACAATAAAATTTACATGTACCTTCTCTTCTTTTCTCCTATATTTTTAAATTTTGGCCTTCGTTGTGCCTTCTTTTCCTTTTGGCTGTTCATCCTTTTCTTGTGATGCCTATGTTAATGTCTCATTTTTTTGTTGATTCAGTAATTTCTGAGAGTGCTAAGATCTTTAGTAGCCTCAAGAATAACTTTTTTGTTGTTAAACTTTAAACTGAGACTGCAATTTTTTTAACAATTTTAACTTCTTCCAATACTTCTCCACTGATCCTTAGACCATTGACTATTTCTTCAATTCTTGTAAAATATTCTTTCACAGACATATGTTGGCCAAAAACTTATTGCTCCCAAACGCGCACGCAAGTATACGTGGTCGACAAGTAATATAGGATTGTAAGCCGAGATATCATACCCACAGGGACTTGTGATTAACTATCAACTAAATTAAACCAAACAATTAATATATTCAAGCAAATTGTAACGTATGAATATTTAGCTAAAATTAATCTAGAGTAACAAATTAAGAGATTAAAGAAAATAAGTTGGTGAATTATAGAGACAAAGTCAATGTGAGTGAATATTCTAGAGAGCTATGGGTTAGCTAACAATGATGTTGAGTTTTCCACTTAAATCGTCTAATTAATTTATCTGATTTATTTGTTGACATGTTTAATATTGCTCGTAGCCTTCTTCCAAAGTACAACTTGCCTATTCAGGCAAATCTAATGATATATTCCTACAGAATTAGAATTAATAAGAACGCATTAATAATTCTTGTATAGTAACCAAGCAAGGCGATTAGGTATATTCCTATCCTAACCGCAAATTTGTCTCTCCCTTCCTCAGAGTTAAGATCTTGCTCTACTCAATTTTATATGCAATCTAGAATTCTCTATGTCGAGTTCAATCTGAGATTCGTAGATAGTATTCAATAGGTGATCAAGCAATTGTATAATTAAGCGCAAGATTGAATAAATAAATCAATATCATACAATAATAAGAATAATTCAAGCTTCAAACTACAACATTTATATAGCGCCCAAAACTCTTGAACTAATTGACTATGAAATTAAAGGAAGATAAGGAAAGAAAAATTAATTATACGCCTCCTCCAAGCATGGTGCGTGAAACCCCACGAGAATTCCACTTCAATGTATGTTCTTTATAGGTCTAAGATGTGTCAAAACACCACAATAACGTTTTTATGTGTATACCAAGTAGGGTCGGGCCCAGACGAAACACCTTTTCCTGCGAAATACAACTCTGGCTTTGTAAAATTTTTACAAGTACGCTGCATGTTGCGCTGCACTATGCGGCGTGGTAGTGGGAATCTGCAAAAATGTAAAACATAAAAGTTGTTTCGAACAACTTTCCAACGATATATTGTGGAGCCCAAACGGAATTTTGAGTTAAAAGTTATGTGTATTTTACTAGACAATGCGTTGCATGCCCGCTTAACTCTTTGTTTCGTTCTTAACTATCACCCACTGATCCCCGACAACGATGGTGGCTTAATTCCTTGGGCTTTTACTCAGATTTCAAAGCTCTGAATCACTTGAATTCATTCCATAATATCTACATAACTCGAAATCACTCCTAAAAGGCATAAAATACATAATTTAGTGCAAAATACTAGCGATTAAAGCTCAAACTCAATTAAAGTACAGTAAATTAGAGTGTAATAAGCGACTAAAATATACAATTATAACATATAATCACTCATGTAAGCCAACTCAAATTGACTCCTAAATTATTGTAGTTTCTCTTTCTTTGTGCCAGCACCTCTTCGATGTGACTTTACCGAGATTGTCCGAGCCTCCTTTGATGACTTTGCATGAAAATATATTTTAGATAGATGCAATTCGACCTTGATGGTAAGATAGTAGCGTGGCTTATAATCTAAATGTCTCTTCTTCTCCAATTGTCGTCTTCTAGGGGTTCCTCAAATCCTTTATCAACAGTAGACCATAATTTAATAGTCTTAAAAAAATTCTTCATATGTTGATACCAAATTTCAAAATTATTTTTTCCATCAAACACAAAAACAGTAAAATCGGGTAATAGAGTATCCATAATTTTTTGTAAAGACCCGACTAGTCGTTTTGAGCTCTAGCATGTTGTTTAGCAGTTGGAAGTCATGAACAACTTCATTTCAGGTATATTGACTTGTGCATATGGTCAGAATTGAATATCGGGAAATCGGAATCTAATTGTAAAAAAAAAAAAAATCATTGCAGCAACCTTAAGTTGAATAAAATGGCTAAGATTGGAATTTTGAGTAAACCACATCGGAATCGAGATATGAAAGTTCCATCATGTTCATATGATGAGTTCGGACTTGGGCGTATGTCCGGATTTGATTTTGGATAACCCATGACCATTTCGGCATATATTGTGGAAGTTAGTATTTTAGAAGAATTTCATAAATTTGGGTTGGATGGCATTTCAGTGATATAGATATCTGTTTGGGATTCCGAGTCTGGTAATAGCTCTGTATGGTAATTTTGGAGTTGGGAGAGTATTCGAAAGTTAATTCGGATGTCCGGAGGTCATTTTGATAAAGGGGTAAGATGTGATCTATATGTGTGTGACGACCCAACCCGTCGTTTCATGAGCTACTACCATGTTCTTTCTATTTTCTGCTTTCTTATGTTTCATTATCGGTATTGGGTGCGTTAGAATTGATTTGGAATAATTTTGATAAGAAATGAGACACTTGGTCTCTTTTAAGAAGGTTTAAATTGAAAAAGTCAACCAGATGTTGACTTGTGAGTTAGAAGTCTCGGAATTGAATTCCGATGATTTGGTTAGATCCGGATGATGATTTAAGGCTTAAGAGCACAATCGGGAGTAATTTTGGAAGTCCGATGAAGAAGATAGCCTATTTTGGCAAAGTTAGTATTTTGGCGATTACCGGTTGATAAGTGAAATTTTGATCCGGAAGTCAGAATGGAATTTCGAGAGTTGCTGTAGTTTGTTATGTCATTTTGGACTTGTGTGCAAAATTTGAATTCAGTTAGACGTGATTTGACGTATTTCAGTATCAGATGTGAAAGTTAGAAGTTTTCAAAGTTCATAGGCTTGAATCCGAGGTAAATTTACTATTTTTGCGTTGTTTTTGGATGTTCTGAAGGTTGGAACAAGTTTGAATAATATTATGAGACATGTTGATATAATTGGTAAGATCTGGAGGGCCTCGGGTGGATTTTGGAAGGTTAACAGAATGAAATTCGGACTAAAAAAGAAAACAACAAGCTGCAGAAATTTCTGCTGCAATTTTCTACAGGTCTTTGGACAGCAATCGTGGAGCGTAGTTCGGAAGCGTATATCTTTGATCTACAAGGAATTTTGAGATAATTCAGTTATGATAGTTGTAGCCCTTCATGTCTAGTTGCCAAAAAGCTAAAGAAAGCGTAATTTGGACATCTATAGTGCAAGTTATGATCGATTGAAAATGACTGGTGGAGGAATTTCTCCAGAATTTTTTGATTTCATGGAGCCTATTTTAGTAGCTCATTTCTAGGCATATATAAAGAGTTATATGGTGTACAACCTATCCAATTAAATATCTTCAAGTCTAGTTTCTAAATCTTCAAACCATTTTTCATTTGGATATTTATACAAGACGTTATGGGTGTTTAAACAGAAGGTGTCCGACAAGGAACAATTTTAATAGGATGTACAACTTGTACAACACAATTGCAAGGTACAACTCAATGAAGCACGGGCAGATTCATTTAAACACAAATTTGGCTTATTTCTTTCATTTCTTTCATTTGGTTTGGATGATTTTGGAGAGAATTTCAAGGGGGATTTCATCAAGTATCTAAGGTGAGTTTTTTTTACTTATTTCTAAGTTAAATACAAGATTATATATGAATTAGAACACGAAAAATCAATAAAAAAGTAGGGTTTTAGGTCTTGTGATTTTAAGATTTTCTAGGGTCGATTTGAAGGGACAAACGAGCTCCGATTTTTGTGTTCTTCATATGTACGGATGTGTGAGAGGACGAAGAACATTTTGGTATAAATATTTCTGAGTTTCAAGATATGGGCCCGGGACTCGGGTTTTGTCAAATTTGTAAATTTTGATATTTTTTGATTGCTTTTGATTGGGTATTGTTCCTTTAGCATAATGCGACATATTCGTTGTGATTTTGGACAGATTCGTCGCACGAGGAGGCCAATTCGAGAGGCAAGGGCATAACGAGCTAGAGTTTTGGCCGTCTTGAGGTGAATGCTTGTAAATGATATCCTGAGGTTTGAAACCCCAGACTTTCATATCGTAATGCTATATTGAGGCATGACACACATTCTATGACGAATGCAGGGTCGTTTACAATCGAGAATTGTGACTTGGTTTATCTCGAGTGTTATTTTCTACTATATTGGTGATTGATACGCATGCTTTATTATTGAGAATTGAGCTTACTACTAAGTTTGGGGCCTTGTGCTGACCTGTAGAATCCTTAGGGGATCCTTTTGTGTTTTTCCTCAATTGTTTG
>JASVEL010004153.1:0-106799 GCA_032618575.1 Nicotiana noctiflora | reverse complement strand
TCTCAGTCATGTTTTCAACTGTTAAAAATGTTGTAAGAACTGTATTCTTGAACATGAATATAGAATGAAAAGTATATGAGGGCAAAGATCCCTATAACTTGCTATGCCCGAGAGGTTGTGCATTACTTGATTGAGATGGATCGAGGACCCGATAGTGAGGATGTTTATACTTGATATGGATCGAGCTGCATGCCGCAACAATGATATATTGATACGGATCAGGCTGCATAGTGATATATTATATGGATCGAGCTGCACGCCGCAGTAGTAATATATTGATAACGGATCGGGTTGCACGCTGTAGCAATGATATATTGATATTAAGGCCGAGAGCCCATTTGATGCCAAGAAATGATTAATATTGCGCTTGGGCTATAGGAGCCTGTATACATCCCCAGTGAGCGCCGTCGACGATAAATAAATAGAGTGGCTGCACACCGCAGTGGGCACTAGAGTGTACAGTCATATGCATGGCATTGCACTCATGCATTTATTCCTTATCTGCATTTTCTGCCATAATAATTATGTGCTCTTATTTCATTGTTTGGTTGCTTCATATCGTTCTGAGCCTAAAGGGCTGATACTATTCTGAGATACTGCTATTGAGCCCGAGAGGCTGATGTTGTACCTTGTGAGTTGGGAATGAGCATGAGAGGCTGATGATGTACTTTGTGAGTTGGGAGTGAGCCCGCGGGGCTGATACTGTATTGAGAGGTTGATATTGAGCCCGAGGGGCAGATTTCTGATTATTTCATACTTGTTGAAATGATCATTTTCAAAAAGAGCTTTTAAACTAAGCCAAGATATTTCTAAAGATTTTACAGTTTCCACTGATTTTCTCAATTGAAGGGTTTTTCTCTGCTTCTATACAGCATGACGATATGTTTTAAGTGATTTCTTACTGCTCAATTGTTATTTACTTTTATTACTCGCTAGGTTGGAGTACTCACTTTACTCCCTGCACCTCGTGTGCAGCTGCATGTTTTGATCACCCGGTAGCGGGATATTAGCTAATTAAAGGTATTAGTATTATAGCTGAGCAAGGTGACCGCTAGCGTTCGTGGCACCGGATATTGTCTTTTTTTTTTTTAATAAGCCACTAGACACTGAGCCTAGGGTTGGATTTTATAGATTAAGTTCAAATACAAAAAATGGAGGGGGACATAGTACCTTACCTCCACAATGATGAAAATGCATTTGGTTGTCCAAGTGACAATCAAATAACATTTACTGCTATGGAGAGATAAACCTATAGAGAGTGGTCTATTGTCTATCCAGGTTGATAGGCATTAGACATTACAAAATTCTATAGATAGAGTCTAGGTCACATGTACAAAAACAATAGCCTAGATATGTGAAATTCCAAAAGATCGGGTCCTTCATTCCTATACAACATAATCTACATCTAACAAAGGTGCAGAAAAGTCTGGACTTTGAATGAGGATGAGTCCTGATATGAAAATGATCTAGCTTGGATATTGTCTTTAGAATTTCAGAATCTAATTTTGTATATTATTGGCCCTGTAGTTGTGTTCAGATACTTTTTAGATGCCCGTGACTTCTAACACCCAGTCGGATTATATGCTGTAAACACTGGTTATTATTGTCGTTAAGCTGTATTTATCTATTTATTTATGTTTAATAATTGTTAAAGAGACGATTTGGTTAGTTGGCTAGCCTTGTCTCGACGAGAGGCGCCATCATGACCGGGTTAGGAAATTGGGTCGTGAAAAGTTGGTATCAGAGCCTAGGTTACTAGGACTCACGAGTCATGAGCAGGTTTAGTAGAGTCTCGCGGATCAGTATGGAGACATCTGCACTTATCCTCGAGAGGCTGCAGAACCTTTAGGACAACTTCACATTCACGAATTCTTATCGTGCGTCCTTGATTCATCTTGAAGAGAAACTTTTCAAATTCCTTTCACGGGTTCTTATGCGCGTATGAGCACTCAGTAACAGACGTTCCCTGATGGCTTGTGATTTCCCCGATCGAGAGGCGAGATATGATTTCTATGAGTTGATGTTGGGCCAGTCTTGAGGACTTGAGGCCAGATCTTCGCTTATGACTTGAGCGCCAAGGTGTTGATGGTGCGAGCTAGTGTTTTGAACTTATATGTTCAGTATTGTCCCTAATGGTGGGAGTGACGGCTGGATAGCTATATGATGAATATGTTAGTACTGCATGATATTTTTACATGACGTGGAAGAGTCAAGGAAGATTTGCTAGATGATAGGTAAACTACTAAGTGTTTGGTTTCCATTGTGGTTGGATGTGTAACTCCGAGTTATGGGCGTGTGAAGAATCCTTTCATGTAACTTAGTTGGTAGTGAAGTAAATTTCATGTTATCGTATGAGTTTAGACTCAAGAAGACTAAGTGATTGTGTAATGTGTATGATGATGGAAGGTATACAAAAATTTTAACTTGAGGCAAAGAAGGTGGGTTATCTCATGAGGAATAATCTACATTGGTGTGTTACTTATAATGTTGAGTAGAGAGTTTCTTTTCTACTAACAGGGTGTGAGCATGTGATTTTTGCCTCAAGCAATTGAATTCCAAAATATAAAAAATACAAAAAATAATTTTTGTTTGCAAATATTTTTTAATTGTGTGTAAAATGCCAGTGTTTGTTAGTTGCTGATAATAACATTCTTAAATGAAAATACAAAAGAAATTTATTAGAAACATATCACAAAAATTGTAGAATAAATACTAGGAAATTGGAAAATTAAGCAAAAATACAAAAAAATATTGAAAAATCAAGAAAAAATAAAAAAAATGGAAAATAAAAGAAATATATCAGTTGAAAAATAAGTGCAAAGGAAAAAGTATAAAATACAAAAAGAAAATACAAAAAATTAAATAAAATAAAACAAATAAAATATATAATAATTAATTTAGGCCAAATACATACATGTACTCGGCCCAAAACACATTTGCACAAGACCAAGCCAAGGTCATTCTGACCGGCCTGCCTAGCCTTTAAACCAAACGACACCGTATGAGCAATCAAATCTAAGCCGTTGAGCAACTGATCAATGGACCATATAAGGCGGTGCCTGTCTTAATGAAACGGCGTCGCATGTAGAATCAATCTCAACCGTCCAATACAATTGATCAAACGGACAAGGCCAAGGTACCATTTAAACTAAACTAAGTAGTCTAGGGCATTCAATCTCAACCGTCCAATATCTTAAACTAACGGACCTGAGGAGACACCTCATTAAAAGAGACGAAACCATTTTGAAGCCAAGTCCAACGGCTGGGAATCAATTATATTATTTCAGTATATATGAACACCCTCCCCGTCTGTTTCTTCATTACACACACACACACATCCTCATATCAAAACCCTAGCTGCCCTAAGATTCTTTTCCTCCTCCACCGTTTCTCATGGAGACCACCGGAGGTCAGCCCCAGAACTCTGTCTCTAGCTCAGGCCAAACTCCCAAACACATTTTCACACCATGAAACAAACCTTAACCCCCATTAACCCCGTCCAAAACTCTCCAGTTCTCCCAATCTTGAAATTCCGGTCGCCAGACCCTAGCCGACGACAACCAAAGTACAAACTAGTACCCCACCTTAACACCATCCAACCGTCTTTAGACGATCTACAACCCCATCATAACCACTTCTCTCGAATCTTCCCCAAACCCTTCAAAACACCTTCGCCGGAACCCTACTCTGGCGAGTACCCAAAAATAATACCACTCTCAAAACCTTACCCCAAGTCCCCAAACCTCTCTCACATACTCAAATCAAACCCCCAAGGCCCTATTTGGAAGATCTGGTGTTGAGAAGACCAACAATCTCTGAAACTCTGAATTAGCAAGAAAATGAAAAGAACGAAGATAAAAAAGAAGAAAAGAAAGAAGAAAAAAAAGAAAAGAGAGTCTCTGAAACTGTTCCGACGCATGTTTCTATCTTTGTTTTATATCTTGATTCGTACTTGTTCTTATGAGCCCTGGATCTCATTTCATACATGCCTGATTAGCCATTTTTATGTGATTTTTCAGTATATCCTAACTCGATTAGGGTTTTAATTAGTTGAAATTCAACCATTATCAAATTTTCCCTCTGAGTTCTAATTAATTTGAAGTTAAGTCGTGATTAGGGTTACTTGTGCAAAACAACATGAATCTGGCTATATTTGTAATTTGATTTGTATCTCAGGTTATATGTATAAATATTTTTTGTGGCTGTGTTTGCAAACTAAGTATGAGTTCTGATTATTTGCTATCTTTGTAAAAGTGGTAAAATTGAAAATGTCTGTAGTCTGAAATTGATTAAGTTTTAAAGACATGTCTTAAGGGGGCTATCTGTTAAATACATTCTTGACAGACATAAGGTAGGTCGGGTAATTACAATAAAATGCAAGGGGTAAAAGGGGAATGGTAAATGGTATTCTTGTAGATTAAATAGAGCCTTGTGGGGACAAAAATGACTTTAGTGCCTGGTTTTTCTGAAATTATTTGAATAATAAGGGGTGTACTAGGTAGAGCTAAAAGGAAATTTTGTAATAAACCTTAGCAAGTGGGGGTAATTAAGTACAACCTGCCTAATAGAATACAAAAGAACAACCCAGAACCTTTTAGCATGGGTTCAAGGGCATTTCCTGACAATTTCGATAGACTATAATGTAATTAATTGAAAAGAGTAGGGGAGGGAAATATAATTAACTAATTTGAAATTCCCCCCAAAATGACTCTATAAATAGGCTTTTGCCAACCTGAAAAGGGGGTTCTGGTTCACACAATTTCAAAAGGGCTTTGAAAATTCTTAGGGGTTGAATATTTTTCTGGGTTCCAATTTGAAGGCTTCAGCTTCACCAATTCTTAAGAGATCAGAATTTTACTTATACTGTTCATCTACTTAATCTTCGACTCGAGGATTGTTTCCTGGGATCTTTGCTGGTGTTTCTCTGCTGTGTTATCTCCACTAGCTAGGATTTCTGATTTTCTCGAGTTGATTGTTGTTGTCTATTGATCTTGGGAGTTGCTGTGTTATTTCCTGCTACTGTTTGCTGGTGTTTTCTCTGTTGTTACCATTGTTGACTGCTTCTGTCCTTCATCTCCTTAGAACTTATCGATTTGCTTCGTTTGATCAGGTACACATTACTCCCTGAAGGTGTAATTGGAATTATGATGAAGAAATGAAGTTATAAAAGTTGATCTCTTATTATTTCTATTTCTTATCTCATAGTGGTAGTCATAATTCCTAGATCTATTGTAATTCATTATGAATGGTTGTAATAATGAAAAGCTATATGAGTTTGACTTAGATTAGAGTAGAGTAGTTAATATAGTAGTTAAACGTAGTTAATAGTTTATCACCTAATTCAAAACTAAAATAGACTAATATGAAGTTCATACACTTAGGTAAATAAATATGATTCTGAAATTGGACGTATAAACTGGATATCTAGCTACTTTTGTTAATTAAACTTTGAATCGGGATCAATTTAGTCAGAAATGGAATAAGTAGTTTAGAAGTTTAAACTGTATTTTCGCCTATCCTCACTTAAAAAAATGATTAATATACAGATTTGTTTTAGACTTCTGTGATTGTTAATAACTCAAGCATGTTTAGTTAATGTCATAACACTGTTTCCCTTTAGTTAAAGAATAAAATAACAAAATACGTTCTGCAACTAGAATCACGATATTACATGAGTTTCTGAATCTGACATACAGAATAATAATACTAATACAAAATTTTTGTCTTAGAACGTTCAATTAGTTGGTAGAATTTGAAATCAATAGTGGTCAAAAAATATAACTTTGTATCATCTCAAATAATATGGTTTCACTTGACGTCTCTACCATTTGATTAATACTTGTTCTTATACTGTTAGTCTGCTCTTTCTTTCGCTTATATAGTCTAGGCTTAGTCATGAATATAGGCCCAAGTCCGATCAACGAGATGGCTGTGTTATCGAGTAAGGACAATAGCATACGTTGGGCTCCAGAAGCACAATTGTCTTTAATAATGGACTGTTAAGTAGTCCAAAGTCCAGGTCCAATATGAATAATGGCCTGGACTCTAATATTATTGTTTAAAAAATAACACAAAAACAGATATGAAATGGGAAGAAAAACAAAAATAGAAAATATAGTGTATGAATAGGATTGAAGCTTAAAATAAGGGATGAGCCTCGTTCCGAAGATGAAAAATCCACGGGGCCCCCAAATATATTCTAATGTAAAATTCATGACTCGGAAGGACCGTTTAGTAAATTTTACGGTCTTTTCCAAAGTTAATAAGACGTAGAAATTATAGGCGCAATTAATAAAGTTATATTCCTAATACGGGTGCACATTTATGTGACCCAAATCCCAAATCCCGACGAAGTTGAAATGCACTAAAGTCACAGGTGTACTAGTGTGCGGTGTGACTCGAAATGCACTTTTGTGACATCGCAAGTCTTAAAAATAACAAAGCGGTACATTAATAGCATTTGAAAATTGAAGCATATAAGGAAATAAAAAAAAAACAAATACGCCAGTTGAGCGACCGTGCTAGAACCATGAAATCCGGGAGTGCCTAACACCTTCTCCCGGGTTAACAGAATTCCTTATCCGGATTTCTAGTTTCGTGGACTGTTAAACAGAGTCATGATTAAACCGGTGACTTGGGACACCATTATATTTCCAAGTGGAGACTCTAAAAATTAATAAATAAATCCCGTTCCGAATGTCTTTTAATTGAAAAAACTCCTTCCCTATTATTATTATATCCCTTCCCGGGGTGTAGTAGTAACTAGTTGCACATTACCTTAGGGTAAATAGTGAATATAAAAAAAAGGAAGTGTGACAACTCTGGCGACTCTGCTGGGGATAAGAAACCCAGAACTTTGGTTTAGATATTAAGAATTCGAGCTCATTAAATTGTTGTTTTTGATTATATCTGATTTCATTATATGCTTTGATCAATGTGTTATATGTTTACTGCTTTGATATTGCGTGAACTGTATATATAAATTATGCCAAAACCCTTCTCTTCTTATCTCCGGGGATGTGCTTACTGGTTGAGACTCCCCTTTTTGTTATGTCATACCTAATTAGAAACAGATGCTGGATAAGTTACAAAGCCGGACGATCCCGCGGGTCCCTGGTACGTAGCCCCCTCCTCGATCCGAGTTGTCCACTCGGGTACACAGTCTAGTACCATTGAAAATAAGGATATTGAGCCTAGATTTAGGAAGATTATTTACATCATATGTGACTCAGGGGACTCAACACAGGGGTTGGGTCCGTCTAGGACAAGTTACCCGGAACATGAAAAGACTGAGCATGATTATATGTTACATTTATTTGTCCTGGATTATTATGTTGACCGGCTAAATACCTAAAAACAAAAAGAGAGAAAAAATAGCGATACAGAAACGCTGTCGAAATTTTGAGAAAAGAAAAGTTTGAAAATAGTCGGAATAATTGGTCTTAAAACAATTTGGCCGAACTACGCTGGTTTGATTCTCATAGGCAACCCATGACGGGTCCTACCACCCTTTTCAAAAATAACAAAAACGTCGAATTTTAAGTTTTCAATAAAATCAAAGTGATGCCATTTTTTGAAAATAGCCGAATTTTCCGAAAGGACACTGGAACGTTTGTGCAAAAATGGCCACTTTTGAAGTCATTTCCTTTAAATAACAATAGCCTTGAAATCTTCAAATGAGGTATTGTAAGGTTGATTCTTCTAAAATAATGAAAAGGTTTCTTGAAAAAGATTTTTGTTTTCTTCTTGAATCAAATAATTTAAGTTTAAATCGCCTTTAATAAATGTGCAGGATGAGCACAATATAAAATGAACCCTTTTCATTAATGAACAAGATCCCTTTGAAGTTACGATTGTGGTGGGATGATTTAGGCCAAGATGGAAATGATTGTGTCAAGAAATATTTGAAAGATCTTGCTGGGCTGCTTGACATAGTACCTCGAGGTGATATTATCCGAGCTTTAGTTACCTGCCGGGATCCCATACATAACGTGCTCCACTTCTCGGACTTTGAGCTCACCCCGAAATCGGAGGAAATTGATAACTAAATCAGAAAGGGTGAGGTTCCCTTAAAAGACAACTATCCGGTTGCTCCAAGAGCCATCATTGTGCATAGATTCGTCAATTCCTTGAAAATAGCCAGAAATGTTCACAATGAAGATTTGGTCCACGGGTTTTGCACCATGAACTTTATATACTGTGGATATGGCCACGTTGGAGGATTCAATGTTCCAACGAGCAAACTTTGTAGCAAAGCGAACCGGGCCAAATAGGAGGAACACAAGCATTTTGCCTTTATGGTAGCCTTTCTGCGGTTAATGATATTTCCAAGGAAAGACGGGAATATTAACATCAGAGTTGCCGGGATTGCCAGTACTCTCCTTACATAGGACAACAATACTTTGGCACCAATGATAGTGGCAGATATCTTCCGTGCTCTAACGGCCTACGAAGCGGGAGAAGATTTCTTCGAGGGGTGTAATCTACTACTTCAAATGTGGAAGATAGAGAATCAATGCCACCACCCTCAATTTTCGAGCTATGGATCGTCTGAAAAGACTTGTATCAAAGAATTCTACATGAGGACAAAAGAGGCCAAGTTGCCAGAAGGGTCAAAAGGTTGGATGACGTATTTTCGATCGCTGACTGCTAGCCAGATAGAATGGGAATATGGATGGTTGCCCCTCAATGAAGTCATATATATGCCAGCAAAATGGTCGTATTTCCTTTTAATGGGCCTCAAGAGCATCCAACCTTATGCACCATACCGAGTATTACGGCAACTCGGAAGATATCAGATTGTGCCGAAAGATGGGGACCTCAGCCTTCAAGCAATAGAGATCAGTCCCAATGGGCAATTCCTGAAAGCAAAAATCTGACAGATATGGAATGAGTGCCAATGTTTGAGAGTGGACACATGTGTGAGAGATTTGGTTAGAGGTGAAGTGTCATCGGGGTATTTTGCATGGTACCGTAAAGATGTTGAGCATGAGAGACAAATGAAGAAACCTCATATTCAAGAGTTTGCCGATTTGTCGAAGGAACAATGGGATTGGATGGCCAAGGAGAATTAATATCGAGCCAGAATCAGCATGTTGGAGAAACAATTTTGTACCTCAAATTCGAAAGCAGCTTACAAGTAGCAACCGATGAGGGTGAAAAGAAACAGCTGAGGAAAGAAAATGAAACATTGAAGGCTCAGATTGCGAAGATGAGAACAACAACCGAAACCCCAGTTCGACTTGCCCGAGATGAAACACTAATTGAAAATTTACGGTGCAAGGTGGACGACTACAACTTTGATCTAGATAAAGCTGAGAAATAAGTAATTGTGGTTCGAAAACAATTGGCCAAGAATGCTGAAGAAAGGACTCGGATGATCCGACAGTTAAATGATGAGCATAATGTTGAAGTAGCTCGACTAAGGAAGAAGATTGTTACGACCGAGGTCAAAAGTAGCAAACAAACAAAGGAATTTGATATAGAGAGAGAGCATTGCTACATGGCCATGGCCCGGTTAGAATTGGAGCTACAACAACTTCAAAAGCAGAGCCAGCAAACCTTGGATGCTCGTGCCGAACATATTGGGAGGTTGCTTCAAGAAAAACGGATCACCAAGGAAAGAATTGTCAACATTGCTCACTACACTACGCTGAAATGTCAACTATGCGAGGATATGAACCAGTCTACATTTATCGTAGCAGCAATGATCTTTGTGAAACAAGTGATGGCCGACCTGGACAAACTCCAAAGGGGATTAGCATATAGGCCCGCGGTAAGACCGAACGATGTCTCGCGGGCACTAGGGGCTTTAATGTATTCATAGTGCATGCTTTTTTGTACTTGTATTTTTTGCATCTAGAAGGTTGTAGTACAACATTATCTTTTGTAATCAATGTTTGAATATCAATGAAACTGAAAATCCAAAAAGTTGTCATTATTTTTCCTTATATGCAATTGCATGTGCGATAGGCAAACATATAGGATCGAAAAAAAAAAGAAAAAAAAAGAAAGAAGAGAAAAAATACAAAAAATAAAAAAATAAAAAAAGAAACAATGAAAGAAATGAAAAAATATGAGTAGAAACAAAAGAAAAGAAAAAGAAAGGCCAAAAAAAGAGAATTGGCGGGTCAAAAGAAAGACAATAATGACGGGATGGCGCATAATTGCTAGGCAAAAGTTGTGTTTTCATAACTTGTGGTATTTATCTATTATGATCTAACTATTAACAAATTTTTGTCGTTGATGAGTATCAGATAAAACAGTTAGCAACTTGCATTCTGGAACATCACAACTACAACACTCATTTTAAAAGCATGACAAAAGTAGTGACTCAAGAAATTGAGCCGACAATCATGGATCCCGTGCAGGAAGAGGAAGTAATAGATGTGAATAGCATGAAGGAAGAAGTGTATAAGCTTAAACAGTGGATGTCGGAAATGTAACAAGCTTGGTCAAGGGGACAACCCTTACCTACTTACCCAGCCAACCCCACATATATTCCTTCATCAAACCCGAACCAAGATCCACCCACCATGAACTCATCTTCTATATACCCCACTTACCTATACTATTATGCCACTACATCACAAGTACCACCCTCACTGCCTAAACAAGCTCCACCACCACCACCCCAGACCGCTCCCGTATATGTGGCACCACCACCAACCACTTTACACAAATCCTCTAGTGAGCCTGTATTTCATATCCAGGATAATTAGTACTACCCTCTAGAACCCACCTTCAAACTACATGATTCTTACACCCCACTTATTGATATGACAAAGAAAGAGAAACCTTCTAGAAACCTTGAACGAGAGGAGATGGACAGGAAAATGAAGAGCCTTGAGCAGTCATTTCGCAATATGTAGGGTCTAGGAGGCCAAGTTAGTGTGTCATACAAAGACTTGTGTTTGTTCCCCGAGGTACAGCTACCCGCTGGGTTTAAATGGCCAAAATTTGACATGTATGACGGCCATGGTGATCCAGTGGCCCATCTAAGAGGATATTGCTGCAAAATGCGTGGAGCTGGGGGAAATGATGAATTACTTATGGTCTACTTCAGTCAAAGCCTCAGTGGCTCAGCATTGGAATGGTACACCCATCAAGATCATGGCGATGGTTCATTTGGGATGATTTGGCTCAATCATTTGCGAACCATTTTCAATATAATCTGGAAATCATCCCTGATAGATTTTCATTGACCAAAATGGAAAAGAAGCCCGGAGAGAGCTTTCGGGAGTATGGTTTTAGGTGGAGGGAACAGGGGGCTCGTATGGATCCACCAATGAAAGAAGGAGAAACTGTAGATTGTTTCTTACAAGCTTTGGAGTCGACATACTACGGGCATCTGGTGTCTGCGATCGAAAAGACTTTTAATGAGGTAGTGAAGATACAGAGTTTTATGGAAGAAAGTTTGAAAACGAACAAGATTATGAGTTACTCAACAATCAAGGCTATAAACCAAGCAATTCAGATGGGGACGGGAGGATCAATTGGGAAGAAAAAAAAAGAAGAAGTGGTGGTTATAGAGGGAAGATCTTGGTCCCGGGGCCCCAACCCTTATCATTATCAGCCTCGCCCATATCAACCATACCCACCAAAAACGTATAATCAACCTCAACATTATTATCCTCCAACTAGTCCTCAATTCTCTGTCTAGCATGCCCAATCTTACCCACCGCTTCCTCCTTCATGGCGATCCCCAGCTTCTCAGAATGTCTACCATTCCCAAAATACCTACCCACCATAAAACACCTACAGAAATTCTAACCGAACCAGTTTCCCTCCTGACCCTGAAGTGAAATACGACAGGGCTTAGAGAAAGGAAACATTCACCCCTCTGGAAGAATCACATACTAGCCTCTTCCACCGATTGAGACAGTTGGGGATGCTGAGTCCCATTGAGCCTAAAATTCCCAACCCTCCACTGAGAAACTTAGATCAATCCATCCATTGTGAGTACTGTTCTGGGGCACTAGGACATGACACGGAGAAATGTTGGCACCTAATGTCTGCGATACAAGAACTCATTCACTCTATAAGAATTGAGGTGCAAGCACCCGAGACTCCTAAAAATCCTTTGCCGGTGTACCATGAACACATATGATAGAGCTAGTACAGGGAGAAAGCTGCAAAAAACCCTCTCAGACTGTGATTAAAATCAAAGCAAAAAGCAAGACGGAAGAGAAAGTCGGGAGTAAGAAAGTGTCAGACGAGTCACCTGCAAAACAACCATCAGTGATGATTGAGCTTGAGCCGGTAAAATTGATAGTACTTGGGATGAAGCCCATATTAACTGTGAAAGGGGCACATATAGAACCAGTTGTTATCAAGCCAGTCGTTCAGATGCCAATTGTGAACATCAAATCTGTACCTTGGAATTATGACTAGGTAACTGTCACGTACAAAGGGAAAGAAGTCAAGGATGAAATTTGTGAAACTCATGGTTTGACCCGGTCTGGGTGATGTTTTGCTCCTGACGATTTGAGAAAGGCAGAAGTTGTGAAAGAAAATCCAGCTCATGTGAAGAAAGCGACCATCGAGTAAGAAGCAGAGGAGTTCCTAAACAAAATGAAAGCTCAAGAGTACTCCATAGCTGAGCAATTGAGGAATCACCAACCCAGATATCTTTGCTATCTTTGCTAATTCATTCCGATGAACACTGGAGGGCGTTAATGAAGATCCTAAATGAAGCTCATGTACCAGAAAATATCACGGTGTGTCATTTGGAGAAGATTACAAACAATATTTTTTAGGAAAATAGGATAACATTCTCTGACGATGAATTATCACTAGAAGGGACAGAGCACAATAAGGTGTTATACCTCACAGTGAAGTGTGAGGAATCAGTGGTGTCTCGTGTCTTGGTCGATAATGGGTCGAGTAATAATATATGTCCTTTGTCTACTCTTGGAAAATTGAAAGTTGATCAAGAAAGGATTCACAGAAATAGCATATGTGTGAGGGGGTTCGACGAAGGTGGAAAGAACACCGTTGGAGATATCATACTAGAACTCGCCATCCGACCGGTAGAGTTCACCATGGAGTTTCAAGTGTTGGACGTTGCCGTGTCCTATAACCTCCTGTTAGGACGTCCATGGATCCATGCTGTAAAAGCGGTGCCTTCTTCACTACATCAAATGGTGAAGTTTGAATGGGATCAGCAAGAGATAGTAGTGCACGGTGAGGATAATGTTTGTAATGCCATCACACCATTTGAAGAGGTCGAAGGAGACAAAGGTCCTTGGGTGTACCAAGTGATGGACACCGTGACTGTGAACAAAATATCTGAAGGAGAAAGCATCTCAGTACCCAAAGTAACCCCTGAAGTGGTCATGGTTGCCAAGGAAATGATAAAGAATGGGTTATCTCTGGGAAAAGGTCTAGGAGTTGCTTTACATGGTATAACACAACCAGTTCATCTTACGGGTAGCACTAATACTTTTTGACTGGGTTTCAAGCCAACCATCACCGATATACAAAGTGCCAAAAGATTGAAAAAGAAAGGGTGGACCCTCCCAAAACCTATCCCAGAACTATCCTACTCCTTCGTGAAGCCTGGTACATAAAGACGTCCGGCAACTGTCATGCCGGGCCATGTAGAAATAAGGCCAGATGAAAAGTTATTAGCAAGGTTTGAGAGGTTGTTTGAAGGCGTGAATATGATAGAGGCAGTCGAGGGAACAAGTAAGATGGATGTTCAATTTGTTGGACCCCAGATCAGGCTAAATAACTGGGAAGCTACTCCTCTTCCAATCAAGAGGGTGTTGTGGTAGTTAGCTTTTAATATTCCATTCCCAAAACTGTCTTGTTTCAAAAATTTTAATCCTATGTTCCGTCTAGTCAAATGTATCCAAACCTTGTTACCTTTAAATGTTAATGAAATGCAATTTCTTTCTTCCTCTATTTTTAGCCTTATTTTATTTTCTTTTCTTTTCTTGTACAGTCCAGTTTTTGCTGATTTCAATGATGTGTCATGCATGAAGGATTCCCGGTCTAGTCTTGATAATCGGATAGTTATACAAGAAATTGAAAATGAATATGAAGTGGAATATGAGGATGAGGAAGTGTTAGAGGAAATTAGTAAGGATTTGAGCCATTATGAAGAGAAACCCAAACCAAACTTAAATGAAATAGACTCTATTAATTTGGGAAATGAGGAGAATATTCGGGAAACAAAGGTTAGTGTGCACTTAAAGGCTTCACTCAGAGAGGATTTGATCGGGTTATTGCATGAGTACAAAGATATATTTGCTTGGTCTTATGATGACATGCCCGGACTCAGTACTGACTTGGTGGTACATAAGTTGCCCACTTATCCAGAATGCCGGCCGGTTAAGCAAAAGTTAAGAAAGTTTAAAATGGATATTAGTGTGAAAATAAAAGAAGATGTCAATAAGCAGTTTGAGGCAAAGGTCATACGGGTCACCAAGTATCCCACCTGGTTAGCCAATGTTGTGCTTGTTCCAAAGAAAGACGGGAAGACCAAAGTGTGTGTTGATTATCGAGACCGCAATAAAGCCAGTCCGAAAAGATGATTTTCCATTGCCAAATATCCACATATTGATTGACAATTGTGCCAAATATGAGATTGGTTCTTTTTGGATTGTTATGCGGGTTATCATCAGATCTTGATGGACGAGGAAGATGCAGAAAATACGGCCTTTATCACACCGTGGGGAACATATTGGTACAAAGTAATGCCGTTTGGGTTGAAGAATGACCGAGCTACATATATGAGAGCAATGACCACTATGTTTCATGACATGATACATCGAGAAATTGAGGTGTATGTGGATGATGTTATTATCAAAACCAAAAAATAGTGTGATCATGTCAAAGACTTGAGGAAGTTTTTCCAGAGGCTTCGAAGATACAATCTCAAGCTGAACCAGCAAAATGTGATTTTGGAGTACCATCAAAAACGTTATTGGGGTTCGTGGTAAGCCGGCGTGGTATTGAACTTGACCCGTCAAAGATAAAAGTGATCCAGAACTTGCCTCCGCCGAAGAGTAAGAAAGAGGTGATGAGTTTGTTGGGCAGGTCGAATTATATAAACAAGTTTATTGCTCTATTTACCTCAAACTGTGATCCTATTTTCAAATTATTGAAGAAAGATCCTGTGGTGAATTGGACTGAGGAATGTCAAGATGCATTTGACAAAATCAAGGAATATCTGGCCAATCCTCCTATGTTGGTTCCTCCAGAGCCTGGAAGGCCCTTGATCCTTTATATGACCGTATTGGATAATTTTTTTGGTTGTGTACTGGGGCAGCATGATGAAACGGGGAAGAAAGAGCAATCGATATACTATCTCAATAAGAAATTTACATCTTACGAGGTAAAATACACTCAGTTGGAAAGAACATGTTGTGCTTTAACATGGGTTACACAGAAGTTGATACATTACTTATCGGCTTATACCACTTATCTTATATCTCGGTTGGATCCACTGAAATACATTTTCCAGAAGCCTATGCCCACAGGAAGGCTCGCTAAATGGCAAATTCTGCTTACAGAGTTTGATATTATTTATGTAACCCGCACTGTAATGAAGGCACAAGCAGTCGCTGATCATTTGGTAGAAAATCCAGTTGATGATGAATATGAACCGCTGAAGACATATTTTCCTCATGAGGATACAACGAATATTGAAGAACTGGAACAAGACGAAAAGCCGGGCTGGAAATAATACTTTGATGGGGCTGTCAATAGCAAAGGGGTCAGAATTGGAGCAGTGCTCATTTCAGAAACGGGTCAGCATTATCCTATTGTCGCTCAGCTCCGATTTTTATGTACTAATAACATGGCCGAGTACGAAGCATGTATACTAGGATTAAGAATGGAAATAGACATGGGTATTCAAGAGATTTTGGTCATGGGTGGCTCGAATCTCTTGATACATCACATTCATGGAGAATGGGAGACAAGGGATTTGAAACTTATACCATACCGACAGTGTCTACATAAACTATCTCAGAGGTTTCAATCCATAGAGTTCAAGCATATCCCAAGAATGCACAATGAAGTTGCAGATGCCTTGGCCACATTGTCGTCCATGTTTCACCATCCAGACAAAGATTATATAGATCCAAGTTCGTGATCAAAATGCTTATTGTTTCACGGTAGAAGAGGAACTTGATGGTGAACCATGGTTCCATGATATTAAAGAATATTTGAGGATGGGGGGTGTACCCAGCAAAGCTATAAGGCGACTAGCAAGTGGATTTTTCTTCAGCAAAGGAATTGTATACAAGAGAACACATAGCAGGCCATTACAATCATGGCTGAAATACATGCAGGATCTTGTGGACCTCATATGAGTGGATATGTTTTGGCCAAGAAAATATTAAGGGCTGGATACTATTGGCTCACAATGGAGCAAGATTGCATTAGATATGTGCGAAAATGCCATCAATGTCAGATACACGGGGATTTGATTCATTCCCCTCCATATGAGTTGCACACAATGTCAACACCATGGCCTTTTGTCGCCTGGGGCATGGATGACATTGGTTTGATAAAAGCCGAAACATCTAACGGGCACAGGTTATCCTGGTAGCTATTGATTATTTCACTAAATGGGTGGAGGCGAAGACATTTAAAGCAGTAACAAAAAAGGTAGTAGTGGATTTCGTACATACAAATATCATTTTCCACTACGGAATTCCTAAAGTGATTATCACGGATAATGGAGCAAATCTTAATAGTCACCTCATGGCAGAGGCATGTCAAAAGTTCAAAATCCTACACCGCAATTCTACACATTATAGGCCTAAAGCAAATGGAGCAGTTGAAGCTGAAAATAAGAATATTAAGAAGATTCTCCGAACAATGATGGAGGATTCGAAACAGTGGCATGAAAAATTACCATTTGCTCTAATGGGTTATCGTACTACTGTGCGTACTTCGATTGGTGCAACCCTTACTCATTGATATGCGGAACGGAGGCAGTGATACCTGCAGAGATTGAAATACCTTCCCTCCGGATTATAGCTGGGGCTGAAATTGATGATGATGAATGGGTAAAAGCCTGGTTAAAGAAATTGAGCCTGATCGATGAGAAAAGGTTAGCAGCAGTATGTCACGGACAGCTGTACCAACGCAGGATGGCTAGAGCATATAATAAAAAAGTACGTCCACGGAAATTCGAGGTTGGACAATTGGTGTTAAGACGTATTTTACCACACTGGGCCGAAGCAAAAGGAAATTTTGCGCCTAATTGGCAAGGGCCATTCATGGTGTCTCGGGTATTGTCCAACGGAGCTTTATATCTAACAGATGTGGAAGGAAAATGTGTATAGACTGCTATCAACTCCGACACAGTCAAGAGATACTATGTATGATTTCTTTTATGTATACAATTGTATTTGTCATAATTTTTAGATTGAAATGATGAAGGCATTTTATTCCTCTATCCAAACAGTTTACCCATTGCTACCCCTTTTGAGCCTTATTGCATTATTATTTCATACCCCTCTCTCGGAATCAATTATGAAGTTGAAATGAACAATGAAATGAAACAAAAAGAAAAAGAGAAGATTGAAAATGAAAAAAAAATGAATGAAGAAAAAAAAGAAGAAAGATAAAAAAAAGAAAAAAAGAAAAAAAGAAAAAAAGAGGAAAAGATATGAAAAAAGGGAGATATATGAAAAAGAAGAAAAAAATTAGGAAAAAGTCAAATGACGAAGAAACCTTAGGGTATGAACTACGTGTGACATGATCCCGAAAGGGTACGTAGGCAGCTTCAATGAGGTTCAGTCACGACAGAAATAAATCCAAGATTCCCCAAATATTGAAACTGGGGTAGAAGTTATGTTTTTATGATTCCGAGAGTTGTAATTATTCTTGAACCCACGTTTAAATTTTGAGTCTTTATACACTTCTTTCTAAACCCGTCCAAAAGCCACATTACGGTCCAAAGAAAGACCTTCTGATTAATTTCAAGAAAATGACAATGCAACAGAAATAAAGAGAAGCACATCAGGGACAATACCCGGAAGTTTGGAGAACAGAAAAAATAAAAAAAAATAAATGAGAGAGTTTTATTGGTGAAAACCCTTACGGGCACCATAAGGCGAATGTGAGATGAGAGAAAATAAAAATGAGAGAGCCTTATTGGTGAAAACCCTCACGGGCACCATAAGGCGAATGTGAGTTGTGAGATAAATAAATGAGAGAGTTTTTTCAGCGAAAACCCTCACGAGCACCATAAGTCAAATGTGAGGTGAGAGAAAATAAAATGAGAGAGTCTTATCGGTGAAAACCCTCATGGGCACCATAAGGCAAAGGTGAAGAATGACCCGATGAAAAGGAATGGCAAGACAAATAAGTTTGGGTTGATGAAAGGAGAAATTAAGTCAGCAAATATGATTGGACAGACTGGGTCGGATATTCAAATGCATGGCATGGTCAAAGGAATCAGACTTCCTACCTAGATAACTTCTATCTTTTTCACTTCAAAATATCCCTATCCTAAATTCAGGGTCATTGAATTTCATTTACTTATTCAAAAACAGTTGCCAGTTGAAAGCTAACTACCAGCTTCTTATGTTGGATGGCACAATAATACTGGGTCCTTCAAAGGAAAAGAGAAACTAAAACAACACATGGCAATCACACAACCAAAAGGGATAAAAGAGAAAAAGAAACAAAAAGAGAAAAACAAAGGGGAATCACAAGGAAGAATTGGGAAGACAATTAGGAAAATACGGCAAAGCGGTACAAAGCAAGATGAGACAGACGATGGAAGCAAGGCCAACAAGAATGCCAGTTGCTAACCATCATTTTATAACTAATAATTTGTTCATTGATTAAGACATGGACAAAAGATTCAAATTCTTACTACTCACTTTAAAATGAATGTGACCAATGTGGGAGAAAACAATCAAAAGAAGCCGCAATAAAGGAGAGAATCCACGATGGAGAATTCAATAATCAAGAACCTACTCGAACAACGAGGGAGGTATCATCTTTTATTTTTCAAAGTTACACCCAGTTATCAAACTAAGGGAATATTTTCTGCATTTTTAATTTCTGTTCAGGCGCCCACCTATATAACAAGGGAATATTTTCAGCATTTTCATTTCTGCATCAGGCGTCCACCTGTATAACAAGGGAATACTTTCTGCAATTTTAATTTCTGCATCAGGCGCCCACCTGCATAACAAGGGAATATTTTTAGCATTTTTAATTTCTACATCAGGCGCCCACCTAGATAACAAGGGAATAATTTCTACATTTTTAGTTTCTGCATCAGGCGCCCACCTGGATAACAAGGGAATATTTTCTGCATTTTTAATTTCTCTTCAGGTGCCAAACTGGATAACAGGGAATGCTTTTCTGCATTATCATTTCTGCATCAGGCGCCCACCTGGATAACAAGAGAATATTTTCAGCATTTTTAATTTCTGCATCAGGCGCCCACCTGGATAACAAGGAAATACTTTCTGCATTTTTAATTTCTACATAAGGCGCCAACCTGGATAACAAGGGAATATTTTCTGCATTTTTAATTTCTGTTCAGGTGCCCACCTGGATAACAAGGAAATGCTTTTCTGCATTATCATTTCTGCATCAGGCGCCCACCTAGATAACAAAGAAATATTTTTAGCATTTTTAATTTTTGCATCAGGCACCAACCTGGATAACAAGGGAATACGTTCTGCATTTTTAATTTCTGCATCAGGCGCCCACCTGGATAACAAGGGAATATTTTCAGCATTGGTAATTTCTGCTTCAGGCGCCCACCTGGATAATAGGGGAATACTTTCTGTATTTTTAATTTCTGCATCAGACGCCCACCTGGATAACAAGGGAATATTTTTAGCATTTTTAATTTCTGCATCATGCGCCCAGCTGGATAACAAGGGAAAATTTTCAGCATTTTTAATTTCTGCATCAGGCGCCCACCTGGATAACAAGGGAATATTTTTCTGCTTTTTTAATTTTTGTTCAGGTGCCCACCTATATAACAAGGGAACATTTTCAGCATTTTCATTTCTGTATCAGGCGCCCACCTGGATAACACGGGAATATTTTCTGGATTTTAAATTTCTGTATCAGGCGCCCACCTGTATAACAAGGGAATACCTTCTACATTTTTAATTTCTGCATCAGGCGCCCACCTGGATAACAAGGGAATATTTTCAGCATTTTTAATTTCTATATTAGGTGCCCACCTGGATAACAAGGGAATATTTTCTGAATTTTTAATTTGTGCATCAGGCGCCCACCTGGATACCAAAGGAATACTTTTCTGCATTTTCATTTCTGCATCAGGCACCCACCTGTATAACAATGGAATATTTTCAGCATTTTCAATTTTTGCATCATGCGCCCCACCTGGATAACAAGGGAATATTTTCTGCATTTTTCATTTCTGCATCAGGCGCCCACCTGGATAACAAGGGAATACTTTCTGCATTTTAAAAGTTTTTCTTTTCAAACAAGTAACATCATGATATATTGAAAGCCCCATACTGGGGCAGAGGATTAAGTTTTCTTTATGTTTGCAATAAGCAGGTATCAACCCAGAAAACGGAAAAACACATTTTTTTAAGTTATACAAATGGAAAGAAGCAATATGTTTGAAGCAAGTTACAAACGGATGAAAGATGCAAACAAAGAGCAAGATGCAAGATGAATGAGCAAGGCAACACAAGATGCAAGACATAGATAGGACTTTTTTTAACTCATAGACCATAGCTTAGGATAGTTTCTTTATTTTCTTACCAGATGTAATAAGGAGTCTATCAGCAGTAATAACAACAACAGTAGTGAAATCACAATTTCCTTGGTAGTTTCAAACTACCAGACATTCTCGAACTACACTAACCAGATTCCTGTATAGCCCAGGATATGTAGGCAACCTCTGAAGCAGGGTGCGGTCAAAACTTTTCAAAAATGCTTCGTACGAAATATGCGAGTGGGCAAAAATCCCTCATTACTGCTCACTTGTCTTTGCACTAAAACTCTTCGTGTTCCCGAGCAAAGAGGGTCAGCTTTGAGCACGTGATTTTTGCCCCAAGCAATTGAATTCCAAAATATAAATAATACAAAAAATAATTTTTGTTTGCAAATTGTTTTGAATTGTGTGTGAAATACCAGTGTTTGTTAGTTTCTAATAATAAAATTCTTAAATGAAAATACAAAAAGAAACTTATTATAAAAATATCACAAAAATTGTAGAATAAATACTAGGAAATTGGAAAATTAAGCAAAAATACAAAAAAATAGCAGAAAATCAAGGAAAAATATAAAAAATGGAAAATAAAAGAAATATATCAGTTGAAAAATAAGTGCAAAGGAAAAAGTATAAAATACAAAAAGAAAATACAAAAAATTAAATAAAATACAATTCAAAAATAATAAAATACTACAAATACAATATATAATAATTAATTTGGGCCAAATATACATGTACTCAGCCCAATACACATTTGCACAAGACCAAGCCCAAGTCATTCTGGGCGGCCTGCCTAGCCTTTGAACCAAACGACACCGTATGAGCAATCAAATCTAAGCCGTTGATGCAACTGATCAATGGACCATATAAGGCGGTGCATGTCTTAATGAAATGACGTCGTATGTAGAATCAATCTCAACTGTCCAGTACAATTGATCAAACGGACGAGGCCAAGGTACCATTTAAACTAAACGACGTAGTCTAGGGAATTTAATCTCAACCGTCAAATATCTTAATCTAACGAACCTGGGGAGACACCTCATTAAAAGAGACGACACCGTTTTGAGGTAAATGATCCTGGCCATTCATCTGATCAAATCCAACAGGCTGGAATCAATTATATCATTTCAGTATATATTAACACCCTCCCCGTCCATTTCTTCATTACACACACACACACATACTCATATCAAAACCCTAGCCACCCTAGGATTCCTTTCCTCCTCCACCGTCTCTCATGGAGACCATCGGAGGTCAGCCCCAAACCTCCGTCTCTGGCTCAGGCCAAACTCCCAAACATCTTTCCCCACCATGAATCAAACCTTAACCCCCATTAACCCCGTCTAAAACTCTCTAGTTCCCCCAATCTTGAAATTCCGGTCGTTGGAACCCTAGCCGGCGACCACCAAAGTACGAACCAGTACCCCACCTTAACACCATCCAATCATCTTTAGGCGATCTACAACCCCATCATAACCATTTCTCTCGAATCTTCCCCAAACCATTAAAAAACCCTCGCTGGAACCCTACTCCGACGAGTACCCAAAAACAATACCACTCTCAAAACCTTACCCCAAGCCCCCAAACCCCTCTCACACACTCAAATCAAACCCCCAAGGCCCTATTTGGAAGATCTGATGTTCAGGAGACCAACAGTCTCTGAAACTCAGAAAAATCCAGAAAATGAAAAGAACAAAGAGAAAAAAGAAGAAAAGAAAGAAGAAAAGAAATAAATAAAAGGAAACATAAAGGAAAAGGCCTTTAAAAAGCTAAGTACCCTACCCTGTTTTCGTTCAGTGATTTTTATGTGTTCACTTGTTCTGGAACTTGTCTCTTTATGTGGCTATCATGTTTAGAACTTGAATATGTTCCTATGCATGTTTCCATCTCTATTTTATATCTTGATTCGTAATTGTTCTTATGAGCCCTGAATCTCATTTCATACATGCCTGAAATCATTTAAGTGTTCTTAGGTTCTGATATTAGCTACTCATAGATCATGTGCTAATTAGGTGTTTTTATGTGATTGTCCAGTATATCCTGACTTGATTCGGGTTTAAATTAGTTGGAATTCAACCATCATCAAATTTTCCCTCTGAGTTTTGATTAATTTGAAGTTAAGTCGTGATTAGGGTTACTTTTGCAAAACAACATGAATCTGGCTATATTTGCAATTTGATTTGTATGTTAGTTTCTTCTGAACCTTTGAGTGCTTATGTATGCTCAAGTTATATGTATAAATATTTTTTATGGCTATGTTTGCAAACTAAGTATGAGTTCTGATTATTTGATATCTTTGTAAAAGTGGTTAAAATTGAAACTGTCTGTAGTCTGAAATTGATTAAGTTTTAAAGACATGTATTAAGGGGGGCTATCTAATAAATACATTCTTGACAGACATAGGGTAGGTCGGGTAATTACAATGAAATACAAGGGGTAAAAGGGGAAGGGTAAATGGTATTCTTGTAGATTAAATAGAGCATGTGGGGACAAAAATGACTTTCGTGCCTGGTTTTTCTGAAATTATTTGAATAATATGGGGTGTACTAGGTAGAGCTAAAAGGCAATTATGTAATAAACCTTAGTAAGTAGGGGTAATTAAGTAAAATCTGCCTAATAAAACACAAAAGAACATCCGAGAACATTCTAGCAAGGGTTCAAGGGCATTTCGTGACAGTTTTGATAGACTATAATGTAATTAATTGAAATAGTAAGGGAGGGAAATATACTAAACTAATTTAAAATTCCCCCCAAAATGATTCTATAAATAGGCTTTTACAAGCCATAAAAAAGGGTTCCGGTTCACACAATTTCAAAAGGGCTTCTAAAATTCTTAGGGGTTGAACATTTTTCTGGATTCCAATTTTGAAGGGTTCAGCTTCACCAATTCTTAAGAGTTCAGAATTTTACTTATACTGTTCGTCTACTTAATTTTCGATTCGAGGATTGTTTCCTGGGATCTTTGCTTGTGTTTCTCTGTTGTGTTATCTCCACTAGCTAGGATTTCTGATTTTCTCGAGTTGATTGTTGTTGTCTATTGATCTTGGGAGTTGCTATGTTATTTCCTGCTACTGTTTACTGATGTTTTCTGTGTTGTTACCATTGATGACTGCTTCTGTCCTTCATCTCGTTAGAACTTATCGATTTGCTTCGTTTGATCAGGTACACATTACTCCCTGAAGGTGTAATTGGAATTATGATGAAGAAATGAAGTTATAAAAGTTGATCTCTGATTATTTCTGTTTCTTCTCACATAGTTGTAGTCGTAATTCCTAGATCTATTGTAATTCATTAGGAATGGTTATAATAATGAACATCTATATGAGTTTGACTTAGATTAGAGTAGAGTAGTTAATATAGTAGTTAAACGTAGTTAATAGTTTATCACCTAATTCAAAACTAAAACATGTTAATATGAAGTTCATACACTTAGGTAAATAAATATGATTCTGAAATTGGACGTATAAACTGGATATCTAGCTACTTTTGTTAATTAAACTTTGAATCGGGATCAATTTAGTCAGAAAGAGAATAAGTAGTTTAGAAGTTTAAAATGTATTTTCGCCTATCCTCACTTAAAAAAATGATTAATATACAGATTTGTTTTAGACTTCTGTGATTGTTAATAACTCAAGCATGTTTCGTTAATGTCATAACATTGTTTCCATTTAGTTAAAGAATAAAATAACAAAATAAGTTCTGCCACTAGAATCGTGATAATTACTTGAGTATCTGAATCTGACATATAGAATAATAATACTAATACAAAATTTCTGTCTTAGAACGTTCAATTAGTTGCTAGAATTTGAAATCAGTAGTGGTCGAAAAATGTTAACTTTGTATCGTCTGAAATAATATGGTTTCAATTGACATCTCTACCATTTGATTAATACTTGTTCATATACTGTTAGTTTGCTCTTTCTTTTGCTTATATAGTCTGGGCCTAGTCATGAATATAGGCCCAGGTCCAATCAACGAGATGCCTGTGTTATCGAGTAAGGACAGTAGCATACTTTGGGCTCCAGAAGCCCAATTGTCTTTAGTAATGGACTGTTAAGTAGTCCAAAGTCCAGGCCCAATAATTAATAATGGCCTGGACTCTAATATTATAGTTTAAAAAATAACACAAAAATATATATGAATTAGGAAGAAAAAACAAAAATAGAAAATATAGTGCATGAATAGGATTGGACCTTAGTATGAGCCTCGTTCCGATGATGAAAAGTACACGGGCCCCCCAAATAGATTCTAATGTAAAATTCTAGACTCGGAAGGACCGTTTAGTAAATTTTATGGTCTTTCCCAAAGTTAATAAGACATAGACATTATAGGCACGATTAATAAAGTTATATTCCTAATACGGGTGCAAATTTATGTGACCCAAATTTCAAATCCCGGCGAAGCTGAAATGCACTAAAGTCACAGGCGTACTGGTTGCGGTATGACTCGAAATACATTTTTCGTGATGTTGCAAGTCTTAAATATAACAAAGCGGGACATTAATAGCATTTGAAATTTGAAGCATATAAGGAAATCAAATAAAACAAATACGGCAGTTGAGCGACTGTGCTAGAACCACAGAATCCTGGAGTGCCTAACACCTTCTCCCCAGTTAAGAGAATTCCTTATCCGGATTTCTAAATTTGTGGACTGTTAAACAGAGTCATAATTTCCTCGGTTCGGGATTAAACAGGTGACTTGGGACACCATTATTTTCCCAAGTGGCGACTCTGAAAATTAATAAATAAATCTCGTTCCGAATGTCCTTTAATTGGAAAAACTCCTTCCCTATTATTATTATATCCCTTCCCGAGATGTAATAGAAACTAGTGGCACATTACCTTCGGGTAAATAGTAAATATAGAAAAAAGGAGGTGTGACACAGAGTGTATGTGTTGAGATTTGAATTTGACTCAAATTGAGAAAGTTGAGTTGATTTTCACGAGAATGAAGGTGATCTTAGTAGTGAAATTGAGGTATTTTAAGGTATGTGTTACCTAAGCTTATGAAGAATTTTTGTTGAACTAGTTGTAATAATATGGAAATATTCTTGAGTTTGATGACCTGCGTGGCCTGGTTGAATTAGAGGAATTTAGTTTCGATAGTTTGATTAGGAGAAAATGGATTTCCAAGTGTTCTTGGTGGTTTCTACCATGGTTTAAACCTGATACTTTATACCGGTATAGGGAACGTATTTTGTATTGTGAGTTCCTGTATATTTCTTCATTATTGATGGAATACGAATGTTTTGGAGCGAGGTTCTATTTAATGTGGGGTTCCTACTGGTAGTTGGTTGGTTTGAGTGGTTATGGTGATCGAGAATGGTGTTGCGAGAATACGAGATGTGCATTGTGATATACGATTATATCTTGGGTTGTTGTTATGGATTGACAGACTTTGTTCGGACTTATACAGTGTGTGTATGTGAGATTTGGGTTTTGAAAGGAATTCTAGATGTTAGAAATTGGGCTCCAAGGATTTTGGGGTAAGGTTAGAGTAATATTTATTATTCACTACAATGGGTTTAATGTGTTTCGGAATAATTGAATCCAATTCTTTTATGAATTATATGCCCTACCGGTATGAGGGTTCGTTATGTGACAAAAATGTTTATAAAATCTATTGAGAAGAAGAAAGAAAGGAAATTGAAAACTGTAGTTGGCACAATGTGAAATATTTAAATCGGGTTGCAAGCTGCGATGGAGGTTATGTAAGGACGAGGTCCTTGTTGTGAATATTTATGAGTTTAAATTTTCCTTTTGTAGAGTTTAATTCGTACAATAATATTAAAAAGGAGTCATACCAGTTAGGTTGATTTGATAATTCTTGTATATTTTATGTTCATATTCAGCCATTTTCATACTGTAAATATTGAGTTTTCGCTTATGAGATGAGTTCCCAGGTGGCGTTAAATGTTACTCATTAATCCGAATAAGTAATAATGAGGTCTTCATGCCTCACATTCTATTTTCAGTATTGTGAAAATTTGAAATGAGGTGGTGGTTAATATGAGATTTATTGATAATGATAGAATTTTTTATGAACAATTATTAAGACCAAAAATGTGGTAATGATCATACAAATGATGTGTTTCTTGTGAATATGGCATTGTGTTATTGTCAGGCTTGTAATGCGAAGATTAGAATTATTGATATACTGTTGTGTTGTGGACATACTGCTAGGAGTTATTTTGGTGTTACTCTGATAGGTGGATAGGCCCGATTACAAAGTACTCTGCCAAAATATTTGAAAAATCTGTGAGGTAGTCAAATTTTGGGGACTTAAGAAAGTTGAAATTTTGGAAGAATATCTAAGATCTATATGAAGTCGTTCCATTCATTTGGTTGTGGATTATGGGGTGTTGTCCCATTTATGGTGGTAGTTCTTGCGTGTTATAAGAAGAAATGGCTTACTACGGGTCCAGGAAAGGCTATCAGCCTAGTTCAGTGCAAGCAGAATTGACATAAAGTGGGTGAATGGATTTAATTTGGATTATGGGCTTCATATGAGTCAGATGTGTTCATTTCAGTATAGCGCTCCTCAAGGAGGGTGTTGGAATATCATATGTTGTTCCGTGTTCGTCAATTCATGTAATATTATAATTGTGCCATGTGTGATGTGAAACGGCTTGATAAATTCCTATTCTCTGGGAAAAGTCCATATTAGTTGTGTGAGTTGAGCAGTCATTCCCGAATCATTTTCTTGTGTATCTTGTTCGCGTTATGGCCTATTGGCTCATTTTTGCATTATGTGAGACCGTTGGTCATTGTCTACGGTGATTGGTTGTTGTGTTGCTCGTTCTAGGTGAGGCGAGACTATTGGTATTGGGGATAATTGTAGTGGAATTATGTGAGGTATATTACACGGCGGTTACCAGTATTTGGGTAGTAATGAGGTGATGATTTTTGTCAAAAAGGATAGAATTAATTTTGGGTTAACTTTGCAATTGGTTAGAATTTCTGCAAATCTCCTCCATTGTGGTTGTATCGTCAGCATTATAACAGAATGTTTAGGTATATCATCATATGCATTGGGAGCATCAGATTAGTGAAATTTTGGCTACTAAGGTTCATGGAGTGTCATTGTGGTTAGATGGTGAATTATGTGATGCATGGTGCTAATTCAACAAAGGTATTCAGTCGTGTTCTAGTACCTCGTGTGGTAGTTGATACGTTGATTATATACAGGGAACATGTCTGAAAGAGAATTTCATGTGTAGGAATTAGGTTCTAAGCTTATTGTATGGATAAAAGAGGATATCTGCATATTTGATCAAACTAATGTGTCCATATGAGTTGTGGTAGCACGGGTAGGTGCACAAGGTGTTAAAGAGTGATTTGAGATAACTTAAGAGCAGTTCTTGGAACGTTCGAGGACGAGTGTCTATTTAAGTGGGCGAGAATGTTATGACCCGACCGGTCGTATTGAGCTCTAGTGCGTTCTTAAGCAGTTGGAACTCATGAACAACTTTATTTCAGGTATATTGACTTGTGCGTATGGTCAGAATTGAATTTCGGGAATTTGGAGTCAAATTGGAAATTTTTCCTTGCAGCAGCCTTAAGTTAAAGAAAAAATGGCTAAGATTGGAATTTTGAGTAAACGACCTCGGAATCGGAATATAAAAGTTCCAGCATGTTCGTATGATGATTTCGGACTTGGGCATATGTCCGGATTTGGTTTTGGATAACTCATGAGCATTTCGGCGTATATTGTTGAAGTTAGTATTTTAGAAGAATTTCATAAATTTGGGTTGGAAGACATTTCAGTAATCTAAATGTCTGTTTGGAATTCCGAGTCTAGGAATAGCTCTGTATGGTGATTTTGGAGTTGTGAGCGTAATCGGAAGTGCATTCGGATGTACGGAGGTCATTTTGAAGTCATTTGGCTAAATGTAGAAATTTGAAGGCTTTTGAGAAAATTTGAGCGGAATTTGAAGTTTTGATATCGGGGTCGGAATGCGATTTCTAAAAGTTGGGGAAAGTCCGTAATGTCGAATGTGACTTGTGTGCAAAATTTGAAGTCATTCTGGAATAATTTTGGTAAGGTTTGAGACATGTAGTCTCTTTTAAGGAAGCTTAAGTTGAAAACGTTAACCGGATATTGACTTATGTGTTAGAGGACTCGAAATGCGAATTTTATGGTTCAGATAGATACGTTAGGTGATTTGGGACTTAGTGGTGTGTCCGGAATATTTTTGTGATGACTGGTGTAGAATTGTGCTTGAATTGGCAAAGTTAGTATTTTGGCAAAATTCGGTTGATAGGTGAGATATTGATCCGAGGGTTGGAATGGAATTCCGGGAGTTGTTGTAGCTTCATTATGTCATTCGGACTAGTTTTGTCGTGTCTCGGCATCAAATGTAAAAGGTAGAAGTTTCAAAGTTCATAGGCTTGAATCCGAGGTGAATTTAGTATTTTGCATTGTTTTGGGTGTTCCGAAGGTTGGAACAAGTTTTAATAATATTGTGGGACATGTTGATATAATTGGTTAAGGTCCCGAGGGCCTCGGGTGGCTTTCCGAAGTTTAGCGGAATGAAATTCGGACTAAAAAAGAAAACAAAAAGCTGCAGAAATTTCTGCTGCAATTTTCTTCAGGTCTTTGGACAACAATCGTGAAGCGTACTTCGAAGGCACATATATTTTGATCTGCAAGGAATTTTGAAATGATTCAAAAATGAAAGTTGTAGCCCTTTGTTTCTAGTTTTCTTTAAGATAAAAAAATTATAATTTAGAGATCTATAGTGAAAGTTACGATCTATTGAAAATGACTGGTGGAGCAGTTTCTCCAGAATTTTCCGATTTCATGGAGCCTATTTTAGAATCTCATATCTCGGGATATATAAATATATATATGGTGTACAACCTATCAAATTAAGGATTCGAGTCCAATTTCTAAGTCTTCAAACTGTTTGTCATTTGGATATTTATACAAGACGTTATGGGTGTTTAAACAGAAGGTGTCCGACAAGGAACAATTTTAATAGAATGTACAACTTGAATAGGCAAGTGCAAGGTACAAATCGTCAAAGCACGGGCAGATTCTTTAAACACAAATTTGGCTTATTTCATTCATTTATTTCATTTGGTTTGGATGATTTTGAAGAGAATTTCAAGGGGAATTTCATCAAGCATCAAAGGTGAGTTGTTTCTACTTATTTCTAAGTTAAATACAAGATTATATATGAATTAGAACATGAAAAATCAGTAGAAAAGTGGGGTTTTCGGGCTTGTGATTTTAAGATTGTCACGACCCTAGTTCACGAATCGTGAACATGTCATGACGGCACCCAGTCTTCGCGACTAGGTAAACCTAACACAATGCGGTATATACACTTTTATAAACAAAAGATAAGATAACTGTGGAATAATATAAAAGAAATGTAATAGGTGCCGCTCGGTACATACACTTCGCCGAATACCAGAAGAAGTACAACCACCAAGACCTCGAAACTCACGGGCAACATAGACTAAGAGAATACAACGGTTGCTCTATACATCAAAAGTGTCTACACAACGAAAATAAGGAAATAACTAACATCACTATGAAGAATAGAAGAAGACCCTCCGGAACTGCGGACGTAGCAGATCATACCTCGAGTCTCTTGAAGATGCTCCTAAGTCACCTGTAGTGCCTCTTATCATATGTACTTGGATCTGCACAACAAAAGTGCACAGAAGAGTACCATGAGTACACCACGGCGGTACTTAGTAAGTGTCAAGTCTAACCTCGATGGAGTAGTGACAAGGAAGGTCAAGGCCCTACCGAAAAATAAAATAAGATAATGATAATCATATAACGAACATCTCAAAATAAGAACAAGTCTGAAATAACAGCATTGAGATAAAATACTACAAACCGTCTACAGTTAACTAACAAAAGAAATAAACACAACAAGTACAAATCAACAATCCAGGATCTCCGGGAATTGAACCCCTAGTCCTTTTTATACTCAGCAACTCAGGATCTCCAGGAATCAAACCCACAATCCATATATCCGTATCACAGGATCTCTGGGGAATTGCACCCGCAGTACGTATATCAGTACCTCAGGATCTCCAGGAATTGAACTCGCAGTCTGTATCTCAGTATCTTAGGATCTCCGAGAATTGAACCCACAGTATGTATCTCAGTATCTCAGGATCTCCGGGTATTGAGCCCGCAGTCCGTATATCAGTATCTTAGGATATCCGGGAATTGAACCCGTACTCCGTATATCAGTATCTCAGGATCTCCAGGAAATGAACCCCCAGTCCACATATCTCAGTAGCATCGGATCTCCAGGAATTGAACCAGCAGTCCACAGAACACAAACACAACCAATAAGAGGAAAACACAAAGAAATATGAAGTACACAGCTACAATTAACACCAAATCATGTCTCCACAAGTTCTAGGGAGTTCAATTAAGATAAGTAGGCACTTATAAAGATAATCCTATCTAATCATGCTTCCCTAGCTATCACCAGATAAATCTTGCAATTAAATCAATTAAATAACAAGGATAACACGGATTGAGTAGTTCAAGTAAGGTGGTTTTCAACAATCTGCGCAAGTACACGACTGTCACCTTGCGTACAAGGTATTTAAATCAACACATATATATCCTAGGGGAGAAAGTTCCCCACGCAAGGTTAGACAATTCACTTACCTCAATCCCGAAACAAAACCGCTATGAAATGACTCCCTTGCCATGAGTATCCGACTCCTAATGGCCAAAATCTATTCAAACCAATTACATAGTGTAAATGACATCGCAAGTAACTAATTACAGTGATAAAATTAAAGCTATAGCGCAAAATGGGTGAAATGACCAAAATACCCCTACACTCAATGGCTTGGAACCGAAATATTTTTACGTTTTCAGCACCCTTGTACTCTCGTGAGTCTAACCATGTAAAATTTATCAAAATCGAACTCCTTTCCCTATTCAAATCAATGATTTTCAATAGCCGAGGCTTGGAGCAAAAATCCTCCATTAACACACCTTAATTATCTATTTTTAGAGGTTTAATCCTTGGTTTAACAATATATTAACATAAAATTAGTCTATGAGTGATTACCTGATGTTTCCCCTTGCATTCCTCCTTAAAATCGCTAAAATCCTCTCCTAGTTCAAAGCCTCCAAGTCGTTTAATGTTCTGAAATTCGAACCCTTACTGCTCATTATTCACTGGGCGATTTTCGTTTCTGCAGTCATTTGACCGCTTCTGCGATCCCGCTTCAGTGACAAAACCAACCGCTTTTGCGGTTTCCCACTAAAATTCCATTTTCGCTTCTGCGCTACAGGAACCGCACCAGCGGTCCCACTCCTGCGGTCATTTTCCGCTTCCGCGAAGGCGCATCAGCGGTCGCCCCTCCGATTCAGCAGACTCTGCCCCTTCGGGCTCCCAATCGCTTCTATGATAGACTCATCCGCTTTTGCGGTACCGCACCTGCGGTCCCATGGCCGCAGGTGCGAAAACACCAAAAGATCAAAACTCAGACCTGCAACTTTCCATATTCTCTTCCGTTTAACCATCCGAAAATACCCCGAGGCCCCCGGGACCTCAACCAAACACACCAACACATCCTAATACTCTATTCAAACTTGTTTCAATCATAAAAGAATATCATTAAACACAAAAATCATCCAATTATGGCGGATTCAAGCCTAAGTTTCAACTAAAACTTTCGAAACCGACATGCTATCAAAAACCCGACCAAACGACGTCCGAATGACCTGAAATTTTGCAGACATATCCAAAATCACCTTACGAAGCTACTGCAACTATCGGAATTACTTTCAGACTCCCAGATCAAAATCTCACCTATCGATCGGATTTCCAAAAATTCCAAACTTCGGCATTTCAAGCATTATTTAGCTACAGACCTCCAAAATATACTACGAACATGCTCCCAACCCCAAATTCACCTTACGGAGCTAACAGAACCATGGGATTTCTGTGTCGAGGTCGTCTTAACAGTGTCATGAATACGGTCCATTTTTTAACTATAAGGTTCTCATTTAGGGACTAAGTGTCCCAAAACACTCCAATTTCTAAAACCGAACATCCCGACAATCACAATAGCAGAAATAAACTTAGGGGGAACAGTTAAATTGGGGATCGGGGTGTAAATTTCAAAAATGACCGACCGGGTCGTTACATCTTCCCACACTTAAACATTCATTCGTCCTCGAACGAGCATAGAAAGCATACCTGAAATGGTGAATAGATGAGGGTATTGGCTGCGCATATCCTGCTCTTTTTCCCAAGTCGCCTCCTCGGCCAGCTGGCCCGGCCACTGGACCTTCACTGAAGCATTGTTCTTTGACCTCAGCTTCCTGATTTGCCTATCCAAAATGCCTACTGGCTCCACAACATAAGACAGATCCTCGTCTAGCTGAATAGTAGTGAAATCCAACACGTGCGACGGGTCACCATGGAAACTCCAGAGCATAGAGACATGAAATACGGGATGGACTCCGGCTAGGCTGGGAGGTAAGGCCAGCTCATAAGCAACCTCCCCAACACGCCTTAAAATCTCAAAAGGGCCAATGAATCTCGGACTCATCTTCCTTTTCTTCCCAAACCTCATGACGCCCTTTATAGGCAAGACCCGAAGTAGAACCCGCTCGCAAACCATAAAATCCACATCGCGAACCTTCTTGTCCGCATAACTCTTCATTCTAGAATGGGCTACACGGAGTCTGTCCTGAATCACCTTGACCTTCTCCATTGCATCCTGGACCATCTCAGTACCTAGCAGCCTAGCCTCTCCCGCTCAAACCAACCCATAGAGGACCTGCAACTCCTACCATATAGGGCCTCACACGGCGCCATCTGAATGCTAGATTGATAGTTGTTATTATAAGCAAACTCCACCAGTGGCAAGAAGTGATCCCATGAACCTCCAAACTCAATCACGCACGCACGGAGCATATCCTCCAAAATCTGAATAGTGCACTCAGACTGGCCATCCGTCTGGGGGTGAAACGCTGTACCTAGCTCTACCCGAGTGCCTACCTCTTGTTGCACGGCTCTCCAGAACTATGAAGTGAACTGAGTGCCTCTGTCTGAAATGATGGAAACTAGAATACCTTGCAGCCGGACTATCTCCCTAATGTAGATCTCCGCCAACCGCTCCGATGAGTAAGTGGTGCACACAGGTATGAAATGGGCGGACTTGGTCAGCCGATCCACAATGACCCAAATGGAATCAAACTTCCTCACAGTCCGTGGAAGTCCAGATACAAAGTCCATGGTGATGCGCTCCCATTTCCACTCTGGGATCTCAATCTGCTGCATTAACCCACCCGGACGCTGATGCTCATACTTCACCTGCTGGCAGTTGAGGCACCTAGAAACATAGTCAACTATATCCTTCTTCATCCGCCTCTACCAATAATGCTGCCTCAAGTCCTGATACATCTTCGCAGCACCCGGATGGATGGAATACCACGATCTATGGGCCTTTGCTAGAATCAGCTCTCGATGATCATCTACATTGGGCACACAAATACTCCCCTGCATCCTCATCACTCCGTCATCCCCGATGGTGACATCTCGGACATCACCATGCCGAAACTTATCCTGAAGATCCTGCAAATAAGGGTCATCAAACTGCCGCTCTCGGATGTGATCAAATAGAGAAGACCAAGAAACCACACATGCCAGAACCCGGCTGGGCTCCAAAAGGTCCAATCTAACAAACTGCCTGGCCAAAGCCTGAACATCCATCGCCATAGGTCTCTCCGAAGCTGGCAGATATACCAAACTCCCCAAGCTCTCCACCCTGCGACTCAAGGCAACGTCAACCACATTAGCCTTGCCCAGGGTGATAAAGAATAGTAATATCATAGTCCTTCAATAGCTCCAACCATCTCCTCTAACGCATGTTCAAGTCCTTCTGTTTAAGCAAGTGCTGCAAGCTCCGATGATCAATATAAATCTCACAAGGAACACCATACAAATAATGACGCCAAATCTTCAAGGCGTGAACAATGGCAGCTAGCTCAAGATCGTGGACAGGGTAGTTCTTTTCATCTACCTTCAGTTGTCGGGACGCGTAGGCAATCACCCTACCGTCCTTCATCAATACTGCACCGAGTCTAACCCGTAAGGCATCACAATATACCGTATAGGACCCCGAACCGGTAGACAACATCAACATAGGGGCCGAAGTCAAAGCTATCTTGAGCTTTTGAAAGCTCGCCTCAAACTCCTCTGTCCACTGAAAAGGGGCACCCTTTTGGGTCAATCTGGTCATAGGTGCTGCGATCGAAGAGAAAACCCTCGACAAAACGACTGTAATAACCCACCAGACTAAGAAAGCTACGAATCTTAGTGGCTGAGGAGGGCCTGGGCCAACCCTACACGGCCTCCACCTTCCTCGGATCCACTCGAATACCCTCCCTCGACACCATATGGCCTATAAATGCCACCGAACTCAGCCAAAATTCACATTTTGATAACTTTGCATATAATTGCTTCTCCCTCAGAGTGTGAGGCACTATCCTTAGGTGTTGCTCGTGCTCTTCCCGATTTCGGGAATATACCAAAATATGATCAATGAAAACAATCACGAACGAGTCAAGATACAGCCTGAATACACTGTGCATCAAATGCACAAAAGCTGGTGGGGCATTAGTCAGCCCGAAAGACATATCGAGAAACTCGTAGTGACCAAACCGAGTCCCGAAGGCAGTCTTTGGGATATATGGCTCCTCAATCTTCAGTTGATGATAACCAGAGCACAAATCAATCTTGGAGAACACTTGTGCGCCCTGTAGCTGGTCAAATATGTCATCAATACGTGGCAAAGGATACCGGTTCTTCACTGTAACTTTTTCAACTGGCGATAGTCAATACACATACGCATAGAACCGTCCTTCTTCTTCAAGAACAACACAGGAGCACCCCAAGGTGAAACACTTAGTCGAATGAAACCCTTACCCAACAACTCCTGTAAATGATCTTTCAACTCCTTCAACTTACGAGGAGCCATGCGGTATGGAGGAATAGAAATGGGCTGAGTGCCCAGCAATAAGTCAATACCAAAATCGATATCTCTGTCGGGCGCCATGCCTGGGAGATCATTTGTAAATACATCAGAGAAATTACGTACCACTGGGATGGAAACAATAGAAGGAGTGTCAACACTGACATCCCTCACATAAGCTTGATAAGCTGCACACCCCTTCTTATTCATACGCTGAGCTTTGAGAAAGGAAATAACACGGTTGGGGGTGTGATCTAGAGTACCACTCCACTCAATATGTGGAATGCCTGGCATAACTAGCGTAACGGTCTTGGCATGACAATCAAGAATAGCATAGTGGGGCGACAACCAGTCCATGCCCAAAATAATATCAAAATCAACCATACCGAGCAATAAAAGATCAACTTTGGTCTTAAAACCACAAACAGTGACCAATCATGACCGATACACAACTACAACCAAACAATCTCCCATCAGAGTAGAAACATGTCACGCCCCAAATCGGGGAACATGACCGGCGCCTAACCGGGTTGCCCCAGTAAAGCGGACCTGGGTGCCTTTCATTCCCACGCGTTACCCCTGTGTTGATTGTTTCTCATTAACAAAATATCTTACTAACCATGAATGATTTCACATTAAACAAATAAAACCATAGGAGTGATTCATTAACAAGTTTGCAGTTTTTACAACGCCCGACATAACATAATGTATACATAAGACTGGAGTCCCATAGTTTATATGTCTACAGAGCCTCTAGGATACAAAAAAAGGAATACAATACTTGCCGGTAACAAGGCTCCGGCTATACCTTACAAAACCAAAATGAAATCTAAACAAAAGTGGCATGAACCACACAGGGCCCCAAGGAAGAAAGGGGCTCACCAAAACGGGCAGTGGAAGGAGAAGGATACTACTGCCGATGAGCTGAAGCGCCTGCTACTGATCCACCTACAATAATAACACGAATGTAGCGTCCCCGGCAAAAGGGACGTCAGTACACTTGAATTGTACCGGCATGTATGGACAAACTTTGTCCCAAGTAAACTCAAGCCATTGAATTACATCAACAATTAATTAAGCCAGCCAACCATGTTTCCACATTTTCCTCATTTCAAATAATTCTCAACACAAAGCACTTTCTACGATCAACCAATTAAACAATAACCAATCAATCACGTAAAGCACAAGTAGTCAAACAAAGGGGCAATCAGTGCCCCACAGGTTGCAAACTCTCCTGCTGTCTCCTTTCACAATTTCACATTATTGATCTTTATATCAATTTTCAATAGCGATTTCGATCGCTTTCCATCCTTATTACCCCTGACCAGCCTTATTACCTCGGCCACCCTTATCACCCCAACCCACACCTTATTTCTTCATGTTGCGGCGCACAACCCGATCCCACCGTACGGTTTTAAAACACAACAAGTACAAACAGCAGATAAGGCATTTCACACAATTTCAACAAGTTCAAATAAGCAACTTACAGGTTGGTTCATGTTCACAATTACTTCTCAAGCCAATATCAAAATCAAGTTACAAATCTTCCAAAAATCAAGAGTATTCATACCGTATTGTTCAATGACTTACCAATCCTCAAGTGTTTCGTTTCTTTTCCACAAAGTACCATATATGCCATTATAGCCATTATTCACAATTCTTTTACCAAATTAAACTCTCATTTTACATCCCTCATAGCTCAACAACAAACTTTGAATATCCAACAACAACATCAAGAATTTCACACAATTTGTCAATTTAACACGAACCAAACAAACTTCACACATATAGGAGATTTCACAAGAATCAAAATTAGCCATACATACCTGGTGATGAGTTTTCTTCCTACTTTATGCTTACCCAAGATATCCTACTCTTGCCAACCTTGTTCTTGAAGACTCTTACTTCTACTCACTTCTTTTTACTAGAAATCAAGTTCAATAATCATGCATGAGTGTAAAAATTCTATTTTCAAAAGCTATTATATGCAAACCTCTCTTTACCCAATTTAAAACTGAAAATCAAAGAAAATAGTTAGGGTTTTTACCTTGAAAAGATTGGGGAAGTTGAATCCTTGCCCTAGGATCCCTTCGAATTAAGTGGTTGGAACAATCTTTGAAGATGAAGAACTTCTCTCTCTAAAACCCCTCTATTCTCTCTCTATAATTTTGGTAAGATGATATGAAAAAATGAGGGTGAAAGGTGTTATATTAAAGAAGAGATCGGGTAAAAATGTTACAAAAATCTGGGCCGGGGCAAATCTGCGGTGCACTTTGCGACCGCAGAATCAACATGCGGTCCGCATAGTGACCGCAGAATGGCCTCAAAATGACTCAAGTTCTGTTACAGAATGCGACCAATATGCGGTCCGCATTCTTGATCTGCGGTCGCATAGTGCACCGCAGATTCATTATGCGATCGCATATCGACCGCATTTTCAACATGATTTTGGGAGACTTTCTGGAAAGCTTTGCGGCAAGAATGCAGTCCGCATAGCAGATTTGCGGTCGCATTCTTGACCGCAAAATTGACACTTTTCGGAAAAATTAATTCTCTACATTTTTTAAACTTAAATCACTACCAAGGGTCTGAACCACGGCTTGCAAGCTCGCCGCGAAGAATTCTACGCATTCCTAACACATTATTCGGACCATGACACTATAGCTACTAGGTTTTATGCACAAATATTTTACGGGGCCTTACATCCTCCCCGCCTTAAGATCATTCGTCCTCGAATGAGGATTTTGAAATAAATGAGTTGGTTTTGAAAGACATGATATGCAACCATCAAAATTTTGACTAACTCTTGTATTTTAGAATAATTTCGCCAGAGTTTCCTTTGTATTATGGACATATCCACCTGTCAGAGGGCCCCCGAAACACGTTACCAAACAACAATGCACAAATACAACACTTTTCACAACTGGTATACACTTTCTTACCTCAACGAATGCACATATTCTATCACATTGTTACAATTGCACATAAACTAGTCACTTCAATGAATTCTTACCTTATTTAACCATTTTAACACACCATGTACACTTAACAAACCATTACCAATCTACACTTACTATTAGTTGTTTATTTAACACGTAAATCTTTATAAGGCTTTCATTTATCAAGAACGGTTCAAGTGACCCAAGGTAACAACACATTTAACTCATTACAAAATGAAGGGGACTTTACTAATACTAAGAGGGAAACAACTTAGACAAGATGACAGTTACTAGGAGTAGGAGGGTCACCTAATTTCTTCTAGGCTTGATCGAACAAATGGGGGTACTTTTCCTTCATCTCTTTTTCCGCTTCCCATGTGGCCTCCTCAACTTGTTGAGTTCGCCACAATACTTTAACAGAGGCAACTTCCTTATTTCTCAACTTACGGACTTGCCTATCAAGAATGGCAACTGGAACTTCTTCATATGACAAATCTTCATTAACCTCTATAGCTTCGACCGGCATGATGGTGGATGGATCTCCAATCACTTTCTTCAACATGGAAACGTGGAATACTGGGTGCACTGATGACATCTCGGGAGGCAACTCTAGCCTATAAGCAACTTGACCAATCCTTTGAACGATCCGATATGGCCCGACATACCTAGGACTCAATTTCCCTTTCTTTCCAAATCGCATGACTCCCTTCATAGGAGATACCCTCAAGAACACCCAATCATCGACTTGAAACTCCAAATCCCTTCGGCGAACATCTGCATAGGATTTTTGACGACTCTGTGCTGTTTTCATTCTCTCCTGAATAACCTTGACCTGTTCCATAGCTTCGTACACCATATCTGGCCCTAGCAATTCCGCTTCACCTACCTCAAACCACCCGATTGGCGACCTACAACTTCTCCCGTACAACGCCTCAAATGGGGCCATCTGAATGCTAGCATGATAGCTATTATTGTAAGCAAATTCTATCAGTGGCAAGTGTTCATCCCAATTACCTTTAAAATCTAAGACACAAGCCCGTAACATATCTTCGAGCGTCTGAATGGTCCGCTCGGCCTGGCCGTCGGTCTGCGGATGGAAAGCTGTGCTGAGATTCACCTGAGTTCCCAAACCTTGCTGAAACTTCTTCCAAAAGTTAGCTGTGAACTGAGCCCCGCGATCCGAGATAATAGAAAGTGGAGTGCCATGAAGTCTTACTATCTCCTCGATGTACAATCTTGCATATTGCTCCGCAGTATCAGTGGACTTGACAGGCAGGAAGTGAGCTGATTTGGTGAGTCGATCCACTATCATCCATATTGAGTCAAACTTACGCTGAGTGCGAGGTAACCCTACCATGAAATCCATATTGATCATCTCCCATTTCCACCTTGGTATTTCTATAAGCTGAGTTAATCCACCGGGCCGTTGATGCTCGGCCTTCACTTGTTGACAATTCGGACATTTAGCTACAAAGCTTGCTACATCCCTTTTCATACCGTTCCACCAATAAATCTCCTTAAGGTCATGATACATTTTCGTGGAACCTGGGTGTACCGAATACCTGGAAATATGAGCCTCTGCCATTACCCTTTCCCGAAGCTCGTCCACATCCGGAACACATAGTCTATCTTGACACCGCAATACACCATCTTCGCTGCTGAGTACAAATGCTGAGGTCTTGTTATTCATGACTGCTTCCTTTACCCGAACCAATGCCGGATCCATGAACTGTTTTTCCTTGATTTCCGCGACGAATGATGATTCTGCTCCATTATGCACCAAAATATCCCCCTCGTCTGACGCCGAGATACGAACCCCCAAACTGGCTAATTGGTAAACCTCTCGAGCCAGGGGTCTCCGATCCACACCCAAATGAGCCAAACTACCCATGGATTTTCGACTAAGAGTGTCGGCTACCACATTTGCCTTTCCTGGATGGTAAAATATGTTCATATCATAGTCCTTGAGCAATTCTAACCACCGTCGCTGTCTCAGATTTAGCTCCTTCTGCTTGAACAAATACTGGAGGCTCTTGTGGTCCGAAAACACATCTACATGAACTCCATAAAGATAGTGCCGCCATATTTTCAAAGCAAACACAACAGCTGCAAGCTCCAAATCATGCGTCGGATAATTCTTCTCGTGATTCTTGAGTTGCCTGGAAGCGTAAGATATGACTTTCCCGTGCTGCATCAATACACATCCCAAACCAACCCCGGAGGCATCACAATAAACCACAAATCCCTCTGTGCCTTCTGGCAAGGCCAATACTGATGCCGAGGTCAATCTTGACTTCAATTCATGGAAACTTTTCTCACATGCCTCGGACCACTGGAACTTAACTGCCTTTTGCGTCAGTTTTGTCAATGGGGAAGCGAGGGTTGAGAACCCCTCTACAAACCTCCGATAGTACCCTGCTAAACCCAAGAAGCTACGAATCTCTGTCGGGGTCGTGGGTCTAGGCCAATCTTTCACTGCCGCAATCTTCTGAGGATCCACCTGAATTCCCTCACTGGAAATAACATGCCCTAGAAAGGCTATGGACTTCAACCAAAACTCACATTTTGAGAACTTGGCATACAATTGATGTCGAAGAAGGGTCTGCAACGCTGCTCTGAGGTGAACGGCATGATCTTCTCTGCTCCGAGAGTAGATGAGGATGTCGTCAATGAATACAATCACAAAGGAATCTAGGAATGGCTTGAAAACACGATTCATAAGGTCCATGAAAGCTGCTGGGGCATTGGTTAGCCCAAAAGACATGACCAAAAACTCGAAGTGACCATAACGAGTTCTGAAGGCAGTCTTAGGAGCTCCCTGATTTTCAACTGGTGGTACCCAGACCGTAAATCAATCTTTGAGAAGAACTTCGCTCCCTGCAATTGGTCAAACGGATCATCCACTCGAGGCAAAGGATATTTATTCTTGATGGTGACTTTGTTGAGCTGCCGATAATCAATACACATTCGAAGTGACCCATCCTTCTTTCTGACAAAGAGAACCGAAGCACCCCACGGCGACACACTCGGTCGTATGAACCCTTTCTCTAATAAATCCCTCAGCTGCTCCTTTAACTCCCTTAACTCTGCTGGCACCATCCTGTATGGTGGAATGGATATTGGCTGAGTATCTGGCAATACATCGATCCCAAAATCAATCTCCCTATCCGGCGGAATGCCCGGAAGCTCATCCGGAAACACTTCAGGAAATTCATTCACAATTGGCACGGACTCGAGGGTAGTCACCTCTAAGGTGGTGTCCGTTACCCAAACCAGGTGATAGATACACCCTTTCTTAATCATCTTCGAAGCCTTAAGGTAGGAAATAAACCTACCCCTTGGCACTACACCATTTCCTCTCCATTCAATAATTGGCTCGTTAGGGAACTCGAGCCTCATAACTCTCGTTCGACAGTCAAGTTTGGCAAAGCACGAATAGAGCCAATCCATCCCCATAATTACATCAAAATATGCCATCCCAAGCTCAATAAGATCGGTTGTGGTATCACGACCACCCACCGTAACAACACAATTCCTATAGACTCGTGAGGCTTGTAATAGAATCACCAATTGGAGTCGACACAGAGAACGGCTCATGAAGCCGTTCGGGTTCTATCCCAAAACTTGAAGCAATGAATGGAGTAACATAAGACAAGGAGGACCCTGGATCAATAAGGGCATAGCAATCAATAGTCTGAACAGACATGATACCTGTAACAACATCTGGAGAAGCCTCGGCATTTTGGCGGCCACTCAATGCATAGAATCGGCTAGGTCCACCCCTACCCCGAGCTCCACCCCTAGCTGCACCACGCCCCGCTGATGCTGGAGTACGCGCTGATGATGTAGCAGCTGAAGAACCGGATGACTGAGCAGATCCCCTACCTATATCCTGACGGGGTGCACGACAGTCCCGCTGAATGTGACCTCTCACCCCGCACCCGAAGCACACTGGAAGGTCAAGGTAGCAAGTCTCTATATGAAATCTCCCACACTTGGGGCATGTAGGTCTCCCCTGCTGCTGGGATCTCACCCCAGGACGACCAGACTGACGAGACCTCCTGCTGTCTGAACCAGGTCTCGAGTAACTGCCCTGCTGATGACTGTGCACGGATGGAGGTGCACTCGCGGAGGACTGAGCATATGATTGGGATGGCCCTGATGACCCTTTCCCTGGAAGTGATCTCCCTGAATGACCCGTTGACCGGGCCCTGCTGCTACTTTCTCTTTCTGCACGAATCTTCAATTTCCTGGCCTCTGTGGCCTGAGCAAACCCCACGATCCTCCCATAGTTCATATCTGAGTGCAAAGCTGCTGTGGCGGCTTCATTCACTACCAAAGGGCTAAGGCCCTGAACAAACCGTCGAACCCGGGCATCCGTGGTTGACACTAAATGAGGGGCGTACTTGGACAACCTTACGAACTCCATGTGATACTCCCAAACACTCATACGACCCTGTTTGAGAACCTCGAACTCAGTGGCACGGGCTGCCATTGCCTCAGCAGGTAAGAAGTGGTCCATAAATGCATCCACGAACTCGTCCCATCTGGCCGGAGGGCTCCCTTCCTCACGGGAATCCTCCCACATTTCGAACCATGAACGTGCCGCTCCCTTCAGCCTGTATGAAGCCAACTCTACCCCTATATATATGTAGCCTTCATCACTCTGAGGGTCTTATATATCTCATCAAGAAAGTCATGCGAATCGGCCTCTAGGTCTGTGCCTGAGAATTCTGGAGGGGCCAATCGCAAGAATTGATGGACTCTGGAGCCAAAGGAATCTCCCTGTCCGCTGGAGGATGCAGGGGCATCATGGGATCTCGGGGCCTGGGCGGCCACTAACTGTGTTAACATATGAATGGCTCCCCTAAGATCTTCATTAGAGATACCGAAGCCCGAAGCAGGAACTGTATCTGAGTCAGGAACACTGGCAGGAGGAATGGTGGCATCCTCTGCCGTAGCTGGAATAGGGACACTTGGGTTTTGAACAGATGGGTCAGGCAAATTCGGGGCTGGTGGGTCATTCTCTCCCACGGCATCGGGTACATGATTAACAGCTGCACTTGGGCCGGCATTGGCCCTAAGGCCGAGTCTAGCCTTCTTCTTAGGTGCCATATTCTGAAAATTTGGGAACAAGGCACGAATTAGACACGGATATTTCCACATTGCACTTTACCGCACGATATAGATTAACAAAGAAATAGGTAAATTCCTAAATGCCCGTGTAGCCCCCTACTTATATGATGTGGTCGACAACACACCTATAAGAAGGGCACTACTAGACACGGCTCCGAGACACCCTAGGACACTTTAAAAACCATAGGCTCTGATACCAAGTTTGTCACGCCCCAAATCGGGGAACATGACCGGCGCCTGACCGGGTTGCCCCAGTCAAGCGGACCTAGGTGCCTTTCATTCCCACGCGTTACCCCTGTGTTGATTGTTTCTCATTAACCAAATATCTTACTAACCATGAATGATTTCACATTAAACAAATAAAACCATACGAGTGATTCATTAACAAGTTTGCGGTTTTTACAACGCCCGACATAACATAATGTATACATAAGACTGGAGTCCCACAGTTTACATGTCTACAGAGCCTCCAGGATACAAAAAAAGAAATACAATACTTGTCGGTAACAAGGCTCCGGCTATACCTTACAAAACCAAAATGAAATCTAAACAAAAGTGGCATGAACCACACGGGGCCCCAAGGAAGAAAGGGGCTCACCAAAACGGGCAGTGGAAGGAGAAGGATACTACTGCCGATGAGCTGAAGTGCCTGCTACTGATCCACCTACAATCATAACACGAATGTAGCGTCCCCGGCAAAAGGGACGTCAGTACACTTGAATTGTACTGACATGTATGGACAAACTTTGTCCCAAGTAAACTCAAGCCATTGAATTACATCAACAATTTATTAAGCTAGCCAACCATGTTTCCACATTTTCCTCATTTCAAATAATTCTCAACACAAAGCACTTTCTACGATCAACCAATTAAACAATAACCAATCAATCACGTAAAGCACAAGTAGTCAAACAAAGGGGCAATCAGTACCCCACAGGTTGCAAACTCTCCTGCTGTCTCCTTTCACAATTTTACATTATTGATATTTATATCAATTTTCAATAGCGATTTCGATCGCTTTCCGTCCTTATTACCCCTAACCACCCTTGTTACCTCGGCCACCCTTATCACCCCAACCCACACCTTATTTCTTCATGTTGCGGCGCGCAACCCGATCCCACCGTACAGTTTTAAAACACAACAAGTACAAACAGCAAATAAGGCATTTCACACAATTTCAACAAGTTCAAATAAGCAACTTATAGGTTGGTTCATGTTCACAATTACTTCTCAAGCCAATATCACAATCAAGTTACAAATGTTCCAAAAATCAAGAGTATTCATACTGTATTGTTCAATGACTTACCAATCCTCAAGTGTTTTGTTTCATTTCCACAAAGTACCATATATGCCATTATAGCCATTATTCACAATTCTTTTACCAAATTAAACTCTCATTTTACATCCCTCATAGCTCAACAACAAACTTTGAATATCCAACAACAACATCAAGAATTTCACACAATTTGTCAATTTAACACGAACCAAACAAACTTCACACATATAGGCGATTTCACAAGAATCAAAATTAGCCATACATACCTGGTGATGAGTTTTCTTCCTATTTTATGCTTACCCAAGATATCCTACTCTTGCCAACCTTGTTCTTGAAGACTCTTACTTCTACTCACTTCTTTTTACTAGAAATCAAGTTCAATAATCATGCATGAGTGTAAAAATTCTATTTTCAAAAGCTATTATATGCAAACCTCTCTTTACCCAATTTAAAACTGAAAATCAAAGAAAATAGTTAGGGTTTTTACCTTGAAAAGATTGGGGAAGTTGAATCCTTGCCCTAGGATCCCTTGGAATTAAGTGGTTGGAACAATCTTTGAAGATGAAGAACTTCTCTCTCTAAAACCCCTCTATTCTCTCTCTATAATTTTGGTAAGATGATATGAGAAAATGAGGGTGAAAGGTGTTATATTAAAGAAGAGATCGGGTAAAAATGTTACAAAAATATGGGCCGGGGCAAATCTGCGGTGCACTTTGCGACCGCAGAATCAACATGCGGTCCGCATAGTGACCGCAGAATGGCCTCAAAATTCACTCAAGTTCTGTTACAGAATGCGACCAATTTGCGGTCCGCATTCTTGATCTGCGGTCGCAAAGTGCACTGCAGATTCACTATACGATCGCATATCGACCGCATTTTCAACATGATTTTTGGGAGACTTCTGTTAAGCTCTGCGGCAAGAATGCGGTCCGCATAGCGGATTTGCGGTCGCATTCTTGACCGCAAAATTGACACTTTTCGGAAAAATTAATTCTCTACATTTTTGAAACTTAAATCACTTACGCATTCCTCTGAACCGCGGCTTGCAAGCTCGCCGCGAAGAATTCTACGCATTCCTAACACATTATTCGGACCATGACACTATAGCTACTAGGTTTTATGCACAAATATTTTACGGGGCCTTACAAAACATAAATGGGGGCACTCAAAGAATCCCGAGGCCCACCCAGATGTGAAGCAAAATAAGAGGACACATATGAAAAAGTAGAACCAGGATCCAATAGAACCGATGCCTCTCTATGACTAACCGAGATAATACCTATGATAACAGAATTGGAGGCGACAACTGCAGCGCGATCTGGAATAGCATAAAATCTGGCCTGACCCCGCACTCAAAACAAGAACTGGGAGGACGCGGTGGCTGCGACTGACCGGCCTCGCTCCCGCTGGACTGGCCCTTGGAGGTACTCCGCGTAGGAAGCGCACTGGAAACTGGGGAGTCTAATAAGGCTCCTGGGGTGCTGGAGGAGTTGGAATACTACCAGCTACTAGCAATGCTGAATGAACTTGATGACCGGAATAACCCCTGCCAAAATGACCGGCTGCTAAAGTACGGGCACAAGAGAAATGACCCAACTAACGAGACCTCTTGGCCTCCCTCTCTACTTGCTCTCTAGTGAGCACATCCTCAATCCGTCTGGCAATACTCACTGCCTGCTGATATGGTACATCCGGCTCGAACTCTCTAGCCATGCTGGACCGGATAGGCGGAATAAGGCGCTTAATAAACCTCCACACTCTCTCCCGGATTGTGGCTACCAAGGCCGGTGCATGCCTGGCTAACCGGGTGAAACTGATAGCATCTCCGATACTGTCATAGAGCCCTAGCGCAACCACACAAACTCTGATCGCCAAGCATCCCTAAGGCTCTGGGGAACAAACTTCCTCAAAAACATATCAGAAAACTGTGCCCAGGTCAATGAGGCAGACTCGTCTGGGCTATCCAACTCATATTTGTGCCAGCAATCATAAGTGGCCCCTCGAAGCTGAAAAGTAGTAAAAAAAAGCCCACTGGTCTCCACTATACCCATAGTATGGAGGATACGATGACACTCCTCCAGAAATCCATATGCATCATTTGAAGCCAAGCCGTTGAACACTGGGGTATCATATTTATTGAGCCTCTCCAACCTACGCTGCTCGTCCTCGGAGGTAGCTGGACCACCTTCGGGTTGTACTAGTGCAGCAAGTGGTATAGTAATAACCTCCAGAACCTGCTCTGTGGGCTCTCGCTGCTCAGGTGTGCGGGCTGCGGGAGCATGGGGCCCTCCCCGGCCTAAGATGTAGTTGCAGTGAAAGGAAGCAACCCCGCCTGAGCTAGAGTATTATACATGCTCAGAAACTAGGCTAGAGTCTCCTTGAGTGCTGAAGTCGCAGTAGCTGTAGTAGGTGTACTAGGTGCCTGCGCTCCAACCTGATCCACCAGTGGTGCCTCAGCAGCAGCACGCGCGGGTGCTGTGGTTGCACCTCGGGCGCGTCCTCGACCTCTACCTCAGCCCCGGCCTCTGGCGGTGGCAGTAGGGGGCGCGTGTGCCTGATCCTCACAAGTAGCACGTGTCCTCACCATCTGTGAGAGAATAGAATACTGAAGTTTAGATTTGTTTTCGAAATATCGCACGACAAGGAATCCAAAAGAAATGAAGAGTTTCCTAAACAGTTACATAGACCCTCGAAGACAAAAACATACATCTCCATATCGATCAGCGAGACTCTAAATAACCGGTCTGTGTCCCGTGACTCCTATGAACCTAGAGCTCTGATACCAACTTGTCACGAGCCTAGTTCAAGAATCATGAACATGTCATGACGGCACCCAGTCTTCGCGACTAGGTAAGCCTAACACAATGCGGAATATATACCTTTATGAACAAAAGATAAGATAACAACAGAATAATATAAAATAAATGTAATAGGTGCCGCTCGGCACATACACGTCGCCGAATACCAGAAGAAGTACAACCACCAAGACCCGAAAACTCACGGGCAACACAGACTAAAAGAGTACAACTATGGCTCTATACATCAAGAGTGTCTATACAATAAAAATAAGGAAATAACTTACATCACTAAGAAGAATAGAAGCAGACCTTCCGGATTTGCGGACATAGCAGATCATACCTCGAGTCTCTTGAAAATGCTCCTAAGTGACCTTTAGTGCACCTGATCAGATGTACCTGGATCTGCACAATAAAAGTGTGCAGAAGAGTAGCATGAGTAAACCACGATGGTACTCAGTAAGTGCCAAGACTAACCTCGATGGAGTAGTGACGAGGAAGGTTAGGGCCCTACCGAGAAATAAAATACAATAATGATAATCATATATTGAACAGCTCTAAATAAGAACAAGTTTGAAATAACAGCATTGAGATAAAATACTACAAACTGTCTACAGTTAACTAACAAAAGAAATAAACACAACAAGTACAAATCAATAATCCAAGATCTCCAGGAATTGAACTCGTAGTCCTTTTTATACTCAGCAACTCAGGATCTCCGGGATTCGAACCCGTAGTCCACATATCAGTATCACAGGATCTCCGGGAATTAAACCCGCAGTCCGTATATCAGTACCTCAGGATCTCTGGGAATTGAACTCGCAGTCCGTATCTTAGTATCTTAGGATCTCCGAGAATTGAACCCGTAGTCCGTATCTCAGTATCTCAGGGTCTCTAGTAATTGAACCCGCAATCCGTATATCAGTATCTCAGGATCTTCGAGAATTGAACCCGCAGTCCGTATATCAGTATCTCGGGATCCTCAGGAATTGAACCTGTAGTCCACATATCTCAATAGCATCGAATCTCTGGGAATTGACCCCGCAGTCCACAAAACACAAACACAACCAATAAGAGGAAAACACAAAGAAATATGAAGTACACAGCTATAAATAACACCAAATCCAGTCTCAACAACTTCCAGGGAGTTCAATTAACACAACTAGGCACTTAGACAGATAATCCTTTCTAATCATGCTTCCCTTGCTATCACTAGATAAATCTTACAATTAAATCAATTAAATAACAAGGACAACACGGATTGAGCAGTTCAAGTAAGGTGGTTTTCAATAATCTACGTAAGTACACGCCCGTCACCTCGTGTACATATATCCTAGGGGAGAAAATTTCCTCACGCAAGGTTAGACAAGTCACTTACCTCAATCCCGGTATAAAACCGCTAAGAAACGACTCCCTTGCCACGAGTATCCGACTTCGAATGGCCCAAATCTATTCAAACTAATAACACAATGTAAATAACATTGCAAGTAACTAATTATAGTGATAAAATGAAAGCTACGGCGCAAAAATGGGTGAAATGACCAAAATACCCCTGCAATCATCGGCTCGAAACCAAAATATTTTTACATTTTCAGAACTCTCGTACTCTCACGAGTCTAACCATATACAATTTATCAAAATCGGACTATGTTTGCCTATTCAAATCAATGATTTTCAATAGCATAGGCTTGGAGCAAAAATCCTCCATTAACGCACCTTCAATCATCTATTTTTAGAGCTTTAATCTGTGGTTTAACAATATATTAATATAAGATTAGTCTATGAGAGATTACCTGATGTTTCCCCTTGAATCCCTCCTCAAAATTGCTAAAATCCTCTCCTAGTTCAAAGCCTCCAAGGTGTTTAATGTTGTGAAATTCGAACCCTAACTGCTCATTAATCACTGGGCGATTTTCGCTTATATGGTCATTTGACCGCTTCCGCAGTCCCGCTTCCGCGATAAAACTGACTGCTTCTGCGGTTTCCCATTAAAATTACATTTTCGCTTCTGCGCTACAGGAACCGCACCAGCAGTCCCGCTCCTACGGTCATTTTCCGCTTCCGCGAAGGCGCATCAGCGGTCACCCCTCCGCTTCAGCGGACTCTGCCCCCTCAGGCTCCCAATTGCTTCTACAATAGACTCAGCCGCTTTTGCAGTACCGTACATGTGGTCCCATGACCGCAGGTGCAAAAACACCAGTAGATCAAAACTCAGACCTACAACTTTCAACATTCTCTTCCGTTTAACCATCCGAAAACACCCCGAGGCCCCCGGGACCTCAACTAAACACACCAACACATCCTAATACTCTATTCAAACTTGTTCCAATCATAAAATTATATCATTAAACACAAAAATCATCCAATTATGGCGGATTCAAGCCTAAGTTTCAACCAAAACTTCCGAAACCTACATGCTATTAAAAACCCGAACAACGACGTCTGAATGACCTGAAATTTTGAAGACATATCCAAAATCACCTAACGAAGCTACTGCAACTGTCGGAATTCTTTTCCGACTCCCGGATCAAAATCTCACCTAACGATTAGATTTCCAAAAATTCCAAACTTCGGCATTTCAAGCCTAATTTAGCTATAAACCTCCAAAATATATTACAAATATGCTCCCAACCCTGAAATCACCTAACGGAGCTAATGAAACCATCAAATTTCTGTTCCAAGGTCGTCTTAACACTGTTCTGAATACTGGGCATTTTTCAACTATATGGTTCTCATTTAGGGACTAAGTGTCCCAAAACACTCCAATTTCTAAAACCGAACATCCCAGCAATCACAATAGCAGAAATTAACTTAGGGGGAACAGTTTAATTGGGGATCGGGGCATAAATTTCAAAAACGACCGACCAGGTCATTACAAAGATCTTCTAGGGTCGATTTGAAGGGTCAAACGTGCTCCGATTTTTATGTTCTTTATTTGTACGGACTCGTCTGAGGACGAAAAATATTTTGGTATAAAAATTTCTGAGTTTAGACACGTGGGCCCGGGACTTGGGTTTTGTCAAATTCATAAATATTCATATTTTTTTATTGCTTTCGATTGGGTATTGTCCCTTTAGCATAATGCGACATATTCGTTGTGATTTTGGGCAGATTCGTCGCACGAGGAGGCCAATTCGAGAGGCAAGGTCATAACGAGCTAGACTTTTGGTCGTCTTGAGGTGAGTGATACTTGTAAATGATATCGTGAGGGTTCGAAACCCCGGACTTTCACATTGTACCGCTATATTGAGGCGTGACACACATTCTATGATGAGTGCAGGGTCGTTTACTATAAAAGATTGTGACTTAGTCCATCAAGAGTGTTATTTTCTACTATATTGGAGATTGATACACATACTTTAATATTGAGAATTGAGCTTACTGCTACGTTTGGGGCCTTGTGCCGACCTGTAGAATCCTTAGGGGATCCTTATGTATTTTCCTCACTTGTTTTCATAAAACCATACTCACGGTCATATTTTCAACTGTTAAAAATGTTATAAGAACTGCATTTTTGAACATGAATATTGAATGAAAAGTATATGAGGGCGAAAATCCCTAGAACTTGTTATGCCGGAGAGGTTGTGCATTACTTGACTGAGATGGGTCAAGGACCCGATAGTGTTTATACTTCATATGGATCGGACTGCATGTCGTAGCAATGATATATTGATATGGATCGGGCTGCATGCCATATTAGTGATATATTGATATGGATCGGGCTGCACACCGCAACAGTGATATATTGATACGGATCGGGCTGCACGCTGCAGCAATGATATATTGATATTGAGGTCGAGAGCCTATTTGATGCCACAAGATGGCTAATATTGCGCTTGGGCTGTAGGAGCCTCTCCGGAGCCTGTACACACTTTAGTGAGCATTGTCGGCGATAAATAAATGAAGCGGGCTGCATGCCGCAGCGGGTACTAGAGTGTACCGTCATATGCGTTGCATTGCACTCATGCATTTGTTCCTTATCTGCATTATCTGCCATAATAATTATGTTCTCTTATTTCATTGTTTGGTTGCTTCATACCGTTCTGAGCCTGAGGGTCTGATACTATTCTGAGATATTGATATTGAGCCCTAGGGGCTGATGTTGTATCTTGTGTGTTGGGAGTGAGCCCGAGAGGCTAATGTTGTACTTTGTGAGTTGGGAGTGAGCTTGTGGGGCTAATACTGTACTGAGAGGTTGATATTGAGCCCGAGGGGCATATTTCTAATTATTTCTTACTTGTTGAAATTATTTTCGCAACTGTTGAAAGGATCATTTTAAAAAAAGAGGTTTTAAATGGAGCCAAGATATTTCTAAAGTATTCACTGGTTTCACTAGTTTTCTTAATTGAAGGGTTTTTCTCTGCTTCTATACAACATGAAGATATGTTTTACGTAATTTCTTACTACTCAGTTGTTATTTACTTTTATTACTCATTGGGTTGGAGTACTCACTTTACTCCCTGCACCTCACGTACAGCTTCAAGTTTTAATCACCCGGTAGTGGGATATTAGCTGATTTAATGTATTACTATTGTAGCTGAGCAAGGTGACCACTAACGTTCGCGGCACCGGACATTGTCTTTAGAATTTCAGAATTTAATTTTGTATATTATTGACCATGTAGTTGTGCAGGTTTTCATTAGATGCTCATGACTTGTGACACCCCGGTCGGGTTATGTTGGGCTGTAAACACTAGTTATTATTGTCGTTAAGCTGTATTTATCTATTTATTTATGTTTAATAATTATTAAAGAGATGATTTGGGTTAGTTGGCTAGCATTGTCTTCACGAGAGGTGCCATCACGACCGGGTTAGGAAATTAGGTCGTGATATTATTTTTTTGGATCTACTAGTGGCTCTGACAGGATCTCACACAGACTCTGATACCAATTTGAAGGATTGAAATATTCCAACAATAATTTTGGCACAAGCAAAAGAATTTAAGAAAGGATATATAGAAGGAATTTGTCAAGCTAGGAAAAGAACGTGGGGGGAGGCTTTTCTCACAATTCATAAACTCTTGAATCTATCTACACCGTAGGTGCCTCTCTACAATAGAAAATATGTAGTAGCAGTCTCATTTATAGTACTGGAAAATCAAAACCGATTCCAATATAAAATTGATAAATAAAATCTAACTAAACATGAATTAAATAAAGTATCAAATATCATATTCTAAACAATTTAAGAATACTAATTAATTTTGGTTTAGTTTACGAGACACCAAACTGTTGGAAGTTGTATGACGGAATATCACTTGCTCAATTGTTCTTTTCAAATTTAAATTTGTGGTTGTCCGTAGAAAAAAAAAAGCGAACTAATAGATGAAGGTTGTAGAAGCTATGCTAATGCTAGTTAGTTTACGTTTAGTTATTCTATTTTTATCTCAACTATATCGAGTGGGCAAGTGTTGGATTATGGAAATATTAGTTAGTATAATCGCAATCATTCCTAGTCATCGTGTTGAGGAACTGACAGAAACTAAGGTGTAATTACAATGTTGATTTCTACGATGCGTCAAAGTAATTGTCCATATATCTATCACACAAGAAACTTGTAAACGAAGGCTTGTTTAAATTATTCATCTAATCAAACTTTTTGTAGCATAATGCCCTAATCCTCCACTTTTCATCAATTTTTTTTGTATCTTTACAATCATATTCTTGGAAGATTACAGTAACTTTCAAGACTAAAGTGTATTAAATTATTAAACGGTTAGAACCACATCTTAATGTCGTTATCATTAGGTTTATCGATTGGACATAATTAAATTGTCGGCGGAGTAGCCATACCCCTATGGTGTGTAAATCTCTTTATTTCTTTCTAGAAAGCAAATTAAAGAATAATGATCTAACAGTACTCATATGTCAAATAATTCCATAACACTTTGGTGTTAAAGAATATGTCACGATCCCAATTCTGATCGTGATAGCGTCCAATATAATTGTTAGGCAAGCCCGATCATATAACACACGCAACTCAATCACACCACCCATTTCCAATTTATAGCATTATATTAACCGTTTAACAAGACTATTAATCAATAGTTTAGATAGAAGCAGCATGAAATATCGATAACGAAATAGAAGCAGCATGAAATACTAACATCTCCCAAAGATCTAGGGTCATGAGTCTAGAGCCTCTAAGATAATAAAAAAATTCTCAATAATGCTGATATTCTAAAATGCGGAAATGATAAAGGGATAGGGGAGGAGTCGGGTCCTGCGAGCGTCAGACAGCAAACTCGACAACTCCTGAGAAGCTTGAAAATAGCAAATAGCTTAACTATACTCATGAGATACCTGAATCTACACACATGGTGCAGGGAGTAAAGTAAGTACTTCCAAATCAGTGGTAATAGACATATATAATGGCTGAAAGTGAGAAATTCCAATATATTACAATGCAAAGCTATAAACAATAATTCAGCACATTTGACGGTGGAACAACAGCAAGCAATGACAGGTAAAATAGATAGATGTCAATGCATGAATGCAATGCAATGCACATGACCGCTGCTGTGTACTGCCCGATCCATTTGGGTACCCGCGCTCAATGTGGGGGTTCAGACTCTGGAGGGGCTCCTATAGCCGAAGTGCAATATCATCGTAGCATTTGCTGCGACATGCAGCCCGATCCACACTCAGTCCAGGTATATGCATGTAAGCCACAGAGGCATAGTCAAGTTTATCATTTTCAATTCCAATTATTAGGAATTATAGATTAAGTGTTTAAAACTTTAGGAATTTACTAATCATTTCGAGACAGTGTTTAACTCAGGGCTGATATTATGAAAATATGCTAACCATCATGAAAATAGTGATAATAATTCCTAAGGGATCCAAATAATCGGACGCAACCCAAATATACTTATAGCAATCCAAGTAGGATGTTTACCTATCAATTTCTAGTCAATACACACTATGAACATCACTCGGACGGACTAAGCCATAGTCCAATCACAAACGACCCCGCACTCACCGTAGAGTACGTGTCTCACATCAATATAGCGTCAAAGTGTGATATACTGGGGTTTCAAACCCTTAGGTCTTCATCTACATCTATTACTCACCTCAAATCGGCCACAAGACTAGTCTGCTATGCATTTTCCTCTCGAATCCACCTCCTCTCGCATCGAATCTGGTCAAAACCACAATGAATACATTACAATAGGCTAAAAAAATATAGGCCAATCAAAAGAACTCAAAAATACCAAAAATCTCGAAGTTGGCAAAACCCGAGCCCCGGACACACTCCTAAAAAAATTACAAAATTTACATCACCGGATTCCTCGTCTCGCCATGAGTTTGTACACATCAAATTTACCAAAATCGTGGTTCAATTGCCCTTTCAAAACCCAAATTTAAACTCTCTTAAGTTTCAAGACCTAACTCCATTTTTACCCTCTAATTTTTCGAATTTTAGTGGTTAATCATGTTTTTACACCATAATAATATAATCTGAGTCCAATAATTCATACCTGATGAAACCCTTCGAATTCTCTTCAAAATTGCCCAAGAAACCGCCGAAGTCGAAGTCCAAAATATTTCTCTTCTCTTTCGAAATCGTGAACCACTGTTCACTTAACCGAGACCGATTTCCACTTCTGCGGTTATTATACTGCACCTATGGTCACCGTATTTGCGACCAAACGACAGCTTATGGTGTCTCACTTAACTCACCTGGGACCACTTATGCGGTCAAAAACCACTTATGCGGAACCCGCTTATGTCAAGCATTGTCCGCTTCTGCGGAAAGCCAACTCTCCCCAGAGAACTGCTTCTGCGACCCCTTAGCCGCATCTGCGGAACCGCTTATGCGGTCCCTTTTTCCGCAGATGCAAAAATGACAGAACCAGCAACTTCAAACATGCAACAAATTCTGAATTATCCGTTTAACCACCTGAATTCACCCCGAGGCCCTCGGGACCTCATCCAAAAGTGCAGACATGATCTATTACCTTATTCAAACTCGCTCGAACCATCAAAACACTATCGTTAACATCAAAATCTTCAATTATCCTCAAATCAAAGCCTAAGTTTCTTAAACTTCCAAATTGCTCATTCAATCAAAAACCCGATCGAAACACCTCCGAATGGCATGAAAAATTGCACACACATCCAAAATCACCTAACGGAGCTACTGCAACTCTCGGAATTCCATTCCGAACCTCGGATCAAAATCTCACCAATCAAAAATCTCACCTATCAACCAGATATCGCCAAAATGCTAACATCGCCAATTCAAGCCTAATTCTACATCGAGCCGCCAAAATCAATTTTGATCGCACTCATAAGTCACAAATCATTTCTCGAAGCTAATCGAATCATCAAAATTCACATCCGAGCCCTCTAACTAAATAGTCAACTTCCGGTTGAGTTTTCCAAAACAAGCTTTCCTTTAAGAGACTAAGTGTCTCATTTCTTATCAAAATCAATCCAAATCAACTCTAACACACCACATACCGATAACGAAATATAAAGAAGCGTCAAATATGGGAAACAGAGGAATAACACATGATACGATGGGTCGGGTCGTCACATCCTGCCCAACTTAAACAAACGCTTGTCCTCGAGCATACCCAAAGTTGTTGTCACGACCCAAACCCGGTCGTGATGGCGCCCAAACATAAAGTTAGGCAAGCCAGACCAACAACTGTTTCCACATTTAAAGACCAGTCCCAAAAGGACAAATTTCAAGAAGAATATAAGAGTCAATAATAATACTCCAATAATAATAGTAGAATCAAATACTAAGAAGTGCGCACATCGAAAATAACACTCCCAAAAGATCTAGAGCCACGAGTCTAGAGTCTCTAAGCAAAAACTGAATAGTAATAGGAATAGTGAACAAAATACCCAAGTCTTGAAGTATATATAAAATAAACTGAAATAAAGAGAGGAGCTAGGTCCTGCGAATGCCAGCAGCTACCTCAGCAACTCGAATACTCGGAAATAAGCTGGACTGCTTGTCTAACCCTCCTGGGTACTAGAATCTACACACAAAGGTATAGGGCGTGGGGGTGAGTACTAAGTATTCAGTGAGTAAAAAGTATATAAAATAGCTGAAAGCAGGAAATCCATAGAATACCATAGAGCAAAGATAAAACTACAGTCCGATACCTACCACGAACTAACAGCAGCAGCAAATCACAAATATCACAGGTAATTTGCCAACAAAAATGCAATGCAATGCATATTATCGCTACGGCGTGTAGCCCGATCCGTTTAACGTTGACGACGCTCATTGGGGGTGTATACAGACTCCAGAGGGGCTCCTTCAGCCCAAGCGCAATATTCATATCATCCGCTGCGGCGTGCAGCCCGACCCATACTCAGTCCACAACATACATATGAGCCACACAATAGTTCAATTTATTTATTTCCAGGTTCTGGTTCATTAACAAAGAAAAAATGCTTTAATTTTCATAAATTTTCCAAGAACATGTGACTTAGCATTTCATAATAGTGATTCCAAGCCAATACTAAGATCAATGATTTTACAAATCATGCTATCACATAGATATCTATCCCCTAAGGATACTACAGATCGGCACAAGGCCCCAAACATGGCTTATAGCCCACATATATACTTAACACAGTGTGTGTTTCAACCGCCAATATAACATTATTCTTATTCGGGATGGGCCAAGTCACAATCCCCAGTCATAACTAATTCCGCACCAGCCATGGGGTGTGATTCACGCCTTAAATAGTGTCACAATGTGATAAGCCGGGGTTTCAAACCCTCAGGCTATCATATACACTAACTACTTACCTCTAATCGGCCGTGGACTCGTCCTCGATGCCTTTTCCCTTCAAATTTGCCACTTTGTGCGTTGAATCTAGTCAAAACCACAGCAAATACATAAATATGGGTCAAAGAAACATAACCCAATCAAAATTACTCGAAAAATGCAACAATTCACAAAGTTGGTAAAACCCGAGCCCCGGGCCCACTTCTCAAAAAATTCTGAAAATCATACCAACAAATTCCTCATCTCGCCACGAGTCCGTGCATATAAAATTTATCGATATCGGAGTTTGAATGGCCTTTCAAAACCCAAAAATTTGTTTTCATAATTTAGGCCCTAGTTCTTCACAAATTCTACCCAACTTCAAGAATTTTGATTTTGATTCTAGCAAAAAATCATGTTTTGAGTCAAGAAACTTACCTCCAGCGATTACCCGTTGATTTCTCTCTTCAAAGCTCTCAAAACCCTCCCTTGACGAAGTAAAAGTGGTGTAAAATAATTATGATTCACGTCTGAAACTTTTTAACTTAATTGTTCTATCACTGACGCTTCCTTCTATGCGATCGCATAGAGTAAAGTTTTCGATGCCCATTTTCCTTCTATGCGATCGCAATGTATTGTATGAGATCGCACTGGGTAAAGTCCTAAGCCTATGCGATCGCACTGACCTCTATGCGATCGCATAGAGCATTTTCCCTGGGTTGCAAATTCCTTCTATGTGATCGCACAGTACAACTTCCCCAACCTATGCAATCGCACTTGACTCTATCCGATCTCATAGAGTAAAAATCCACCCCTCTCCAGGTCTTCTATGCTATCGCAATGGCTCTATGCAATCGCATAGAACAACATCGGACTACAATAGTTTCTGCTGCAATTTTTTCTGCTACAATATTTAAGTTCAAAACCTCCCGTTGGGCATCCGAAATCATCTCGAGACCCTCGGGACCTCAACCAAATGCACAGATATGTCACATTACTCCATTCAAACATGGTCTCAACATAAAAACACCATTATAAACATCAAAATCATCAAATTCTCACGGATTCAAGCCTAAGTTTCACTAAAACTTCTGAAACTAACATTTGATCCAATACCCGACCTAAACCCTCCGAATGATATAAAACTTTTCATGCATATCCAAAATCACCTAACGGAGCTATTACAACCCTCGAAATTTCATTCCGAGCCCCAGATCAAAATCTCGTCTACAATCCGTAATTTGCCAAAATTCAACTTTAGCTAATTCAAGCCTAAATCTACACCGGACCTCCGAATTCTATGTTGTTTGCTCTCTTATGTCATAAATCATTCCTCTAAACTAGTCGAATCATCATAGATCCATTCCGAGCTTTCTAACTCATCGGTCAACATCCGGTTGACTTTTCCAAACTAACCTTTCCAAAAAGAGGTTTATTGCCTCATTTCTAACTGGATTCTATCTAATTTGCTTTTAACTCTCCAAACACATATAAATGAACATATTAAAGTATAAAATGGATAAAACGGAGTGGTAACTCCCGTAACGATGAGTCGGGTCATTACAGTTGTCGTAGAAGCCAACCAAGAACTGAACAACCTTACCAGGCATATACCCGGGGTGATCCCACGTCACCCTATCTCTTATAGGTCTGACAACATAACATGGCTGAAATTACACAATCCAGTCTAGCCCATATTTCACAGAACTACCTCTTCACTTCTGGAACCATCAATAATGATCAAAAACTCGCACCTATACTTTGAATAGTCCCGAACCTGCTGTAATAACCCATACTTGCAACCTCAATGAAATCACATGATATACCATATAATCCAACACCTGAAACGATTTCTATTCACAGCAGCTGTCCACAACAACCATATATCGATAAAACCTCTTATTAGCTAAAGTCTCATTCCAACACTTCATATCCTACCAATGATAATGAAAGACACAACAAACCGTAACCATTTCTTAGATCAACCACTTATGAAACCACTTCATTTTTCACTAATACCACATCAGATTTCTGAAATCATACTCAAAATCAGAACCTCACGTCAATATTCAGAATAAACTCGAACCTCATTATTATTCTTCCAACAAGTTGTAATCAAATTTGTTCATGTTTATTAGTGACTCAAACGATCACCTCGGATTCAACGCACCACTCTGGTGATATGACACCTCATCACAGGCCTGAGTCACAACTTTGATAATCCACGCACTAATGATGGGCAGTCTGAGCGTACTCAATTTATGACAAATGATTAAAACAAAAGAGCTGTAACTCAAACTCCTCAGTACCATCACAACACAAGGCTAGGATCCCGTCCTACATCATAGAAATAGAATACCTGAATCTACCCCGAAGGGTCTAATCTCCACGTAGCCTCGCTACAATGCACGATCTTATCCATACACTATTACACATGAAGCACCTTAAGTCACCATGCTAAAAAAAGACAGCCACGCACAGATTGGTGTCTGAAACCAATCAATTCATCACACCCACGGTGAAGCAAGTAATATACACCATTCAATCCTGAAAGGACACAATCGATGCACCATTCGCCGAGCAACACAAAATACGGACTTTCCTCAGAAACCATGAAGCAAGGCATACAAAGTAACATATGGAAAACTATTCTCAACATCACACAGTTGTGGCGTGCAACTCGATCCAGATAACATATCTGTGGCGGCGTGCCACTGGATCCACACAAATATCTCACATAGGGAGATGTACATCGAGCCAAATTTGGTCATAATAACAAAACACTGAGCATCGGTCATGAGCATACTGAGTGCATAATGATATCTACTTATAGCGTTGTAAGCTACAAAACTCAACTTCCACTATGAATCTCGATAGCGACGCACTATATGTGCCCAAAGTCCGAAAATCATAATGCCTCAAAACATAGAAAAACAACTCATAGATCTTCTAGATCACTAGTAGGATCAATAATAATTGAGTCAACCTATCCTTCATCAATACAATTCGGGTCCAACCAAGCCAACTCAAGCTAAACATGTAACCACCTCGGCCTGCCAACAAACTCAATACCAAGAAGCCTGAAGCTGCTCCTTCCACTACCATAACTCCTTCCAGAGCCATACAATATGGTGCCCGATACCAAATAAATGCCAAAATCCACAATCTCACCCGACGACATGCCCGTCCACAAGAAACGCATTCGAAAAAAGGTCCATCAACACTGGAACCGAATTAATGGTAGAAACCTCTATACTGACATCCGCCATAAAGGCCCAATTAGGAAAGTAATCCTTCCCAGTCGTCCGCTGGTCTTTGGAACACAATCACTCAGCTAGAACATAGTCTGATGCACTTTACGACGCAACCTGTGGCCTTTTCTAACATAACCCATAGCACAATAGTCTAGAATAATCCAACACCGAGACAACCAGTCTGTACCCCAATATCATATCCAGAATCTAATATACCAAGCCAAGAAAGATCCATTCGGGCTTCCAAACCCCCAATAGCAGCTAACGGTACCAATACGCACTATCCACAACCACTACGTAGCCTGAACATGAGAACTCCTAGTCTCCCGCTCCACATGGCACACAAATTACTATATCTGATCCCAAATTCTGCAGTATAAATTCATATTACACCTCGAGTACCCAATCATTCCACAAAAGATATTCTAAAATTCCCCCTGTGCCACCAAACAAACTCAGATATCAATAGCCGACCTATTAAGAAAATGTCGCAACACTACCGAAGGGCCATCAACTTAATCACATTGCCTTTTTTCTAAAACATATACCCTTGTGACATCACTATGATTAGCAACACCGTTTCTTTAGTCATATGAGGATCATTCACCCTAATCCTCTTAAGCTCAATCCTCCAATCACCTAAAACAGCTCGTGCTGCTTAAGATTCTAATGACTCTCCATTCAGAACTGAACTGTAACCTCCTTAGTCATATTGACATGATACAACGTCGTTTGAGTAGTCTTTGAAGCCTGAAAAAACCAGACCGGGTAAGGGTGAATTGGGCTTGGAAATGGGGGTGTTTGGGTCAAAATGGCCCAATTCATGGTCTGCTATTGGGAATTGATTGAGCAGCCCCCTTTTTTTATCAATTGTATTTTTCTTTTCTTGTTTTCTTTTATTAAATTTGTTTTGTATTTTATATTTTGTATTATTATAACTTTTCTTTTTAGATTATTTCATGATTTTATAAAAAAGTAAACACTAAATCAAAGATCTAATATAATTCCAAAATTACACTACTTAACTTTAAAATTATTTAAAAATTCTTTTTAAAGGAAAATGCAGTAATTAACAAATAAAAGTACAAGGAAACTATTTTTTCTAATTTTCTTTATATGCAATTCTAAACAAATTAATCCTTCGTTAATACTAACAATGAAATTAAAACCTAGGTACAAATGCGTATTTGTTTTTTTGGTATTTTCTACAAATTAAAATACACAAATAAAATCGCAAACAATTAATTCCTAAAAGTTCAAATAATAAAGGAAAAATTCTAATTTTAATGAATTTATAGGAGTAAATTAAGCGTGGCAAAAATTACATGCTCACAGCTGCCCCTCTTTGCTCGAAGACACGACAGGTGTTCGGGCAAAGAGAAATGAGCATCATGAAGGATTTTTATCCCCATCAGCACTCCATGAGAAGCATTTTAAAAACCATTTGACCGAAACCTGCTTCAAAGGCTGCCTACATATCCTTGGCTATAACGGAATCAGATCACTGTAGTAATGAAGAGTTTGTTAGCTGGGACTACCGAGAGCTGTGATTGTCACTGCTTTTGTTACTGCTACTGCTTGCTACGCCAAAAAAAAAAGAAAATCAAAGCTAAGCTAGCTATTCCTATCAACTATAAGTTACAAGATTCCTATCTATAAATCTCTTAAAGCTTGATCTTGAGTTTGAACTATTTTTGCTGTAGACTACGATCTGAATCTTGATGCTCGCAAGTTATAGATGTTTGCTTCTTTCTGTAGCAACTAATCAAAACAAAATCAGCGGAGCTTAGTGGCTTTGATCAGATTTTGGACACTCCGCAACCTCGCTTGCTTCATATTTGAGTTCAATTCTTTTTATTATTTTCTTCTTTTCTTGATTCTGGATTGAGACTCATTCTTTTGGTCATCTCGAATTTTGTGCCTTGAGGTAAGACCTGCTCAAAACATCAAAAAAAATAAAAAACAAAATGTTTTTGCCCCAGTTTTCACTAGAAATGTTTTTGAGTTAGTTGTAACACATGTCTAAGCAATCAAATCAGGCTTGTGTATCTTGGTGAATACTAAAAGATGACCGAGTTATGCTGGAATTTGAAAAAGAAAAGGCTCATTGGGTTATGCTAGGGAGATCCTCGGGTTATGTTGGGATTTGGAAAGAAAAAAAGCTCATTGGGGTATGCCAGGGAGATCTACGGATTATGCCGGAATTTGGAAAAGACAAATCCCCTTGGGTTATGTCAGGGGGATCCTCGGGTTTTGCTAGGATGGAAAGAAAAATCCCATTGGGTTATACCAGGGGGATCCTCGATTTATGCTGGGATTTGAAAAAGAAAACAAAAGAAAAAAAAAGCTCCTTGGGTTATGCCAGAGAGATCCACGGGTTATGCTGGGATTTGGAAATGAAAAAGCCCCTTGGGTTGTGCCAGGGGGATCCTCGGGTTATGCCGGGATGGAAAGAAAAAAGCTCCTTGGGTTATGACAAGGAGATCCACGGGTTGTGTCGGGATTTGGAAAAGAAAAAGCCCCTTGGGTTATGCGAGGGGGATCCTCGGGTTATGTCGGGATTTGGAAAAGAAAAAGCTCCTTGGGTTATGCCAGGGAGATCCACTATGCCGTGATTTGGAAAAGAAAAACCCCTTAGGTGATGCCAGGGGAATCCTCAAGTTATGCCGGGGTGGAAAGAAAAAGCTCCCTGGGTTATGCCATGGAGATCCTCGGGTTATGCTGGGATTTGGAAAAGAAAAAGCTCCTTGGGTTATGCCAGGGAGAACCACGGGTTATGCCGGAATTTGGAAAAGAAAAATCCCCTTACGTTATGCCAGGGGGGTCCATGGGTTATGCCGGGATTTGGAAAGGAAAACCCCCTTGGGTTATGCTAGGGGGATCCACGGGTTATGCCGGGATGGAAAAGAAAAGCCCCTTGGGTTATGCTAGGGGGATCCACGGGTTATGTCGGGATTTGGAAAAGAAAAATCCCCTTGGGTTATACCAGGGGGATCCTCGGGTTATGCCGGGATTGAACAAAAGCTCCTTGGGTTATGCAAGGGAGATCATCGGGTTATGCCGGGATTTGGAAAAGAAACAGCTCCTTGGGTTATGCCAGGGAGATCCACGAGTTATGCCTGGATTTGGAAAACAAAAAAGGCTCTTGTGTTATGCCAGGGGGATCCACGGGTTATGCCGGGATTTGGAAAGAAAAAGCCCATTGGGTTATGCTAGGGGATCCACGAGTTATGTCGGGATGGAAAAGAAAAATCCCATTGGATTATGCCAGGGGGATCCATGGGTTATGCCGGGATTTGGAAAAGATAAAGCCCCTTAGGTTATGCTAGGGGGATCCTCGGGTTATGCCGGGATGGAAAACAAAGCTCCCTGGGTCATGCCAGGGAGATCCTCGGGTTATGCCAGGATATTTAAGGAATGAGGTCCTATGCTACCATGATTATTTTTTTTCATTTTGGACTTCTTTTCTCCTTCTTTTCTTCTTCTTTTTATTTTATTCTTTTCAATTAGTCAAAATGCATGAACGAGTTTCAGGAAACTTCCCTTTTTGTTGTTTTCCTACTGCAAAGTTGTTTCAATGTTTGCACATTTCATTTCTTTTGAATTGCACTCGCTTCTTGCCTAGATGCTTTGATAGAACCTGTTTTCAAAAAAAAATATTTATTAGTTTGAAACGGTGGTTGGTTTGTGGCCTTGATTATCCCAATTGCTTCATTTCGGCCTCATTTCCGTAGAGAACCTGCTACATTTAGCCTTGTGGGTGAATCTCTTTTCAAATCGACCAGGTTCAACTCTCAGAATTTCATTATAACTCGCCCATGTGGGCTCTGACCTTTTCACTTTATCCTTTGCCTTTATTTATTTTCAAATGTCTTTATATTAGAAGCAATCAACCCCCATGGTCAATCGGGATTGGACTGATGCACTCGCTGAGGTTGGGCATTTTCTTCGACTTTGACCAGGCGGAGCCTTGTGAAGTCGATCCTGCCACCTTTTCTTTGTAATAGTTTCAGAATTAGAGTTAAACCGAAAGGGATTCAAAGAAAAATATGCACAAGGTGAGTATATGAGTTTAAAGAGAAGCGTCCCTTTCGGAGAAAAGAAGGACTTATCTGGGGTGCATGCTGGCTTCAAATGAACATGACATGCTTCTTGGGCTGGATGCCCGACCCATATAAACTTTCCAGCTTCACATGAACCCATCGATCTGCATTTCAAAACTAGGGAACCTTGCAAGGACTTTTTAATGATGAGGTATTTTCATTTTCGGTCGGCAACGCCCTTTGCGGGTTTTCGCCAATCGACCTCTCTCATTTCTCTTCTCATCGTCGCCCGATAGTGCTCTTTGCAAGTTTGTACTAAACGGACTCTCTCATTTTCAGTTTTTCTACTCACCGTCGCCTTATGGTGCCCGAATATTTTCACCGATAAGACTCTCATTTTATCTCTCTCAACTCAGGTTGTATAAGATTCCATCAATGACATTTTTTGATTCCCTGCCTTTGCCAATTGATCAGAAGGACTTGAACAAGGTCTATGGATAAAAAAGATTTTGAATGGAATTACAACTTTAAAACCATTTAAACGGATTTAAATCAAACCGTCATATCATCTGCCCCAGTTTCAATTTTGGGGGAAATTAGGATTTTTGTTTTGGTGTGAATGAACCTCAAGGAAAGGCTGCCTACGTACCCTTCGGGATCAAGTCAAAACGTAGTTCAGGCCGATAATTTTTTTTTATTTTTGCTTTTTTTTTGTTTTTCTTTTCTTTTTCTTTCTTTTTTTTTCTTTTTCTTTTTCTTTTCTTTTCATTCCTTTTCCTTTTTCTTTCTGATACTTTCGGGTTCCGAAGAGGGTAATCAAAGAAGCGTAACCGGCTCAAAGGGTTTACGAGGGATTGATAGTGTTTGGAGTAGCGGGAAGGAAAGACTTTGTCATCTCAATTATACAAAAGCCACCATTGCATCTGCATTAATTGCTGTTTCAGGATCATTTCTTTAAATGTCTCCAAGATACAGTGCTCCTCTTGGTAATAATTTCGAATAATGTATGGACCCTTCCAATTTGGATCAAACTTTCCTTTTGCTTCCTGGTAATGAGGGAGAATGCGTCTAAGCACAAGCTGTCCCACTTCAAAGTTCCTGGGACATACATTCTAGTTATAGGCACGGGCCATTCTTTGTTGGTACAACTGCCCATAACAAACTACGGCCATTCGCTTTTCATCAATTAAGGATAACTGCTCCAGTCGGGTTTTAACCCATTCATTGTCTTCAATTTCCGCTTCCACGATTATACGAAGAGAAGGGATTTCTACTTCTGCCAGTATGACTGCTTAAGTTCCATAGACCAACAAATATGGGTTTGCTCCAATTGATGTACGCACTATGGTTCGATACCAAAGTAATGCAAAAGGCAGCTTTTAATGTCACTATCTAGAGTTTTGAATCATTTTCTCAAAATCTTCTTGATGTTCTTGTTGTTGCTTCGACGGCACCATTGGATTTTGGCCGATAAGAAGTAGAGTTTGAGTGTGATATCTTGAATTGTTCACATACCTCATCTATCAGCCGACTATTCAAGTTTGCGGCATTATCGGTAATAATAGTAGCAGGGATACTGAAGCGGCAAATGATGTTGGAATGCACAAATTCTACCACGGCTTTCTTAGTGACTGCCTTGAGAGTGATGGACTCAATACATTTTGTGAAGTAATAAATTGCAACCAATATGCATCTATGACCATTAGAAGCTTTTGGCTCAATCGACCCAATGGCATCCATACCCCAAGCAACGAATGGCCATGGTGTTGATATCGAGTGAAGCTCTGTTGGTGGTACATGAATCGAATCACCGTGCACCTGGCATTGATGGCATTTCCGGACAAAACTGAAGCAGTCCTTTTCCATAGTTATCCAATAATATCCCACTCGCAGGATTTTCTTTGCTAGAATGTATCCATTCATATGAGGCACGCACACTCCTGTGTGCGATTCGTGCATGATTCTTCCGGCATCCTCAGCATCAACACATCTTAACAAATTGAGGTCCGGGGTCCTTTTATACAAAATGCCACCACTTAAAAAGAAACTGCTTGCTTGCCTTCTAATGGTTCTTTTTTGATCTCCTGTGGCTTGCTCAGGGTATTCTTGTGCCATCAGAAATCTATTAATATCATGATACCATGGCTGATTTCTGGGTTTCATCTCGACTGCACTACAATAACCATGCCTTTCCTTGATTTAAATTTCCAGGGGATCAATATGGGCATTGCCTGGGTAATGAAACATTGATGCTAAAGTGGCGAGTGCATCAGCCAGCTTATTGTGACATCGAGGAATGTACCTGAACTCGATTGACTTGAAGCGTTTGGTAAGGTCATCCACATGTTGCCGATATGGATAGAGCTTTACATCTCGGGTTTCCCACTCTCCTTGTGCTTGCGGGATGATTAAGTCAGAATCTCCCATGATCAATAAATCTTCGACCTCTTGGTCAATGTCCATATTCATACCCATGATGCAGGCTTCATATTCAGCTGTATTTTTTGTGCAGAAAAATCAGAGCCTAGCTGTAGATGGATAATGCTGACCATTGGGTGATATCAAGATTGCCCTAATACCTACACCTCTTGCATTTGCTGCTCCATCAAAGAACATTTTCCAGGCACAAGTATCTTCATTGATGACTTCTACTGAATTAACTTCTTCATTTGGGAAATATGTGCTCAGTGGTTGGAATTAATCGTGAACCAATTTTTCTGCCAAATGATCTCCTAATGCCTGGGCCTTCATTGCCGTGCGAGTGACATAAACTATGTCAAACTCAGTGAGCAGGATTGGCCATTTTGCCAATCTCCCAGTTGGCATCGGCTTCTGGAATATGTATTTCAAAGGGTCCAGCCTGGTTATTAGGTAGGTAGTATGGGATTGCAAATAGTGCCTTAACTTCTGAGCGACCCATGTCAATGCACGACATGTTCTTTCCAACAAAGTATACTTGGCCTCATAGCTGGTGAACTTCTTACTCAAATAATAAATTGTTTGCTCTTTCTTGCCAGTCTCATCATGCTGCCCAAAAACACAACCAAAAGAGTTTTCCAGCACTGTCAAATATAAGAAAAAAGGTCGTCCTGATTCAGGTGGGACCAATACCAGAGGATTTGATAGATATTCCTTGATTTTATCGAAAGCTTCTTGACACTCAGCTGTCCATTTGATTGCTGCATATTTCTTCAATAGTTTGAATATGGGCTCACACGTGGTAGTCAATTGAGCAATGAACTGACTGATATAGTTCAACCTGCCCAATAAGCTCATCACGTCCTTCTTAGTTCTTGGATGAAGTAGATCTCGGATAGACTTTATCTTTGCTGGATCTAGCTCGATACCCATCCTGATGACTATAAAACCCAGGATCTTGCCCGATGGAATCCCAAAAGCATATTTGACTGGATTCAGCTTCAAATCATACTTACGCAACCATTCAAAAAACTTTTCAGGTCTCGCACATGATCTCTCTAAGTCCGGGACTTGATAATTACATCATCTACATACACCTCTATCTCTTCATGCATCATGTCATGAAAGATAGCAGTCACAGCCCTCATGTATGTTTCCCCGTCATTAATTCTTCAACCTAATTGGCATAACTCGATAACAGTAGGTCCCCCATGGTGTAATGAAATCAGTCTTTTTGGCATTTTCTTCATCCATCAACACCTGATGATATCCTGTTTAACAATCCAGGAAGGACTATATCTCATGTTTGGCGCAGTTATCAACAAGGATATGGATGTTAGGCAAAGGGAAATTGTCTTTTGGACTTTCTCTATTCAAATCTCTATAATCCACACACACACGGGTTTTCCTATCTTTCTTTGGAACAGGAACCATATTGGCTAACCAAGTAGTATATCAGACCACACGAATTACCCCTGTTTTTAGCTGTTTTGTAATTTCTTCCTTGATCTTATCACTGATGTCAGTTTTGAACTTTCTGTGCTTTTTTTGCACTGGATGATAATCAGGTTAAGTTGGCAGTTTATGCACCACTAAATCCACACTCAGTCTGGCATGTCGTCATATGACCAAGCAAACACATCTTTAAATTCAAACAAGAGCAGGATTATTGCATCTCGAGTTTTCTCATCTGTGTGAATGCTTATTTTGGTTTCTCTTATTTCCTCGGCGGTTCCCAAATTAACCGGTTCAGTGTCATTCGGGTTTGGCTTAAGTTTTTCTCAAATTGTTCCAATTCTTGGTTTATTTCCTCAAAAGCGTCTTCTTCATCATATTCTGGTTCTTGATTCATTATTTCATAGTTAGATAGCATGTTTGAGTCTGGGAATGACGTCCTCAGGAATCTCATGTTATTTGAAGCTGCATTATTATAACTAAAAAGAAAAATGAACAAAAAAATAACAAAAATCAGAAAAAGGAAAATGGACGATGAAATATTGATTTCATTTCTTGGAATTTGGGAAGATAATGGGGACATGAATTTATAAGACGAGAAACTAAGAGAAAGCATCTGAGTTACACCCAAAAATAAACCGAGATGCAGAACAAGGTGACAGGGGTAATCTACCAGGACTGCCGCCTGAGTGGGAACGGAGTAGAATTCCAATTCTGGAGTTTGGAATCTGGTCCCATGTGGAGCACCTCAGTGGTGATAGTACCTTCCCCTGGCTCGACCATGTGGGTCTTATAGAGCATTTTCCTCATGGCTCCATAGATATATTCTATTTCCTCTGCTGTGAAAACTTCATCATCTTCTTCTTCAACATACTTGGGTTTGACAAAGGTCTCATACAAATGTCGCACTGCCTGTGGCAGAAACCATCCTTCTTTTTTCCTTTCTTCAGCCCACATTTCATCCTCTAGAGTGGGGTGAAAACCTATCCCGAAATACTTTTCTACAGTGGGTAGAGTTACTGGCTCAGCTATTCCTTCCCAATCCTTCCCTGGTTTGAATCCATGTCTGATCATTTGTTTGGCCACCATGATCGAAGCATCAGAGAATAAAAGGCTGGGGGCATGGACTTCCTTTCGCATATTGGTCAGCTACCACAACTTCGAAGGCTTGATAAACAATATGCTCACTTCCTTCTCTCGCCTTCAAGCACAGAATGGATGGGTCATGATAGATAGATTGCTCATCTTCTCCATGGACTACAATCTCCTGATCCTCATATTCAAATTTTACCATCTGGTGGAGGGTAGAGGGCACGACTTCTGTAGCGTGAATCCAAGGCCTTCCCAAAAGAAAACAGTAGGATGTTTCCATATCCAGTACTTGGAAAGTGACCTCGAAATTCACTGAGCCTATGGTCAGTATCAAATCAATTTCACCGATAGTATCTCTCTTGATTCCATCAAAGATCTCACGCAGACATTATTGGGATGAATCTTCCCTGTTCCGATCTCCATTATTTGTAATGTGGAGAGTGGGCAGATATCAACCCCTGAGCCTCCATCCACCATGACCCGCATAACATAGTAACCCTCACATTTGACAGTTAAATGTAAAGCTTTATTATAAGAAGCTCCTTCTGGTAGTAAATCGTTCTTGCTGAAAGAAAATTGATTGATAGCGAAAAATCGTTCTGCCATTCTTTCCAATTGTTCAACTGGTGTTCCGCGAGGCACATATGCCTCATTCAAAGTTTTCATGAGAATCTTCTGATGTTCAGCGGACTTGGTCACCAATGTCAGAAGTGACACTTTTTCAGGACATCCTTTTAGTTGTTCCACCGTTTTATAGTCGGGCATTTTCATATTTTGAAAGAAAGCCTCTGCTTCTTCGACGCTTACTGGCTTTTTAGATGGAAAGCATTTTCTTGTAGCGATGTTGACTTTAAGCACATTTGAGTATTTTTCAATAGGGATGGTACTTGGAAGTTCCCCTGTAATTTCTTTGCCTTTATAGGTAACCATAGTTTGTTGGTAGTTCCATGGCACTGTAGAGGGATCGCTCATCGGCTTCTGTGGTGCGTGTCCAATAACCACTGGCTCGCTCAGCCGAGGTGGTTTAATTGTCTCCCGCACCACAGAGGCCACTTGTGTCCCTTTCTTTACTTCATACTTCTTCAAATTTCTCATGACTAATTGTTTTTCTTGACGACCCCTTGTAATATAAAGAACCCTTAGTTTCGGAGGCATTGGCTCGGCTTTTGCCTCAATTTTCATTTCACGTTCAACTTTGATAGTTTTATCTTTCTTCTCTCTTTTTTCCTACTTTGGGGATGCCTTAGGCTTCTTTTTAGCATCGGCAATAGCAATTATTTCTTTTAAGGACGGACTAAATTCTCGGTCTTCACAAATCATACCGATTACTAGCACGTTGTTGTGAGTCGACAATGGGTTATTAGTAACATTTGAGACTTCTTCATCCCTCAGCACTATCTTCCCTTGTTAGATCAAATCTTGCACAGCCCTTTTCAATGTCCAGCTGTGGTCAGTGATGTGACCTTCCGTTGTTGAATGGTATGCATACTTGTTACCCCGTTGATATGATGGTAATTCCGAGGTTTGCCTATTTTGGGGTACGGGTTGTAGCAAGTTCATCTGGATAACTTTGGAAAAAAACTGGAATATGATTCACCAATTAGTGTAAAATTTTGTTGCTTGGGCGGTTCTCTAGGGCGGAAATTATTTTGGGGTGTTTGAGGATTATATTGGTTCTGAAAAGGTGGCTGGATACTTTGGAATGGAGGTGGGTTTCGATTAGCTTGCAGTTGCGGTCGGCCAAACTGTTGAGCATTCATTACCGCATAAGGTGGAGGAGCATAAGTCATGTCCATGTGGGGGTAATAGTACTAAGGAGTTCTTTCAGGGAATGCCGGTCTAGGAGCCCGAAATATTCTTCCTCTCGATGTTTCCATCACTGTTTCTTCCTTTTTCTTGCCCTTAGCCATTCCTCCAGACCCGCCTTGAATAGCTTGGGAGGTTGCTCTTATATCCGATTGACTCAGGATTCTACCTGTCTTGAAACCATTCTCCACCATTTCTCCAATTTTTATGGCCTCTATGAAAGGTTTACCTATGGCGGACATCATGTTTTGGAAATAATATGCTTCTTGGGCTAGTAAAATAACTGTCACCATCTCCACCTCATCCATCGGTGGTTTTACCCTTGACGCCTGCTCGCGCCACTTGATTGCATATTCACGGAAACTTTCTAAAGGCTTTTTCTTGAGATTTGCCAAATAGTTCCTATAAGGTGCAATGTCTATATTGTACTGAAATTGTCGGACAAAATCTCTAGCGAGGTCATCCCAATTATGCCATCGAGATATGTCATGGTCCATATACCATTCCGATGCTATACCCACCAAACTTTCACCAAAATAGGCCATCAGTAACTCTTCTTTGCCACCAGCTCCACGTAGCTGATTATAGTACCTTTTGAGATGAGCTATGGGATCACCATGTCCATCGTACTTTTAGAACATTGGTACCTTATATCCCAAAGGCAGGTTCACATGAGGGAACATGCACAGATCATTATAAGAGACACTTTTCTGCCCACTTAGTCCTTGCATATTCTTAAGATTCTATTTTAGACTCCTCATCCTTTTTGTCATGTCATCCTGTTCTGATGTTTTAAGTGTCTTGTCCTATTCCGGTGCGGGCTCATAAAATAGTCGAGAATTTGTGTATTCAGGGTAGTAAGGAGGATCAGCCTAAAAGATCGAATTTTGGAATGTGAAGATTGAAGGGTCCACGGCGTGCTTTAGCAATGATGGTTGAGTTGTTGTAGAGGATGGTGGAGCTGTAAATATGTTGGGGGTAGTGCCATATGGGAACACTTGTGGGTGAGCTTCAGAGGGTATTCCAAAAAAGTTAGCAATGATGGTAGGTTGGCCCAAAAGAACATTTGGACGGTTGATGGGGACAGTGGTAACTCCTCCTGATCTAAGGAACAATTCCGGGAATCCAGGGATATTACTTGGGGGTTCCTTCCCATTGTTCCAAGCATCCCACATCTCCATCAAGCGCATGCGCAGTATTCTATTTTCTTCAGCTGTGTAGGACTCAGAGACTAGGATCTCAGAGAGTGGGTTGTCTTCAGAGATAGGGATTGTAGGAAGAGGCATTTCAGATGACATTTCAATGCTTCCTTTGGATCTAGTGAAGTATCGATGTGAGGCCAGCTTAACACAAACCAACCATGGTTTCTAAAAACTTAGCTGGATTTGACAGCAACAATAGTTAGTGTGACACAAATAATAGATAGGCAACTACACATTGAAGTGTGATGCACCTATACAGTTAACTGAGTATCTACATATTTGCTTCGGCTGCATGCGTCATCCCGGCTTTTCTATTGTTGCCTTTTCCTTTCCTTTCTCTTTTTGTTTTATTTTTTCTTATTGGTTTTTCTCTAAATGCCTTAGTGCCTTCTCTTGTGTTTCTTTTTCCCTTGTTTTTTCTTTTATATTTCTCTTTTTCTCTGTTTTTCAAGATTACGGTCGAATCTTATGTAGATTGCCTACGTATCATGACCCCGCATGAATCAGACCAAGCGTAGTTCTTGCAAATAAAATTAAGTGCAAAAATAAAGATATAATTTTTTGGGAATTTTCAAATTTTCATTAATAATAACTGCGATTACAAAATTACTAAACTATTTGTTTTCATTTTCATAAGAAAAATACAAAAGACTCAAAACAAAATACAGACTCGACTATCTAAGAATACATCAAAGCTTCAAACCCTGGGGCCCGCGGGGCGTCATTCGGCCTTGTTCGCGGGCCTGCGCGCAAGACCCCTTTGCAGTTTCTCTAAGTCATTCCTGACTTGCCGAACAAATAGCATCACTAATGCAAAGAAAGTGGTTCTGCCCATCCGTTCACCATCTTGACATCTCTTGACAATATAATGTGCAATGCGCTGGATTCTTTCCCTGATTTGACCTTTTTCTTGAAGAAGTCGGCTTATCTGTTGATTGCGCGCTTCTAGTACTTGGAAATATTGAAGGTGAAAGCCTTGTAGCAATTTTACTTCCTTTTTCGTTTCATCCATCATCTCATAACATCGGTTCCTCTCAGCTCGAAACACTTTGTCTAATCGAGTTGCCAAAATAAGCTTTCCTTTAAGAGACTAAGTGTCTCATTTCTTATCATAAATCAATCCAAATCAACTCTAACACACCACATACCGATAACGAAATATGAAGAAGCATGAAATGGGGAAGCAGAGCAATAATACATGAGACGACGGGTCAGGTCGTCGCAGAATATTATTGATGAATATAGAAAAAACTAAAGCAATCGTTTAGTGTAAAATTAGTAGTGGAGGTAGGACTTTTGTTTTAAGGGGTTCACAAAAAAGAATAAATTAAAAAATTAAAAGAGAATGTGGCTAGAAGAAATTCAACCAACGACGTTAAAAGATACTATAAACTCCCTTGATCACTTAGTTAAGCTTTTGTATTGTGTCAAAGTGATTCAAAATATAAAATATAAAATTACAAATTAAATTTTGCCTTATATATATAATAGTATAATTTTCCGGCGAAAGAAGTTCGGGTGAATTTCACCCCTAAATCCGCACCCATAGTAAAATAGTGCATTATATTCTTATTGGGGAAGTAATCCATGCTCGTGTCAGTTAAACATACTCAAATATGATATTCTAATATATCTTCGTTGAAATAAAAACCTTTAAAAGAATGCTTGTGGAATTGAAAAATATTGAATATTTTGTTTCTAATGTAATTACATCAACTAAGACCAGCAAAAATGATGCCGACAAAACATTTATCCACGTAATTATCTCTTTTATCATTATGTAGTTTCGTTTAACATGCATTTATTTTTCCTTTTTCCTTTTCGATTAAAAGAAAAGTAAGGACCACTTTAAACAAGTCCAATCAAAGATTTAATGCAATAATATTAGAATAATAAAGCCTAATTCTAGACCATATCATTAATTTATTTGTTCAGTTTAATACTCTTATGTTCATTACTTTCTACAACCCTTAGGGCTAAAGGCGCGGCGAGTGAGGGACCAGAGGGTGGTCTAGTTTTAGGAATGAGACTGCAAAAAGACTAACGATAGCAACCTCTTAACATCCAAAACTAGTGCTGTTATATAACTGTAATAATAAGTGTGGCTTAGGTTGAATGGTCAAATAACTAATTAATACTTTGCAATTAAAGGCAACGTACATTGTTCGGCTTTATGGTGAATATTAACTTGTGCGTTCTAGAATCACGGGTGCCCAGTGTCGGAGCTACAATACGATGAGTTCAGATTGATCAAATAGTTTTTTTAGGTCAGTACTTGTATTAGGAAAATTAGTAAAAAAATATAAATATTTAACTTAGACACATATAATAAACAAAAGAATAGTAAATATTCGAGCTATCTAATTTCACTATTCTAACACAAGATACTTATTAGAAAGAATGTACTTCTTCGATCAAATAGAATGATTTTGTTGTATCGAGAATAATACCAAGTTATTTCATAAATAAAATGTGACAATTAACCGACGAACAAAACCACTTGTTACATAAGATCTTGTGTTGCATCGAAAGTGCTAAATATTGACTAATCTAGCTACCATTAAACTTGATAAAATGAAGTGGTTGAGTAATAGAAAAATGAGATTATTCAGGAATACACATTGAATACTGAAACTACATATTGATGGCAAACTCAAAACCTATAAGCTTCAAATCTGTTTCCGTCTTTAAGTGCTCATGTTTTCTATTTTTCCTTAAGATATTTGAAGAATGGAAAAGGGGCTAATTATAAACTGTCCCTATCATTTAATAAATAATTTACATATGCCCTACGTCTACTTATTCGTCCAAAAAAAATACATAACATTAATTCTATTAATAAAATTATCTCCACGACTAATGACAGAAAAGAATCCGTAGGTCTTCTACTTAATAACATGACATTTTTTCACTCAACCACGTGCCAATCTCCATCAGAAACAAAAGATGGGTCTTATTTCGACTCATTTACCTTATCCAACCTAAAATTTTCTTAACGGGAAATAAAATTACTTTAAGCTTATCAGAAAAGAAAAGTGACCAAATCTGATACTATTAAAATAAATCAAGAAAACCCATGATAAGGAATTCACGAACCAAAACAAAGCTTACAATGAGGACAAATTTCATCACAACCTAAACACCAATAAACCAAAAATATCACATACAACTTAAGGAACTGATCTTTAGCCCCTAAATCCAAAAAGGTCTTCTTCAGAATTTGTATTTAGCACCAGCAAAGAAAAAAAATCTATCCTTTTTTAAATATACGAAGAAATAGCTCAAAAGAACTTAGCTTTAGCTCCTAGATCGAAATAAAGGATCTTATTTTTAATTACAAAACATCATTAGAGACCAAATTGAAAGAAGAAAAAAGAAAAACTAAAAATGAACGCCAATTTATTCTGCTGCAAATAATATTTTCCCACAACCAACATATTTGTTTTATTTAATATTGTGTTTGAGGAGATAATTAAAGATAACTTATCAGTAAAATAATTCAGTTAGCTTTTGAAGACCCTTCAAAAAATTTCAGGAAAAATTAAGAGAAAATTTATTGAGATGAATATTTTCTTGGTTTTTTCACAGAAAATATATGTTTATGCTGAAATCAAAAGAACCATTACCATTGCCTCTACCAATTATCTATGTTTGGAAAAATAAAAACAAAACTAAAATTTGGAATACAAAAATAGAAATTGAAAAAGAGTGTCTTGTGCCTTTTATGCTATTTAGAATGAAGGTAAGAAAACCTTGAGTTGAATCAGGTAAATGGGTCAATATAAGACTCATTTTATGTTTCAGAACGATATTGTCATGTGGCCCAGTGAAATATTGCCATATTATTAATAGAAGGCGCACGGATTCTGTCGTTGGTCACGAGGATAATTTTGTTAATTAATAAAACTGACATGGTATTTTTTTGGATGAAGAGATAATAAAGAGCATTTATATATAAACCGCTTACTAAACTATAGGAATAGATTATGCCCTTTCATAATATTGAATTGAACAAAAAAGCTGTACCTCCAACTTGCATAGTGGAAATATATATATATACACAACACACAAATCGTACAAGAAGCCTCTACCAGCATGTAACACTTTTATTAGAATATGTAATAAAGTTTGCAACGCGTAACCCATAAACAAGATAACTATGTTATGCTTCGGAAACGTACTCCCCAAACAGACTAAAACCAAAATATATTACGTACTGTTTTTTTTTTTTTGGAGGGAAAAATGTTGAAAGACAGAAGAATATAATACATAAAAAGTGGCACACCATTCCTTTCCCTCGTGTACTTTCCTTCATCCACTTCCAAGATTATTCCACGTAGAATTTACGTATGTCACCTATTTTTATTGGTTATATACATAAAATATTTACTACTTTGTGATGTGTAGGGGGGAGGGAAGGGAGGGGGGTATGAATAGAGTGTTTATCTTGGTCAACCTAAGAATAGAGAAAGATTATAAAGAGACAACGGTTTATATAGTATATTTTACTTAAACAAAAAAGAAAAAAAGATAATATGCTCAATCTAAATAGGTGTCCCTTGCTCATTTCTTACTCTTAAATAAGTAATTAATTAAATAGCTATTTCCAAAAAAAAAAAAATCCGATTATTTTTTCTTCTCTCAGCTAGACCCATAACCCTCAAAACCTTCCTTATATATTAACAATACCACCGTGTAAAATATTGGTAATTCATTTCACTCAAATCTCAAGAAATGATCTGCAACACAAGGCTGAGTCTAAGCTTATTAGGATCATCAGGAGAATCTACTACTCCTAATGAAGTTATTCATCAAAATAACAACAAGAGAAAATCAAACGAAGATCAAGAATTAGATATTAATCCTCTCCCTTCTTTAACTCTTTGCTTATCATCTTCAGCAGTTAATTCGTCGTCGGCAATAAGTGCTGCAGTTTCTTCATTTTCTAACTCAAGTGTCAAAAGGGAAAGAGGTGCTAGTTTTGATGAAGAAGTAGAATTGGATACCAACAAAGTAATTATTTCTCCAAAGTTAGGCGACGTTGATCAGGAACAAGATGAAGATCATGAGTTTGGTACCAGGAAGAAACTTAGACTTACTAAGGACCAATCTGCCGTTTTAGAAGATAGCTTCAAAGAGCATAGTACTCTTAATTCTGTATGTCATTTTTAACCTTTTTTTTTTTCTCTTGTTCATAAATATTTGAAATATTCTAATTAATTTGACCTTTTTTTTTAATTTTAAATTCAAATTTTCAGAAGCAAAAGCGAGATCTAGCAACACGATTAAGTTTACGTCCTCGACAAGTGGAAGTATGGTTTCAGAATCGAAGGGCCAGGTAAATACAATTATAGTTAATACTCCGCTTAGCTTTATATATTACTATTTGGCTAGTATGTGTGTATGGATCTTTAATTTTGGCATTATAAAACGTTAGTTCCAGTTTCAAATAGATTTTTCATTTTATTATTTTCAAGATAGTATATACACATTATTTTGATCCGGAGCGGACCTAGTGCATAGGCTATGGGTTTTCATGGATCCAGTAACTCTTTCATAGACCTTATATTTATGTTAAAACATTCACTAAATATTAGTAAATATCTGATTGCAGACTGAATTATTATTGTACATTAATATAAAAGCAAGGTAGGAACCTATAAGTCTCAAATTCTGAATCCGCTAATTTTTTAAAAAAAATGTTATTCATGCATATATTTAGTGAATTTTTCTAGTAAAATTGTGTCTGATGACATTCTTTCTTCACCAGTATTTTACTCAGAGATATCAAAATATAAAAAGGTAAGTATATATATATATAAATAAAAATTTGATCTAGCTATACATATTTTCGGCGAAGCCCCCCGACATAAGGTGACTCCGCCGCTGGACTCTTCGCCACTAGTTATCCAAATACTTTTTCAGCTTTTCTTGATATTCTAACTTTTCTTATAGAAATTGTTGAAACTCGAGTGCCATTTTCAAAGATAATACTCCCTCCATTTTATGTTAAGAGGTACTTTCCTATTTAATTTATTTTAAAATAAATGATATATTTTTAAATTTGGAAATAATTTAATTTTAAATTTTATTTTACCTTTTTACCTTTAATAAGAAGTTTTTATAGCCACACAAATAACATGACCCCACGAACTTTTTACCCCTTAAATTTTTAAGACTACGTATATAAAAAATCTTCTTCTTTTTTCCTTAGTATAGAACCAAACTATGATATAAAACGAAGGGAGTAATAATAATAGTAATTGCGGGTATCATGATGCCAAGATTGGAACCTTTCAATCTTATAACAAACTTCATTTTGTTTTCATTTTTCGATCGAAAACAGGACTAAGCTGAAACAAACAGAAGTAGACTGTGAAATGCTGAGAAAATGTTATGAAGATTTGAAAGACGAGAACAGAAGGCTAAATAAAGAACTGCAAGAGCTGAGATCTCTGAAAATGGCAGCACCCTTTAGTGTTCAATTATCGGCGACCACCCTTAGCATGTGCCCGTCGTGCGAGAGAACCCACGGCGGCAGCGGCGGCAACTCAACCACCAAAATCTCTTTCTCAATCGGAGATCAGAATCCTAACTTTTATGGTTCCTTCGGAAATTCATCTGCAGCTTTGCTAAGCTAAAAGGTTCTTAGTTAATATTAAGACTAGCTAATATAGGTTTATGTATTTATTAATTAGTTACGTATATTGTTAAATCCAATATAAGTAAAGTGAGGAACATATATTCCTTTAGTTACGTTCTCTATGTACCAAGTATTTTGAATTAATCTTTTTAGAGATTTTGTACATATGTATATTCTTTAAGTGTAGCTATGTGAAAATAAAAGTTCCATTTCTATATATAGTTACTTAAGACTCTATTAGAGCTACTGCTTTAATTTTGACTTTTTATAATATAAATTTATTAAGAATGATCAGTAATTAGGAGTCTATATTTTCATATGTATAGGTATATTGATAGTGTTTTCGATGGTAGTTTCTATATTTTCATATGTATAGGTATTGATATGTATATATATGCCTGTAGTACAGTTATTAATGCTGAGTTTTTACCCTATTTTTTCTTTTTTCTTTCTTTTTCTGTTTTACTTACCATAGAATTAACAATTAATGAAGGTTTTGCGAAAAATTTGTGGACAAAACTAAGTTTTAATTTATGCAAGACTCTGATGCCTATGGTCCTTCTGCCATGTATATGCTAGAGTGAGATACTCAATTAATTGCTAATTTCAGCCAACTAATAAATGGTGATTCAAGTTTAATCAATTGATTTTGATAACTTGATATATCTGATCATACGTTCAAGTAATTGTTAGAGAGAGCATATTTTTATATTCTCAGTTACATTTTCAAACAGGGCTGGTTGTTACGTTTAAAATTGAATAGTATAATTAGTGATACGTGATAAATAGGTAAAAGGAAAATGTGTAGGAGACAAGTATGATATCTTTCGTATTGGCCCATGTTGATCTATAAGCTAGCAAGAAATGTGTATTTCTATTTGTTTAACAGTTCTGCTAGGTGATAAAGAAATGTAAGGCCAGCAATCCTATCAAAATATAAGTACTTCATAAACAATTTATAGATTTATTGATATATTACTGAACTGATTATAACAAAGAAATTAAAGTTTAAAACAGGTAAAATAAGCTATTCGTTACCAATGAGGATAGATCTTGTTGGGTGTGCGAATAAAATCTCATATTGACCGTTGAAAAGATTGAAATTCTATGTATAATGTGTAAAGATCTTTAAATGGTGTGAGACATTTTGAAAATAATTGTGCGGGTTTAACACAAAGCAAATAATATGTTTCACACCATGTTAAGAATATACTCGGACTCGTTGAGCTCAATAACCGGTATCAGAGTCCAAATTCAATAGCACTAGTATGGAGATAACAGAGTATAGTGTAGGGTTCAGTTTACTTCCCCTTACCAACTTAGAGACGCACACATACAAAAGAAAAAACTAACTGCGGACTTTGATTGCTATAAATCCTCTGACGATATGGTTGAGAATAAAAAATAAGACACGCAGGTTGTTAACTTATCGCAACACTTCTTCCTTACTAGACTTGGTTCAGATAATAATGCAAATAACCTCATACATGTAGTGTTTGTTCATGCTTAGAATTATTGTTAATATATTAGTAAAAATAATATAAGTTGTTAGGTGTATGGGGTCAAATTTGACCGATCAAGCCCCTAAGCCAGCACGATCGTCCGTACATATATGAGTTTGGTTAAAAGGACGACTTGGGAACAACACGAGGGACGACCTCATGACCACATCGGCCCCTCTACATGGTGTGCTTGATTTTTTTCCTTTAAATGTTTAAATAAAGACCCTTCGCTATATAAAAGGGGTATGAGTCGTGTAAAAGGCATTCGATTCATTATTGATAATACAAGATCTCTCTAACATTATCTCTCTCATGATCTCTCTAACATTATCACCCCCTCCCCCCGATTTATATTATTGCTACACGACTATGTTATGAAGATCATCTAGAGTCTATTATCCTCTATTACGATTTACACCTTCATCTACATTGATTGATTTGTTTAAAAGTGTTCAACAACTTTTGAGTCAAACATTTTGGCGTTGTCTGTGGGGATTTCGGTAGTCGAAATCATAGTTCACATCTAGGATATCAAGAACAACAATCACTGTCCTTCAAACTCCATAGAAACTAACAATGGTAGATAAAGAATCAAGGCTGAAGATGATAGCAGATGTCTCAACCAACCTCATAGGCCCCCTCAACGAGGCCGGTAGAGAAAATGCCGTGAATGCAACACCAAGTAGTGTTTCAGAGGAGGATATCTCACCCTCTTCACTCGAAGATCTAACTGTGACGACCCAAAGGGTCATCACTTATTTAATTAATCATTTCGAGCTTTTGAGGCCTTGAAAACCTCATTCTATGTTGCCTCGATTTACGTGCACAATCCGAGCATGTAGCCGGAAAGATGTTGTGATAGAAAATATGAATTTTATGAGAAATTTGGATAAAAATGATATTAATATTGATATGGTTGACTTCGGTCAACATTTTTGGTAAACGGATCCCGACCCGAGATTGGATGGTCCCGAGAGGTCCGTAGGAAAATATGGGACTTGGACATGTGTCCGGAGTCGAATTCCGAGGCCTAGAGCCCAAGTTATGAATTTTTATGTGAAATTGTTTTTGATGCAATTATTAAAGGAAATAAATTAATTGACCTTGGTATCGGGCTCGTATTTTGGTTCCGACGCCCGGTACAAGTCTTAAATATTATATATGTGATTTCTGTAAAGTTTGGTGACATTCGGATGTCGTTTGAGATGTTTTGGACCTTGAGTTCCAAGTTAAGAAGTTTTGAAAAATCAAAAGTATGAAAATCATGAGTTTGAGGCTCGATTTGATTAAATCGAAGTGATATTGGCGATATGATCGCACGAACAAGTCCATAATGTGTTTTTGAGGTTGTGTACATGTTTGGTTTGGAGCCGGGGGGCTCGGGTAAAGATTTGATAGGCCGTTGGATGAAACTCTGAATTTTTGAACTGCTGGTTTTTCACCCAGGCTGTTGGCTTCGCAATTGCGAAGTTTTCTCGCAATTGCGAAGGGGGACAGGCTCGCAAATGCGAACATTCATCGCAAATGCGAAGCCCCCTTTGGCCCAGCCTTGTTCGCAAATGCGAACAATTGTTCGCATTTGCGAAGGTCCCCAGTGCCAGCCTATGTTCGCAAATGCGAACAAAAGTTCGCAAATGCGAACATTCCCCATTATGCCTTGGTTCGCAAATGCGAACCATTGTTCGCAAATGCGAACACTGCCTTATACAGCATGTGTTCGCAAATGCGAACATTAGTCCGCAAATGCGAACTGTTCGCAAATGCGAACAAATGTTCGCAAATGCGAACTTCCCACCCTTAGCTTATTTTTCAAACTCCAGAAATTGGTCGGGGTTCGCAATTGCGAACCCATGTTCGCAAATGCGAACACAGAGACCTGAAAAACACGAATTTCGGTCATTTCTTCACATTTTACAAAACCAAAACACCCATTTGCGATTCTTCAAGGATTTCTTCTTCATCAAAACGATTGTAAGTCACTTTTTACTTAATCCTTTCAATTCCTAACATCATTAAACATGTTTTTCATAAGAAATCAAAGATTTTCATGGTAAAATTCTTGTTTTTGTTAGAAAATAGGGTTTTTCATAAATTGGGGAATTGGACCTCGAATTGAGGTCCGATTTTGAAACAAATTATATATATGAACTCGTGGGGGAATGGGTAACCGGATTTTGGTCATAACCCCGAATTCCGACCATGTGGGCCCGGGGTTGAAATTCACTATTCATGGCAGAATGTTGTAAAAGTTGTATTTGGTATTAAGAATTAGTTTGTGGAGTAGAATTGATGATATTAAATCAATTGTGTATAGATACGGTTGGATTGGAGCCAAATTGAAAGAAAAGACATTTCCACGGGTTGAATTGTTCATAAGCATTCGAGGTAAGTGTTTGTTCTATCCTAGCTTGAGGGAATAGGATTATGTGTTATGTGTTATGTGATCGAGTGCGGTGTATGGGCTCTGTGGTGACGAGCATCCATACACCGGCGTCTAGTATGACCGTGAGTCGTTGGAAAATGATATTTTGAGATATATTACAGGTGAATTGTTATTGTTCTCCCTTGTTGGGACTTGTTGTGAAGATAATTATTGATTGCCCTTGATGGGACGATTTATGAATTGTTGTTTCTTTCTCTGCCCTTAACTGTGATTGTTATTTGGGTGAGGAAGAGTGATAATGCACGAAGGGTGATGCCGTGCCATGTTTATTTATTTATCCACGAAGGTTAATGCCGTGCCATGTTTATTTATTGATTATGCACGAAGGATCATGCCGTGCCCTGTTATTGATTATGCACGAAGGATCATGCCGTGCCCTCGTTATTGAACCATGTACGAAGGATCATGCCGTACTATGGATGTGAGGATGAGAGTAAAAGCACGAAGGGTGATGCCGTGTACTTTATTTGTTTATTTGGTGAGGATGAGAGTAAAAGCACGAAGGGTGATGCCGTGCAATTGCTTGCTATTTCTTGAAGTGATATTATTCGTGTTTACATTATACTTTGTTTTCTTTGTGAAATTATTAATTGTGGTTAATTGTTGAATTCTTTAAGATATTCCTTATTGTGTTATTACTTGATTATTTCTTGTTATTTTGTGGTACACACATATATATTGAATTGCACAGGTTTATGTGAGTGTCTGGTCCTAGGCTTGTCACTACTTCGCCGGGATAGGCCAGGCACTTACCAGCACATGGGGTCGGTTGTGCTGATGCTACACTTCTGTGCGTTTTTGCACAGGTCCAGGTTACGATCAGGAGCAGCAGCAGTAGTAAATAGATTGCGTGGGAGTTGATCATATTTGAGACCGAGGTAGCTTGCAGACGTCCGCAGGCCCGGCGTCTCTTTCTTTATTTATGTTATTAGCTGTAGTCTCTTTGTTCCGAGACAAACAGAATTATGTTATATTTCCTTCAGACTTTTATGTGTAGTATTCCGTAGTAGTTCGTGAGTTGGTGACTCCACGTCTTGGGTAGAGGATTTCAGTATGATTTTCACCTTGTGATTTGTTATTTCCATTTCGATAAAGTATTCCGCATTTATTTAATTAAAATTGTGTTAAAAACGGGATAGTATGAATACAGTGGCTTGCCTAGCTACCACGAGTAGGCGCCATCACGATCCCGATGTTGGGGGAAATTCCGGGTTGTGACAAGTTGGTATCGAGCTCTAGGTTACATAGGTCTCACCACTCACGAACAAGCTTAGTAGAGTTTGAGAGGTAGGTACGGAGACGTCCGTACTTGTCCTCCAGGAGTCTATCGAGTTAGGAAAGAGTCTCTCATTTGTTCTTTCTTGTCGTGCGACTTGTTCCTCAATTACCGATTGGATTTCTATTCGGTCCTTTCGCAGATGGTGAGGACACGCGCTTCTTCGTCCGCCGACCAGCAGCCCGAGCCCCGGGCAGCTCCCGTGAGGGGCGGGGGCCAAGGCCGTATCAAAGGCCGTGGTAGGGGTAGAGCTCGGCCCCGAGCAGGCTACTCCGGAGGTGGAGCCTCATATTGAGATCGACGAGGAGGCTTCGATTCCAGCAGCTCCGGCTGGGCCCGGCTCAGGTCCCAAGAAAGGCTTTATTTACCCCGGATCTCCGGGATGCTTTGGTCGGAATAGCGGGATTCATGGACAGCATTGCCAGAGCGGGTTTATTATCAGTTGCACCAGCCGCTTCTCAGGCTGGAGGAGGGGCCCAGACTCCTATTGCTCATACTCCGGAGCCGGTAGCTCCTCAGCCTCAGGCACCAGTGGTTCAGCCAGCTGTGGCCACTCAGTCGAGTACCACGGCTCATGCCGGAGATGGAGCGGCCATGACTTTCGATTCGTTATGGAGGCTTGATCGGTTCTCCAAGCTATTTACCACTACATTCGGTGGAGCCGCATCAGAGGATCCTCGGGACTTCTTATTCGGTTGCCATGAGATTCTCAAGACTATAGGGATCGTGGAGACAAACGGAGTTGACTTCTGTACCTTCGGGCTTGCAGGATCCGCCAAGACTCGGTGGAGAGATTATTGCTTGACTCGACCAGCAGGGTCCCCCAGCTTTATCATGGGACCCGTTTGCGGAACTATTTATGGAGAAGTTTCTCCCTACTACTCAGAGGGATGTACTCCGGTGGCAGTTTGAGCGCCTCCATCAGGGCACTATGACAGTTACACAGTATGAGACGAGATTTATCGACTTGGCGTGTCATGCGGTGGTGATACTTCCCACGGAGCGGGAGAGGGTCCGCAGATTTATAGATGGGCTTAATCAGCCGATTAGACTCCAGATGGCTATGGGCGTGAGGAGTGACATATCATTTCAGGAGGCAGCTAATGCAGCACGCAGAGTTGAGATGGCTCTTGCTAGGGAGGCGGTTATTCTTCAGATAAAAGGCCTCGTCATTCAGGCAGGTTTGGTGGTTCTTCCTCTGGTAGCAGAGAATCCTTTGATAGAGGCCAGTCCTCCAGGCCTTTTCATTCCGCCCTTCAGGCTTCACAGGGTGGATCAGGTGATCGTGGTTTTCGGGGGAATTATTCAGACCAGTCTCCTATTAATGCTCAGCCTCTTCAGAGTGTTCGTGGAGGCCATTCGAGTCGTCAGGGCCAGCAGCCCTATCAGTCTAAGAGTTGCTACGGTTGTGGTGACCCAGGTCATTTTATCAGGAATTGCCCTATAGCAGCGGGCAACTCTCAGCAGCGAGGTCCTCGTCCTATGATTCAGGCCCCAGCTGACCCTCAACCTGCCCAGCCAGCCAGAGGCGGGGGTAGAGATTATAGAGGTGGAGGTCGAGACCGTAGAGGTGGAGACCGTCCAGCGAGAGGTAGAGGTCAGCCAGTTGATGGTCGTCCTAGAGACGCAGCTCGCAGGGGAGGTGCGGATCCCCGATTCTATGCTTTACCGGCCGGTGCCGCAGGCGAGAGGCATCAGATGCTGTGATTACGTGTACTATTCTTGTGTGTGGCGCAGGTGCTTCAGTATTATTTGACCCCGGATCTACATATTCCTATGTGTCTTCCTACTTCGCACCGTATTTGGCTGTGCCCAGCTATGCTATGGATATTCTAGTTTATGTGGCTACACTAGTGGGTGACTCCATTGTAGTCGATCGGGTGCACCGTTCGTGCGTAGTTATATTTGGGGGTCTTGAGACCCGTGTCGATCTGTTGCTTTTGGATATGGTAGATTTTGATGTCATATTAGGGATGGACTGGTTGTCCCCATACCATGCTATTCTTGATTGTCATGCTAAGACTGTCACCTTAGCCTTGCCAGAATCACCCCGATTAGAGTGGAAGGGTACCTCAAGCCACTCCGTTCGCACCGTTATTTCTTATGTTAAGGCTCGACGTATGGTCGAGAAGGGGTGTCTAGCTTATTTGGCTTATGTTCGTGATTCCAGCGCAGAAGTTCCTTCCATTGAGTCGTTCCCCTAGTACGGGAGTTTCCTGAGGTTTTTCCTTCAAACCTGTCGGACATGCCACCCGACAGGGATATTGATTTCCGTATTGATCTGGCACCGGGCACTCAACCCATCTCTATTCCACCCTATCGTATGGCCCCGCCGGAGTTAAAAGAGTTGAAAGATCAGTTGCAGGACCTTCTTGAGAAGGGCTTTATCAGGCCCAGTGTTTCCCCCGGGGAGCACCTGTGTTATTTGTAAAGAAGAAGGATGGCTCGATGCGGATGTGTATTGATTACCGGCAGTTAAACAAGGTGACTATCAAAAATAAATATCCACCGCCGAGGATTGATGATTTGTTTGACCAGCTCCAGGGAGCGAGGGTATTCTCTAAGATAGACTTGAGGTCAGGCTACCATCAGCTGAAGATCAGGGCGGCTGACATTCCTAAGACGAGCCTTTCGCTCTAGATATGGGCATTATGAGTTCTTGGTCATGTCCTTCGGGTTGACCAATGCCCCAGCAGCATTCATGGAGTTGATGAATCGGGTATTCAAGCCTTACTTAGATCCGTTCGTGATAGTCTTCATAGATGACATCCTGGTGTACTCCCGCAGCCAGGAAGAGCACGAGCAGCACCTCAGAGTGGTTCTTCAGACTCTGAAAGATAACCGACTATATGCCAAATTTTCTAAATGTGAGTTCTGGCTGAGTTCGGTAGCATTTCTGGGTCACATTGTATCAGTGGAAGGTATTCAGGTAGACCCAAAGAAGATTGAGGCAGTCCAGAATTGGCCTCGACCAGCTTCAGTGACCGAGATCCGGAGTTTCTTGGGATTGGCGGGCTATTACCGTCGTTTTGTAGAGGGGTTCTCTTCGATTGCAGCACCTATGACCAGATTGACCCAAAAGGGTGCCCCTTTTCAGTGGACAAATGAATGTGAGGCGAGCTTTCGGAATCTCAAGACGGCTTTGACTTCGGCACCTATATTGATGTTGCCTACAGGTTCGGGGTCCTATATAGTATATTGTGATGCCTCACGAGCAGGGCTTGGAGCGGTATTGATGCAGGATGGTAAGGTTATCGCTTATGCTTCGAGGCAGTTAAAGATACATGAGAAGAATTATCCAGTTCATGATCTTGAGTTAGCAGCAGTGGTTCATGCCTTAAAGATCCGGAGGCATTATCTATATGGTGTGACATGTGAGGTGTACACTGATCACAAAAGCCTACAATACTTGTTCAAACAGAAGGAGTTGAATCTACGACAGCGGAGATGGTTAGAGTTGCTAAAAGACTATGATGTTACGATATTATATCACCCATGTAAGGCCAATGTGGTGGCCGATGCATTGAGTAGAAAGTATGCCAGCATGGGTAGTCTTGCATAGATTCCGGTCAGTCAGAGACCATTAGCTCTAGATGTCCAGGCCTTAGCCAACCGGTTCGTGAGATTAGACATTTCTGAGCCTAGCAGGGTGTTAGCCTGCACGGTCGGTTGTTCTTCATTATTAGAGCGTATCCGTGAGAGGCAATTTGACGATCCTCATTTGCGTGAGTTGAGAGATACAGTACAACGGGGAGGTGCCACACAGGTAAACCTAGATGATGATGGGGTATTGAAATTGCATGGTCGAGTTTGTGTGCCCAATGTCGAAGGGATTCGAGAGTTGATCTTAGCAGAGGCCCACAGTTCACGGTATTCTATTCACCCAGGGCGCCGCGAAGATGTATCAGGACTTGCGACAGCACTATTGGTGGCGCAGAATGAAGAAAGATATCGTTGCGTATGTCGCTCGGTGTCTAAATTGTCAGCAGGTGAAATATGAGCACCAGAGACCTGGTGGTGTGTTCCAGAGGATTGAAATTCCCGAGTGGAAATGGGAGCGGATCACTATGGACTTCGTTACCGGACTTCCTTTGACTCGGAGAAAATTTGATGCTATTTGGGTCATTGTTAATAGACTGACCAAATCAGCACACTTTATTCCAGTATCTGTCTCCTACTCGTCGGAGAGGTTAGCGGAGGTTTCCATTAGGGAGATTGTTCGTCTCCATGGAGTGGCAGTATCTATTATCTCTGACCGGGGAACGCAGTTTACCTCGCGGTTCTGGAGAGCGGTCCAGCGGGAGTTAGGCACCCAGGTTCAGTTGAGTACAGCATTTCATCCTCAGACGGATGGCCAGTCCGAGAGGACTATTCAGATTCTTGAGGACATGCTTCGAGCCTGTGTTATTGATTTCGGAGGCTCGTGGGATCAGTTTCTACCATTAGCAGAGTTCGCCTACAATAACAGCTACCAATCTAGCATCCAGATGGCTCCGTATGAGGCGTTGTATGGTAGGCGATATCGATCACCAGTCGGATGGTTTGAACCGGGAGAGGCTCGGTTGTTGGGTACAGACTTAGTTCAGGAGGCCTTAGATAAGGTCAAGACTATTCAGGAGAGATTGCGTTCAGCTCAGTCCAAGCAGAAGACTTATGCGGATCGTAAAGTTCGAGATGTGGATTTCATGGTTGGTGAACGAGTATTGCTCCGAGTGTCGCCTATGAAGGGCGTGATGAGGTTTGGGAAGAAGGGCAAGCTCAGCCCTAGGTATATTGGCCCATTTGAGATTCTAGACGGAGTGGGAGGGGTGGCTTACAGATTAGCTTTGCCGCCTAGCTTATCAGCCGTGCATCCAGTTTTTCATGTATCTATGCTTCGGAGATACCACGGCGATCCCACACATGTGTTAGACTTCAGTACTGTCCAATTGGACAATGATCTATCTTACGAGGAGGAGCCGGTGGCTATTCTAGACCGGCAGGTTCGACAGTTGAGGTCGAAGAGTTATCCTTCTGTGCGTGTTCGGTGGAGAGGTCAGCCTCCCGAGGCATCGACCTGGGAGTCCAAGTCTGATATGCGGAGCCGCTACCCACACTTGTTTCCTAACTCAGGTACTTCTTTCTTTTGTCCGTTCGAGGACGAACGGTTGTTTTAGAGGAGGAGATTGTGACGACCCAAAGGGTCATCACTTATTTAATTAATCATTTCGAGCTTCTGAGGCCTTGAAAACCTCATTCTATGTTGCCTCGATTTACGTGCACAATCCGAGCATGTAGCCGGAAAGATGTTGTGATAGAAAATATGAATTTTATGAGAAATTTGGATAAAAATGATATTAATATTGATATGGTTGACTTCGGTCAACATTTTTGGTAAACGGATCCGGACCCGAGATTGGATGGTCCCGAGAGGTCCGTAGGAAAATATGGGACTTGGACATGTGTCCGGAGTCGAATTCTGAGGCCTAGAGCCCAAGTTATGAATTTTTATGTGAAATTGTTTTTGATGCAATTATTAAAGGAAATAAATTAATTGACCTTGGTATCGGGCTCGTATTTTGGTTCCGACGCCCGGTACAAGTCTTAAATATTATATATGTGATTTCCGTAAAGTTTGGTGACATTCGGATGTCGTTTGAGATGTTTTGGACCTTGAGTTCCAAGTTAAGAAGTTTTGAAAAATCAAAAGTATGAAAATCATGAGTTTGAGGCTCGATTTGATTAAATCGAAGTGATATTGGCGATATGATCGCACGAACAAGTCCATAATGTGTTTTTGAGGTTGTGTACATGTTTGGTTTGGAGCCCGGAGGGCTCGGGTAAAGATTTGATAGGCCGTTGGATGAAACTCTGAATTTTTGAACTGCTGGTTTTTCACCCAGCTGTTGGCTTCGCAATTGCGAAGTTTTCTCGCAATTGCGAAGGGGGACAGGCTCGCAAATGCGAACATTCATCGCAAATGCGAAGCCCCTTTGGCCCAGCCTTGTTCGCAAATGCGAACAATTGTTCGCATTTGCGAAGGTCCCCAATGCCAGCCTATGTTCGCAAATGCGAACAAAAGTTCGCAAATGCGAACATTCCCCATTATGCCTTGGTTCGCAAATGCGAACCATTGTTCGCAAATGCGAACACTGCCTTATACAGCATGTGTTCGCAAATGCGAACATTAGTCCGCAAATGCGAACTGTTTGCAAATGCGAACAAATGTTCGCAAATGCGAACTTCCCACCCTTAGCTTATTTTTCAAACTCCGGAAATTGGTCGGGGTTCGCAATTGCGAACCCATGTTCGCAAATGCGAACACAGAGACCTGAAAAACACGAATTTCAGCCATTTCTTCACATTTTACAAAACCAAAACACCCATTTGCGATTCTTCAAGGATTTCTTCTTCATCAAAACGATTGTAAGTCACTTTTTACTTAATCCTTTCAATTCCTAACATCATTAAACATGTTTTTCATAAGAAATCAAAGATTTTCATGGTAAAATTATTGTTTTTGTTAGAAAATAGGGTTTTTCATAAATTGGGGAATTGGACCTCGAATTGAGGTCCGATTTTGAAACAAATTATATATATGAACTCGTGGGGAATGGGTAACCGGATTTTGGTCATAACCCCGAATTCCGACCATGTGGGCCCGGGGTTGAAATTCACTATTCATGGCAGAATGTTGTAAAAGTTGTATTTGGTATTAAGAATTTGTTTGTGGAGTAGAATTGATGATATTAAATCAATTGTGTATAGATACGGTTGGATTGGAGCCAAATTGAAAGAAAAGACATTTCCACGGATTGAATTGTTCATAAGCATTCGAGGTAAGTGTTTGTTCTATCCTAGCTTGAGGGAATAGGATTATGTGTTATGTGTTATGTGATCGAGTGCGGTGTATGGGCTGTGGTGACGAGCATCCATACATTGGCGTCTAGTATGACCGTGAGTCGTTGGAAAATGATATTTTGAGATATATTACAGGTGAATTGTTATTGTTCTCCCTTGTTGGGACTTGTTGTGAAGATAATTATTGATTGCCCTTGATGGGACGATTTATGAATTGTTGTTTCTTTCTCTCCCCTTAACTGTGATTGTTATTTGGGTGAGGAAGAGTGATAATGCACGAAGGGTGATGCCGTGCCATGTTTATTTATTTATCCACGAAGGTTAATGCCGTGCCATGTTTATTTATTGATTATGCACGAAGGATCATGTCGTGCCCTGTTATTGATTATGCACGAAGGATCATGCCGTGCCCTCGTTATTGAACCATGTACGAAGGATCATGCCGTACTATGGATGTGAGGATGAGAGTAAAAGCACGAAGGGTGATGCCGTGTACTTTATTTGTTTATTTGGTGAGGATGAGAGTAAAAGCACGAAGGGTGATGCCGTGCAATTGCTTGCTATTTCTTGAAGTGATATTATTCGTGTTTACATTATACTTTGTTTTCTTTGTGAAATTATTAAGCTGTGGTTAATTGTTGAATTCTTTAAGATATTCCTTATTGTGTTATTACTTGATTATTTCTTGTTATTTTGTGGTACACACATATATATTGAATTGCACGGGTTTATGTGAGTGTATCTGGTCCTAGGCTTGTCACTACTTCGCGGGATAGGCCAGGCACTTACCAAAACACATGGGGTCGGTTGTGTCGATGCTACACTTCTGTGCGTTTTTGCACAGGTCCAGGTTACGATCAGGAGCAGCAGCAGCAGTAAATAGATTGCGTGGGAGTTGATCATATTTGAGACCGAGGTAGCTTGCAGACGTCCGCAGGCCCGGCGTCTCTTTCTTTATTTATGTTATTAGCTGTAGTCTCTTTGTTCCGAGACAAACAGAATTATGTTATATTTCCTTCAGACTTTTATGTGTAGTATTCCGTAGTAGTTCGTGAGTTGGTGACTCCACGTCTTGGGTAGAGGATTTCAGTATGATTTTCACCTTGTGATTTGTTATTTCCATTTCGATAAAGTATTCCGCATTTATTTAATTAAAATTGTGTTAAAAACAGGATAGTATGAATACAGTGGCTTGCCTAGCTACCACGAGTAGGCGCCATCACGATCCCGATGTTGGGGGAAATTCCGGGTCGTGACACTAACGATCTTGCATGAAAGAGTGGCTTCCACATCCGCTGCAAAGGAAATGCCCCCAGTAGTCCAAAAGCTACTAGAGGAATGGTTGGCGAACACTCTAAGTGCATGCGCAAGAAACCATCACAGGGAAATCTTAAAGATTCATAAACGACGAAAATCATGGCTATCGCCGGCGAGCCAAATGTTATTCGGACAAGCAGCGCTTACATCGATATCAACGCAAGCGATAGTGCACTTGCGACCATTCTTAACAAAATGGAAAAAATGGAGATCAAGAATAAAGCGCTTCATGATCAAATAAAGGAGTACCAGGAAATGGTAGACAAAACACCTGGTGCCCTAAGCTACTGCCAAAATGCAACGTGGGAAGATTCATCGAGCAACAATTTAGTGAGGAAGCTGCTCCTTACCCAATCACTAAAACCTTTAGGATGCCCCCATACCTGAGAATATACGACGGGACCACGGATCCGGAAGACCTTCTGATGCATTATGTAACCTCTGTAAAAGGAAACAACCTATCAAAAGAACAAGTGCCGTCCATATTGCTGAAAAGGTTTGGTGAAACATTGACTAGAGGAGCGCTAACATGGTACTCTCAAATACTAGCCAGATCGATATCAACGTTCGAAGAGAGGGAGGATAAGCTCGCCACTGCTCATGCAAGAGCAAAAAAGGTTGAAGTGAGGGTCAACAATATCTTCGCAATGAGGCAAACAACGGGTGAAGGACTCAGGGACTTCCTGGCCCGATTCAACAGGGTAAGAATGGGATTGCTCATATCATAAGGAATTGTGGTCAATGCTTTCCAAAATGGGTTGAATAGAGATGGGTCGCAAGCAACCAAGAAGCTTCTCAACCGACTCATGAAGTATCCCCCCACCACATGGAAAGAGAAATCACAATGGCTACTGCGCAGAAGTAAGAGCAGATGAAGAATATCTTAATTGTCCAACCCAATGACTGACATCAGTGCAATCAGAGTTAAGGAGGGATCGATGTAGCGACGGGCGACGGGAACCACTCCCACTATTCAATAGAGAAAGCCATTAGCCTTACGTTAAAGCCCCAAATCCACCTCCTCCAAGACACACAGACGCCATGCAGTGATATGCTACCCCACTTCATAATGAATGAGGTATGCCTCCACTATTATCCACTCATAACTTTTGTGTCTCCCCTTCAAAAATAGTGTACGCACTGGAGAAGCTGAGCATGAAGGTACAATGGCTGCAGAAAATGAATCAGATCCTAGTACAAGGAGGTCGAACATCCTATGCGAATTTCATCTGGAAAGAGGACACAAGACCGAAAATTGCATAGGTCTATGATAGGAAATGGTTAGAATGTTGAAGCATGGATACCTAAAGGAGCTACTTAGCGATAAAGGAAGGGCTAACTTTGCCAGAGGACGCGATCAATCCCAAGGACAGCTAAAGCCACCTTCTCCATCATGCACCATACAGATGATCATTGGGGGTGTGAGCACGTGATTTTTGCCCTAAGCAAACAAATTCCAATATAAAAATTAACAAAAAAAGATTTTTGATGTGCAATTGTGTGTTTTATTGAAATAATTATGTTTTTGTTGTTAAAATAAATTTTAAATCAAAACTAAAAAAAGAATTAATCAAAAATGTCACAAAAATATGGTAAAGTAGAAAAATCAACAAAAAATACAAAAATACCGGGAAAACAAAAAGAAAATGGCAAAAATATCATAAAATACCAGAAAAATCAGGAATATATGAAACTAAAAGAAATATAACAATTGGAAATAAATACAAAAAGATAAAAATGAAATACAAAAGAAAAATACCAAGAAAATAATTAAAATACAAGGAAAAATTCAAAAAATACAACAAATTGGGCTGAAATGTGAAATACAGGCCCAAAATGTGTAATACAGCCCAAGAGGAAATGGCCGTCCAGTCTAGGCTCTAACCAAACGACGTCGTGTAGAGTAATTCAATCACAACCGTTGATATATTAATCTAGCGGACTACATAAGGCGGCCTAATATAAAATTAAACGACGTCACATGATAAATTTAATCTGGACCGTCCAAGGAATTGATCAGACGAATATGTTTGAAGTCTTATTAGAGAATTAAATGACACAGTATCACGAATTAATCCTGGCCGTCCATGTTTGAAGATCTAACGGAGACTGGTCTGAAACCATGTCCGTCTCCGGCCAAAACCACCATCAAACACCTTATCCCTCATCCTCACATACCACAACCACCCTGAAAACCCCAGAAAGCCAAAAGCCCTTTCTTTCTTGAAAATCCGGTCGTCGGAACCCTAGCCGGCGACCTTTAACTTATGAACCCGTGTCCCATTATTACACCATATGACCACCACAAAGAGGTATTTCACCTAGTCTAGGTGGTTTACCTCGAATCAAGTTGGAACATCTCGAATATAGAAAAGAAGTTCGCCGGAACCCTACTCCGGTGAACACCCAAAACATAACCCACCCCAAAACCTCTCAAATAATACCCAGACCACCCCCTTACCCGCTAAAAATCCAAAAATATGCCCCATTGAAAAAATCTGGAAATTAGAAGACTTCAAGTCTTCAAGAGTTTTTGAAGCCTGGAAATAACAAAAGAAAAAGAAAGAAGAAAGAAAGAAAAGAAAAAGAAAGAAGAAAGAAAGAAAAGAAAGGAATCGGAACCTTAAAAGCTAAGTTTTCCTACCCTTTATCTTGTTTACCTATTTGCCTACAGTAAATCTTCTTTGACTATTTGTCTTCTGAATGTTTTGATAATCTATTAGCCTGTGTTAATTGCATGCTCAGGATCTATTGTGTTTCTTTGCATGTGCCTAGTCTATTGTAGCACTAGGGTATTTAATAAGTTTATACATGAATCATGGTTAAAAAATGTTTCTTTATGTGTTTTGTTCACTATGCCTTGTCTGAAATTATGCTTTGATTAATTGGGATTCAACCATTATCAAAACTTCTCTCTGAGTTCTAGTTAATTGGAAATTTATTTACGATTAAGGCTATGTGTGTAATACAACATGAATAGGCTATATTTGTAATCTAATTCATCTATTACAACTATTCTGAATCCTATGATGCTTTATGATTTGGTTATAGCTGTAAAGTTCTAGGGTTAGTTTCTTAAAATAGATATGGCTATTCTGAAATGATTAAGTATGGCTATTTCTGAAATGATTAAGTCTGTCTATTTCTGAAATGATTAAGTTTGGCTATTTTTGAAATAATATGAATTGGCTATAATGTTAAGTGGCTAGTATTGCAAAACTATTTCTGGTTATTTACTTAGTTAATAAAGGGGTTACATTTTAAATAAGCTTAAGTCTATCAAAAGGGGTTAAAATTGAAAGGGGGGTTTGGGTCTGAAATTTGGCTAATTCTTAAATATGTTATAAGAAACTGGTTATTAGTTAAATAGGTACTAAACCTAGCCCCCCCTCAAATTTCACCCCAAACAGTCTATAAATAGGCTTCAATCGAGCCTGAAAAAGGGGTTGGATATTCTGAATTGGAAAAAAGTTGAACATTGGGATTCTGATTTCTGCAATTGAGAAAGAGGGTTGCTAATTCTTAGTTACAAAAATAGCTTAGATACTGAAATTCTAGCTGATTTCTTTGGGAATTAATCTGTAGTTCTATTAGAATTCATTGCTCTTCAACTTTGCTGTATTCTATTTGAGCTTTTCAACTCCGTTTGTTGATTTGCTGAACTGCAGGACTTTGCAATTCTCTTTTGCTGCTACTTACTGCTGTGTTTGCTACTCTTCTACTGCTCTATTGCTGCTATTGCTGACTATTCTTCATCCAACCTAGACTCATAAGCTTTTTTCTGGTGAATCAGGTACATTTTCTTTTCCGGAAATGTAATTACAATTTGATTGAAGAAATGAAAGTTTCATGAGCTGTTTGGATGAATTCTGCTGCTGTCTTCTTTTAGTTTTCATAATCTCTATGTTTTAGAGCTTATGTAATTTAGTAGGATGGTTTGTAATCATTAAATTCTATATGTAATCGAGATAAAATAAGTAGATAGTGTAGTAGTAGCATACACGTAAATATAGTTATCATTAGACTTAGGATGAAGACAGGTTAATATACAAATCTAATTCGCCTAGTGAAATTAGCATAAAAATATGATAAGGTAATCAACTAATATCGTTAATTAGTGTCTGATAATTAGTCTATAAAGGAAATGAGTAGATGAGTTACATCTGTTTTATTTTTCAAACTCGTTCAACAACAATTTACAATAGTATAAGTTAGAATCTGGTAATTAATAATAGTTTAAACCTATTCTAATAATATAGCCATCACTGTTCAAGTAATTGAAATCGAAATATTATTGCCTAAGTTCTGTTAACGCTTAATTAGTGATTAGAATTCAGAATTTATATTGACAAATATGTATTCCAGAGCCTTATGAAATGAAAAATGACTTTTGTTGATTTATTCTGTTTTCTAATGGATGTTTGTATGATTGTATTGAAATTTAAATTCTTCTTTGTATTTTTCCCGTTTGTTCTGGGCCTAATCGAAAACACAGGCCCAGATTCAATTGAATTTACTACCGGGCCTTTGAATAATGATACATGCATATACTGGGTTTCAGAAGCCCAGTTATGTGTATTAGACTGTTAATACAGTCTACAAGTCCATGTCCGGAAATGGATAGTTGGACTGGACCAAACAATAGATAAATCAAAAAATACCAAAACTGTAACGTGATTAAGAGAAAAAACAAAATAGAGAATATAGTGTCACACCTCCCTTTTTACTACCTTTTTTGGTTTAATTCCAGATTAAGAGAATAAGGTATACCTCGATATTATGAATACCCGGGAAGGATATAATAACAACGAGGAAGGAGTTTTTCCAAATAAAGGACAATCGGTTTGGGATTTTATTTACAATTTTAGAGTCTCCATTGGGAAAATAATGGTGTCCCAAGTCACCGGTTAATCCCGAATCCGAGGAAATTGACTATGTTTTTATCAGTCTGCGCAACGAGAAATCCGGATAAGGAATTCTGTTAACCCGGGAGAAGGTGTTAGGCACTCCCGAATTCTGTGGTTTTAGCACGGTCGCTCAACTGTCATTTTCGGTTTCATATGACTTATTACATGCCTTTTAACAATATTTACGTGTTTCAACTTTAATATTTTTACGAATTACGACGTCGCAAAAACGTATTTCGAGTCACACCGCAGCTAGTACGCTTGTGACCTTTAACACGTTTCGTCTTTGCCAGGATTTATGATTTGAGTCACATCAAATGTGCACTCGTATTAGGGAAAGTATATTTGAAGTCGTGCCTAGATCGTCTATCGGCTTTTTAATATTTTGGAAAGGTTGTGAAATTATCTAGCAACCTTCCCGAATCTAACATATATAATTTACTTATTTATTTGGGGGCCCCGCTATTCCATTTTCAATGTGTGGCTCGTCCCAACTTAATTTTATAGTCTTGATCCTAACATGCATGTACTATGTGTTTCTATTTTGGGTTTTCCCATAGTTCATTATTTTCAGAACTTAAATCCAAAGCCTTATTTTATTCACACTGGCCTGGATATTCTGGGCTTGTATTCAATGTATCAATATACATTCCTGGGTATTGAAAACCCAGGAACTCGCCGAAACATGTTTAGTAGAAAGCCCAATATCATTTTTGTATGGCTTTGGGCCTTCGCAGCTTATTAAGACCAGTTCAGATGTAATTAGAAAAGAAGAACAGAAAGCATGAGTCATTATTTTCACAAAAGATCGATATTCAGAATATAACAGAATTTAAGCTATTTTATTCAATAAGAGGAAATGAAAAATAGTGTTACACAAATAGTTTCAAACTTTGAATGTCTAGTGTGAATGACATTTAACTAACAGACTGTTTCGTTCTCGTATTTAATAACTATTTTTAGCTATTGAATCTAATTACTTAGTGTCTAAAACTAATCAGTATTATCATTATTTACTAACATGCTAAATTCAATTATTTGTAGTTTTCAAAGAACTAACTGAATGATTAAACCTTAAACTATATTAATTATGTGATAGGTGACTTTATACTAGAATATCATTAAAACGCAGGATTTATTTATTGCTAACAATGTTCTGATTAAACTAGGTATTACCGAATTAAGCTAGATACTGCATGTTAATATTGTTAATTATCTACTCATTTGCAGATTTACTTTGTACCAGGTTTAATTATTAACCTATTCTAATTAACTAGGTAATTACTACATAAACTAGGCTACTTACTATACTATTACATTGTTTTCAGTTCATTCGTATCTCACACGAGTTAATTATACAACATGTCCTATCGAATTACAAATTAACTACTTATACACTGAAAAAAATAAGAAAACAGATGCCAGAATAAGCTTTCAAATTCAAATTATGCTTTTCATTCCTTCAAATCAACTTCAGTTACACTGCTTGAATAGAGGCTGTGTACCTGATTCAGCAGCAAAAACTAATGATTCTAAGTGGAGATAAGGCAGGAAATAGTAGGTAGATCATAGCAAACAATGCAACAACAATATGAGAGATTGAATCACAGCAACACGACTGAGTTTCAGCAATAAAATTGAATCCCAGACATAGCAAAAGCAATATCCAGCAGAAGACAGTAGAAAACCAGTAAAAACAGCAATAGATTCGTTACAGCTTCCAGAAATAAGCTTCGACTAAATCCAGGTAGAATTACTCTATGTATCTATATGTATATCTCTGAATTTTAGTTAAAAAATCCAGCCCTTAATCAGACTCTAATGGTATCTATTTATAGGTAAAGTTAGTGAAAATTTTGGGGGGAAATTTGAAAAGATATTTATGATTTCCTCCCTTGAATTCTTTCAATTGTTACACTTTGATACCCTTTTCAGATTTGAATTTACCTTCCAGCATGTGCTGGAAGGTTCTATTTGATTCTATTTGGGGTGTTTTACTAGTATACCCCCACTTGCTAAGGTTATTTACTAAGTTGCCTTTTATTTGGGTCTATTATACCCTAAGTTTTGTGCAATATTGCAGAAATAAGAAGCCTAAATGTCTTAAGTGTCCTTATAGGCTCTATTAAATCTACATTTATGCCATTTTCTATTCCTATTGTACCCTTAATGGCAACTGCTATTTACCCGACCTTGTCCAGGTCTTGGTGTGCTGTTTCTGCTCTTATTTAATTACTGGCTACTTATATATCAGCCTTTAAGACTTGGCCAGATTTGAACTTCAATTTTATTTCAATTTTAGCCTCTTTTCTTTTCATTTTCTATATTAGAGTTGATTTGCAGGACTAGCCTGCTTATTTACCTAAGTCTAAACCTTTAAAGTTTAGCCAGTCCAGTGTTTGGACTTGGCTTTGCAAAATTAGTCACTTATTAATCACTGGCCACTTAGAATTAGATAAGACTTGCAGAACTTAGCCAGTTTTAGATTTTAGCTTATTATTAAACAATTGGCCATTTTCAGAATTAGCCATTTTGAATCTAAACCTAAAGAATTGCAGAGTTGGGCAGTTTCAATATTGACCACTCTGTTACTTATTTCAATTGTAACCATTTTTATGTTATTTTCAATTTTTAGCCTATTAAACTACTTGACATACTTTCAGACTTAGCCAATTATCTAATACTTCTCTATTACAGCTATAACCAATATCCCCTAAGCACATTACGCTAAATAACAGTCAAATACATACAAAATTTATTATGGATACAACCCTTTCACATTAAATTACACACATAGCCACAAAAATCAGAATCGTTTGTCATTTAACCAAAACTCAGAGGGGAAATTTGAATATTGTTGAATTTCAATCAAACAAACTCATAATTCAGATTTCAAGCATAGCATATCAATTAAACACAAAAAGGCATAATCAGAACATCTCTCATGTCAAAGACTAATAGAAACCCTAAAGTACTTAAGCGTATTTGATCAAGGTGTAACAGACAGTATTTATCAAAAAGACCCAAAGAAACATGTTACTAAAAGAGAAACAGAGTTATACCAGAAATTATTTCAAGGAAAGAAACTAATCTAAAACATGCAATTAGTTAAATGACTAAAAGAAAAGAACTCAAACGTAAAAGCATGCTAAAATAATACAGAAAATAGATGAAGATGAAGAGAAATCTAACATGTAATCAGACGATAACAGAGAAGAACAAAAGTCAAAACATAAAAACAGAAAATAAAGGGAAGGGAAACTTAGCTTGTCTCCTGAGCTATTCCCCATTTTCTTTTTCTTTTTCTTGTTCTTTTTCCTTTTCTTTCTTTTTTCCAGTTTTCTTCTCAGACTTCAAGTTGAAGTCTTTTATTTGTCTTTTACGAAAAGAAACGGGTTCAGGGTGTTAGAGAGAGGGGTTATGGTTTTGGGATTAGGTTTTGAGTCGACCAAAGTTAGGGTTCTGGCGACTTGTTTTTGAAGATTCGAGCAGTTGGGTTGAGATTCGAGGGAAATGACTTCTTTGGGGTGATAGATCAGGAGATGAGGGTTCAACGGTGTTAATTTGGGAGCCGGTTTCATAGGTTGTGGTCACCGGAGAAGAACTCCGATGACCGGAATTTCAAGAAGATGGGGCTTTTGGGTTTTCTTGGGGTTTTCATGGTGGTTTGGTGGAAAGAAACAAGAAAAGAAGGGTTTGGGAGTCAGAAATGGCCGGAGATGGCTATGAGAGGCGGCCAGTCTCCATGGCCGGCGATGCTTCAAGAAGAAGAAGGAGACAAAGTAGAGAGAAGGGCGGCTAGGGTTATGTGAATTAAGAGAATGGCCGGTCTCTTTGAGAGACCAGGCTTATATACGTGTAACGCTTGACTGATTCATGGTCGTTGGATCACTGATGGTCAATGGCCAGGATTGATTGCTCCAAAACGGCAAAGTTCCACTTAAAATGAAGGCTGATTCATATCCGTCAGATCTCGTAGATGGACGGCCCAGATTAATTTCTTAAAACTGTATCGTTTCATTTTTATTCAAAGACCTGAATTCAACCGTTTGATCAGATATATGAACGTCTCAGATTGATGACAAAACCTTATTAATTAATTAATTTCCGGATAAAACCTCAACCGTTAGATTTAAAGAGATAAACGGCTGAGATTGTTGTTACTCAAAAGAACTGGACCAGTCTTCTATTTTGACTTGGGCCAATTGCATTTTGGGCTAGTATTTGGCCCAATTCTATATTTTTGTGTATTTTCCTTGTATTTAATTATTTTTTATGGTATTTTCTTTTTGTATTTTATTTTCTCTTTTTATATTATTTTCATTATTTCATTTCCTATTTTTTCCAATTTTTCTGATATTTTTCTACTTTTTTTCCTTTATTTCCGGTATTATTGTATTTTTTGTTAATTTTCTTTTAATTCTTTTAGTTGTGATATTTATACTTAATATATTTTTTTTAAATTTTCTAATTTTCAATTCTAATTGTTCACACACACAAATGCATCTTATTTCAAACAGACATATAATTGCACACAAAAATATATTTTTTTTTTTAATTTTGAAATTTTATTGCTACGGGCAAAAATCACGTGCTCACATATAGTACTTGATAGGTTTGGACTTTAAAAATAGCGGGATGAGCCTCGTATAAAATAAATATACACTGGGCCCCATATGAATTTTAATAAAATGTTAGACTCGGGAAGACCGTTTAGCGAATTTCACGGTCTTTCCTAAAGATAATAAGACATAGACGTTATAGGCACAATTAAAATATACATTCCTAAATACGAGTGCACATTTTATGTGACTCAAATCTCAAATCCCGCCGAAGGTGAAACGTGTAAAAGTCACAGGCGTACTGGTTACGGTATGACTCAAAATGCATTTTCGCAACGTCGCAAGTCATTAAAAATATCAAAACTGGACATTCACATTTTATAAAAGCATATAAAGAAATTAAATAAGTCAAAAATGACAGTTGAGCGACCGTGCTAAAACCACGGAATTCGGGAGTGCCTAACACCTTCTCCCAAGTTAACAGAATTCCTTATCCGGATTTTTAGTTTTGCAGACTGTTAAAACAAAGTCAATTTCCTCGGATTCGGGATTAAACCGGTGACTTGGGACACTATTATCTTCCCAAGTGGCGACTCTAAAATCTAAATAAACCTCATTCCGATTGTCCTTAAAGTGGAAAAGCTCCTTCCCTGTTGTTATTATTATATCCTATCCCGGGGTGTATTAGTAATTAACGGGGTATACCTTATTCTTCAGAAAAATGGTAGTAAAAAGGGAGGTGTGACAGCTCTGGCGACTCTGTTAGGGATAAGCAACCCAGAACTTCGGTTCAAGGCTTAAGAATTCGAGCTCGATTAAATTGGCATTCTTGATATTATTTGGTTTCGTTATATGCTTTGATCAATGTGCTACATGTTTACCGCTTTGATATTACGTGGACTGTATATATAAATTGTACCGAAAACCTTTCTCTTCTCACATCCAGGGATGTGCTTTCTGGTTGAGACTCCCCTTTCTGTTAGTGTCATACCCTAAATAAGAAATAGAGACCGAATAAGTTACAAAGCCGGACGACCCTGCGGGTCCCCGGTATGTAGCTTCCTCCTCGATCCGAGTTGTCCACTCGGGTACACAATCTAGCACTATGAAAACACCACGATTATTTGCATCATATCTGACTTAGGGGACTCAACACAGGGGTTGGGTCCGTCTAGGACAGGTGACCCGGTAATTAAAGACCGAGCATATTATACGTTGTATTTATTTGTCCTGGATTATTATGCGGACCGACTAAATTCGAGAAAACAGAAAGAAAGAGAATTTTAGAAAAGAAGAGTATCAAAATATTGATGAAACGCTTTCAAAAATTTGAAAATAAAAGTTTGAAAAATAGGTGGAACAATTTTGTTGAAATAATTGGTCACAAAATAAACTGACCGACCTATGCAGGTTTGATTCTCACCATTAGGCGAGATACGTAGGCAACCCTCATCGGGTCCAACCACCCTTTTAGAAAATGACCAAAAAATGTCGAATTTTAGTTTTAAATAAATCGAAGTGATGCTATTTTTGAAAATAGCCTAATGTTCCGAAAGGACGCCGGAAGCCTGTTTTTGCAAAAATGGCCGCTTTGAAGTCATGTCTTTTCCTTTTAGAATAAATAGCCCAGAAAGGCTAAATCTTTCAAAATAATGCAAAAATTGTCTTTAAAAAATATTTTCCCTTTTTGAATAAAAATCGCATTTAATAAATGTGTAGGATGAGCACAATAAAACATGAACCATTTGCTTTAATAAACAAAATCCCTTTGGAGTTGCAGTTATGGTGGAACGATCTAGGCCAAGAGGGACAGGTTTGGGTCAACAGATATCTGAATGATCTTACTGGGTTGATAGACATAATACCCCGGGGTAATATTATTCGAGCTCTCGTTGCTTGTTGGGATCTTGCAAATAATGTGCTACACTTCTCAGATTTTGAGCTCACTCCTATATTAGAAGAAATTTCTTATTACATCGGGAAAGGCGAGGTTCCCTAAAGGACAAATATCCGATGGCTCCGAGGGCAATTACAGTGCACAGATTCCTCGATTCCCTGAAGATCGCCAGGAACGTACATAATGAAGACTTGGCTCACGGGTTTTGTACTATGAGTTTCATCTACCGCAGATATGGTCATATTGGGGGATTTAACGACCCTACGAACAAACTCTGCGGTACATCTAACCGAGTCAAGTGGGAGGAAAATAGGCGATTCGCCTTTATGGTGGCATTTCTGGGATTGATTATATTCCCGAGGAAAGATGAAAATATTGATATAAGAGTCGTCGGGATTGCTAGTACTCTTCTTTTGCAAGATAATAGCACACTGGCACCGATGATTGTAGCTGATATCTTCCGTGCCCTCATATCATGTAAAGCATGACATGACTTCTTCGAGGGGTGCAATTTACTTCTCTAGATATGGTTGATAGAACATTTGTGTCGTCACCCTCAGTTCTCAAGTTACGGATCGTCCGAAAAGACGTGCATTGAAGAGTTTTACATGAGAACAAAAGAAGTTAAGTTGCCAGAAGGATCAAAAGGTTGGGTCACATACTTGCGATCGTTAACTGCTAGCCAAATTGATTGGGCATACGGATGGTTGCCCCTCAACGAGGTGATATACATACCAACAGAAGGGTCGCATTTTCTGATAATGGGTCTTAAAAGCATCCAGCCTTATGCGCCGTACAGGGTATTCAGGTAGCTTGGGAGATATCAGGTCATACGAAAAGACGGGGATCTAAGCCTACAAGCTATAGAAATCAGTCATGATGGACTATTCCTGGAAGCAAAGATTTGACAGATCTGGAATGAATGCCAATGCTTGAGAATAGACACTTATGTGGGAAACCGAGCTCGAGGAGAAGTATCACCAGGGTATGCCGCATGGTATCGCTAGGATGTCGAGCATGATAGACCAATGAAGAGGCCTCATATTCAAGAGTTAGCCGAGCAATCTAAGGAACAAAAAGATTGGGTGGCCAAAGAAAATGAGTACCGATCCAGAATCAGCTTGTTAGAGAAACAATTCCAAGAACTCAAATTCGAAAGCAGCTTACAAGCGGCATCTAACGAGGGAGAAAAGAAACAGCTGAGGAAAGAGAATGAAATTCTGAAGGCTCAAATTGCAAAGATGAAAACAGCAGCCGAAACCCTAGTTTGACTTGCCCGAGATGAGAAGTTAATTGAATATCTTCGGCGCAAAGTGAATGACTATAGCTTTTATCTAGATAAAGCTGAAAAGGAGTTTGTCGGTGTTCAAAAATAATTGGCCAGGAATACTGAAGAACGAGTTCGAATGGTTCAGCGGTTACAAGATGAACATAATGTTGATGTAGCCCGATTGAGAAAGAAGATCATTACAGCCGAAGTCAAAAGTAGCAAACAAACCAAATAGTTTGAAGTAGAGAGAGAACATTGCTACATGGCTATGGCTCGGTAAGAATTGGAGCTACAACAACTACAAAAGAAGAACCAGCAAACATTAGATGCTCGTTCCGAACAGATTGGTAGGTTGCTTCAGGAAAAAGGGGTCATCAGGGAAAGAATTGTCAACATTGCTCAGTACATCACAAGGAAAAGCCAATTTTGTGAAGATATGCCCCAGTCAACATTCACATCAACAGTAATGTTCTTTGTAAAGCAAGTAATGATTGACCTAGGCAAACTCCAAAGTGGATTAGCATATAGGCCCACGGCAAGACCGAACGATGTCTCGCGGGCACTAGGAGCTTTAATGTATTCATAGGGCATGCATTTTGTATTTGTATATTCTTTTTTCATTTGTAGTACCACATCATTTGTAACCGATGTTTGAGTATCAATGAAAATTCAAAAGAAGTTGCCATTATTTCCTCTCTTTTCTATGTAAATTGCTTGGGCGATAGGAAAACATGTAGGAACGAAAAACAAAAACGACAAAAAAGTGGAAAAGAAGAAAAATAAATAGAAAGAATAGCAGTGAAATGAAGAAAAACAAAAATGAAAAAGAAAGATGGTGGTTCAAAGAGAAATAATGCCGGGATGATGCATAGTGACTAGGCAAAAGTTGTGATTTTAAGAACTTGTGATGTTTATCCCTTATGAGCTAACTATTAACGAGTTTTGTTGTTGATGAGTATCAGATTTTTAATTGGCAACTAGCATTTTGGCACATCACAGCTATAATACACATTCAAAAGCCATGACAAAAGCAGTAACTCAGGAAATCGAGCCTACTATTATGGATCCGTGTCACGACCCGGATTTTCCCCCAACATCGGGATCGTGATGGCGCCTACTCGTGGTAGCTAGGCAAGCCACTGTATTCATACTATCCTGTTTTTAACACAATTTTAATTAAATAAATGCGGAATACTTTATCGAAATAGAAATAACTAATTACAAGATGAAAATCATACTGAAATCCTCTACCCAAGACGTGGAGTCACCAACTCACGAACTCTTACTGAATACTACACATAAAAGTTTGAAAGAAATATAACA
>JASVEL010004152.1:0-39452 GCA_032618575.1 Nicotiana noctiflora | reverse complement strand
ACACCTTATTTATTTTAAATAAATATCATTTTTAAAAATTATATTCCATAGTTATCTTTTGATTTTTTATACCCAAATATCTATTTATGGTCACCCCAACCCTTGAGCCATAAAATAAGATTTGTATTATTTTTCTCTCTCATATTCCTTCAAATTTCTCCTATCTCTGCCCCATATCTATTCTCTCTCTCTCTACTTCCCATGTCTTCTCCTCCGCTAAAATATACAACACCAAGCCCGTGATTTGATCAGTTTCAAATTCATATAAGATATATTAGTTTGTTTGCATCTGAAAGATAAAACTCCCACTTAGACAGTTTTGTAATCCCCTAATGATGCCTAAAAACTCTTGCCAAGCATGAAACATTTTTCACCGAGTGAACCATTCTATAGGATTCCTTTGATGATGATTTTGTTGGCCGCTATTATGTTGGGGTTCACGGCGGTGAATGGAATGGCGGATTCTCCGGAATTAGGGTTTTTTCTTGAATAAAGATGACGGAGTTCGGGCTGAGCAACTTAATTTTCTATTATAATATTTCAATGTATTTTCATGTATTTTATTGTATTCATTGTCTTTTTTCCCATTGTAATTCAATGTATCTCATTGTATTCCATGTATTTCATCGTATTCACTATCTTTTTTTAATGTATTTTAATGTATCCCGTCTTATTTTATGTATTTTATTGTACTCATTGTTACGATATATGCCATAAATGTATTCATATATTTTTTAAATTAATATAATTTATGCATTCAGATGTATTATATAATTTCTTTGAAGATTACTATATTTTTTGGGTATTTTTCGGCTGAGAATCTTTTTTATAACTGAAAATACAAATTTTGTGTGTTATAAGTGAGTTTGTTGAGTTATATTAGGAGTCTATTATGTTAATTGATTCACTTTTTTGTTTAAAAATAGTGTAATCCCCTGTTTCACGTCGTGAATACAGTCGAATACAATAATATGTCCAGCTGTAATCCCTTGTTTCACGCCATGAACACGGTCAAATACAATAACTGATTAGCTGGACTTTCCTGATTCACGCTTATTTGCTACCGTATTCATGAATACAGTAGCTTAAATACATATAATACATCTTATAACAACAGAAAATGTATCTACAAACCGTAATATAGCAAATGTTATCTATATATAGCTAATTATCACTAAAAGATAGTGCTTTACGAAAATTTCTCTTTTTTGTCTTATTGGAAATTTTTGGGCGAAAAGAAAATGTGGGTGCATTTTTGGTCCAATAGTTTAACGTAGGAATTTTTGGTAAAAATAGCAAGGTCTAGTGAGTTTTTGGACTGGTCATTCAAAATAGCCAGTGTTTACCAAGTCAATAAAAAATAGCCATTTTTTTGCTGCAATAGTAACCGGTCCAACATAATATACTGAAGTTTGATGCACTTGTGTATGAACTTCCAGCATATTATGTTGGAACTTCAACACAGGGAAAATTCCAATATAATATACTAGAGATTCGAGCATTTGTGTATGAACTTCTAGTATATTATACTGGACCGGTATACTTTGCTGGAACTCTAGTATATTGTGTTGGAGTTCTAGTGTACTTATATTGGAACTCCATCATATTATGCTAGAGTTCCAGTATACTTATCGTGGAAGTCCAGTATAATATATTGGAGTCCAAGTATACTTATGTTGTAACTCCAGCATAATATACTGACGTATTTTCCGAGTTTTGAACAGTGTTTTCGCTTAGATTTAATTTTATATGAAAAGTGGCTAAATTTCGATTACTTTTGAAACTGGACTATTTTTGAACGACCACTTATAAATCTGGCTATTTTTGAATTTCTCCCGACTTTTTGTGTCTAATCCCGATAGATCAGAGGTTGTTTTAGCCCTTCTCCGAAATGATAGTTCAAATTTAGAGTTCAAAGGCATAAAACAATCAAATTAGGTAGGATAGAAAAGCACATGCAGAAACAAAAGTAGCATGTGTTGGCCTAATTTTATTTTGGGCTAAAAGTATGTTTTTTATTTTGTCAAAAGCAATTTCGGCTAAAAATTGAGGTGTGTTGGCCAAACTTTTGGAAGGAAAAAGAAAAAGTAGCATACCTCCAAAATCACTTTTTTGAGAAACACTTTTGAGAAAAATAAACTTAGAAGTAGTTTTCAAAAGCTTGGCCAAACACTAATTACTACTCAAAAGTATTTTCCAGAATTAATTAACCAAACACAAACTGCTTTTCACCAAAAAAACTTAATTTATAAGTACTTTTGAAAAAAAATACTTGTTAAAATAAGTTAATTTTAGAAGCTTCTCTAAACTGATTATAAGTAAAGGAAAGAAATATTGGGTAATCAACACCATATAAAGATACGGATACGATACTCCAACTAGACTTTGTTGGACATATTGTGTGACAAGGACATAATAAGTGTTTGTACTTCTTAGCTAGCCATATATATAAAATGGTATTTAAGATTATCTGAAGCAACATACTTTAGTTATTATATATCAAGAGAATAATTTCAGGCCATACCTAAATAAAAGCTTTCAGCAAATGCGATGCCACCTGTGCTGATCATTACCTGTTGACATTTAAACATTACAATGGGAGATATTCATTATTTAAATAGTGTAACAAGGCTATGAAAGAGCAGTCATTCTAAGAATACAGAAATCCGTAGGTTGAAGTGAATGGATGGGTTATTAAGGACATTGTTAGATAATTTGAGCAAGACCATGTGATATTTTGGCCGAATATATAGATAGTCACTTAAATTGTTAACACATTTCAGTTAGACAACTTATCTAAGTGACCTTTTAGCAATATTTTCATATATCATTAAGTAGAGGAATGACCTTATTCATAGGAGCAAGCTCTAGAATTTCTTTCACCGAGGATACCATCCCATGGAAGCTAAGTTTAGGAATATTCAACCCAAAATCAAGATAGACCTGTAAAATCAGATACTTACCATGTTAGGGAGACTAAAAAATAGTATATAATCTTCATCATCAGAACTACATGCACATGTTACGTATAGTGGCGGAGGCAGAATTACTGCTAAGGGGTTCAAAAAAAAGTAAAAAAGGTTGTAGCTAGTGAAAATAGAAACCAATGACCTTACAAATGTTTTGAACCACCTTGACCACTAAGATTTACTTTTGGGCTGTGTCCAGAGGCAGATCCAGGATTTTAAGGGGATGAGTATACTGTTGTGTAATTACATTTGACGGGTTTAACTTCAGTCTCTTACCATGAACTCACCATACATTTGAAATTATAGGTTCAAAATTATTCTCTTTTTGAAATTTTAGTAATTTTCACATATATATCTATACTCTGTGCCGAAATCAATACCGTTCAGAGTGGATTTCAACAGCCAGTTTCACTTATAGAGGTGCACCTAATAATAATTGCACCATAGGAGTCTTTGAGCAAGAGTTCACACATATTTAAGTAATTTTGAAGAAATATAGCATCATTATATATGATTTAGGGAGAGTAGTATGGGTTCACATGAACGTACGTAATAAGTTTAGATAGATAAGATCTTACTTGAGGGTACACAGAAGAAAGATATGAAGCTTCCTTTAAGAAAGGGAATGATGCATGCAAAAGCACTAATCGATTCTTGGTGAATCTCTTATCCTCAAGAAGATTGCGAAGATTCAGGGGATTGGCTGGCCTCAGATCCAAGTCCTTGTCCCCAAAACTGTAATTGAAAAAAACATTTTATCATTCATTTGGCTTCTAATATTGAATAAGAAAAATAACATGTAGTAACAAGAAAGAAAATTAGGTCAAACCATCTACTCCAAAATACTTCTTTTATTTACCCTGTGTCAATCTGCATTGGCAAGTCATAATTTTGAGCCACCTCCAAAGCATGCATGAAGATATAATCAACGAAACTCTTATTTGAGACTCGAACATGCTTCCCAGCTAGAAATGCAGAAGCTATCAGAATTACGTATCAATCATGGTGGATTACAACCTCAAATATTGCATGCTCACCACATAAAACGTCATTCAGGCCCTCCTCTGCCTCCTTAACAGTGACTTCTGTATTAATAGCAAGGCCACTACGATATGCAATAATACTTTTAAAGGCAACAGCCTTTTCAGCTTCTGTATGCAACAATCAGGAAAAACTTCTAGAAACTTAATTCTTTATGCATTAAAAGAAACATATCTCTGTTTTATATTATTGAGTCATATTCTAAAGGATATGACTTCAACTCCTTAGTGAAAATCTCCATGAATGACTCGAGTGTCCACGATGTTCCCTTTGGACCCTGCAATAGAAAAGGAGAAGAGAAAGATATTAACAAATCTAACAAAGGAGAAGGAGATAACAAAGGAAGAATATTTTGGAGATATTTCATGCCAAATGAATGAGCTTAATTTCACCCCCTAATGCATGAATCAATAGTTAGAAAAACTATTGCTGACTGATTCAAGTACCCCAAGTCACCCCTTCAAAAGCATTAGACGTAAAAGAGCATTCATTATTTGTCTTTGTAAAACAATAGGACGATGAACTGTGGTAGTATAAATTATTTTACATGGATATGGTAAGAAGAAAAAGAAGTGCAGAGGAAAAGCAGAAGTTGTTTCCATCTCCAAAGAATAGTGTGCATCCACTTTTCATCTTTTTGAGTGGTTGTTTGATGCAAGATCAAGAAGGCCAGGAATCCAAGAAATTTAAGAAATCATAGAATCAATCATAAGATTTCTTATTTCTTATTTCCTAATAATTTTATTCTTGTTTTAATAGGATTATATATGTATATTTGTAGTTCTAGTTAATTAGGATTATTAGTTGGTATCCTATTCCTATTAGATTTTTTTCTATTTCAGTTAGGATAGTTTTTTCTTAACCTTGTACCTATTCTAATAATTAGGATTAGTTTTCTTAACTGTTAGCGGAAACGTAAAAGAAAGAACACAAGATTTAACGTGGTTCGGATCAAAATAATCCTACGTCCACCAGAGAACAATTGCCTTACTATTATTTACAAAGGAAGGGGAGATTTCCCAATTACACTTAAGAGAATCTCTCTTTAACTCTCTACTCACAACAATATATTGTATTGTTTTTGGGATGGTTTCTACAAATGAAAGAGTGCATCTATTTATAGGGGTAAGCACCTCCTCTTGATGTCATTGGTGACATCAAACTACCTTCTCTTGATGTCATGGGTGACATCAAAGGAGGAAGCTTCCTCCTAGCATTCATGCCAACTCTTTCCACCAACTCTTCCAATTGCATGCCATTGTTGACTAAATCTAAACCAACATTTTCAGCATGCCATTGTTGACTAAAACATAAACCAACATTTTCAATCTCCACCTTGGTTTGCGTTTCGAGTGTGCGTGTGAACAACCCTGGCCAAAACTTCTAAGCTTACTGGGCAATCCCGTTGTAAGAAACAAGAAGAATCAAACCATGGTTGAACATACCACCCCCACCTAACAACTGTTCTCTTCGGAGTTGCATCAGTTGATGCACACCCCCGCCAAGTCTTTGCAGTGTGCAAACTTAGCGAGCGGGACTATCTTGGTCAACATATCTGCAGCATTATCGGCTGTGATAACCTTCACGACCTTGATAGTTCCCTCTTCAACAACATCTCAAAGGAAATGAAATCCGACATCAATGTGTTTAGTGCGCTCATGAAATCTTTGATTTTTCATTAGATGAATAACACTCTGACTATCACATCTAAGAGTTGATTCCAGCTGAACCAAACTCAATTCCGCCACTAAACCTTTTAACCAGATAGCTTCCTTCACCGCCTCCGCTGCTGCCATGTATTCTGCTTCTGTCGTAGACAAAGCGACAATCGACTGCAGAGTCGACTTCCAACTAATGGCACTGCCAACGAGGGTAAAGATGTATCCGGTTGTGGACCTTCTTCGGTCAAGATCTCCTGCATAGTCAGAATCCACATAACCAAGAATTGAAATACCTCCACCACTTTTTCGAAAAGTCAGACCAACACTAGAAGCTCCTTTGAGATATCTTAATATCCACTTGACAGCTTCCCAATGCCTCTTTCCTGGGCTGGACATGTATCTACTTACCACACTTACAGATTGAACAATATCTGGATGTGTGCATACCATAGCATACATAATGCTACCAACTGCGTTGCATAAGGAATCTTTGACATATGCTCCACCTCATCCCTGGACTGAGGCATTTGTAACTCTGAAAGTTTAAAATGAGGAGCTAATGGTGTACTTACAGGCTTGCACGTATGCATATTGAATCTCTCGAGAATCCTTTCAATATACCTCTTCCGAGAAAGATGTACAACACCGTCTTCTCTTGAAATCTCCATACCAAGGATTTTCTTTGCAGCTCCTAAATCCTTCATGTCAAATTCCTTACTCAATAGTTTCTTCAAAGCATTTATCTCTGTAATGTTGTTAGCAGCAATAAGCATATCATCAACATACAATAGTAAATAAATCATTGAGTTACCAGACATCTTCTTGTGATACACACAGCTATCAAATGCACTCTTGAGAATTCATGTGTAGTCATGAATGCATCAAACCTCTTGTACCACTGTCCAGGGGATTGCTTCAAACCATACAAAGACTTCTTTAGTTGGCACACGTGATCTTCTTTTCTCTCAGCTAAGAAACCTTCAGGCTGATCCATATAGATTGTCTCTTCTAGATCACCGTGTAAGAAAGCAGTTTTGACATCAAGCTGTTGAAGCTCCAAGTCAAATTGTGCAACCAATGCTAGTAGAACGCGAATTGAGCTATGCTTCACGACCGGAGAGAAAATTTCATTGTAGTCAATTCCCTCCTTCTGACTGAAACCTTTTGCAACCAATCTCGCCTTAAACCTAGCATCTTCCACTTCAGGAATTCCCTCTTTCTTTCTGTAGATCCACTTGCATCCAACTGTCCTCTTCCCCTTTTGTCTTTTCACTAAGACCCATGTCTGATTCTTGTGAAGTGACTCCATCTCTTCTGTCATGGCTAACCGCCATTGTGCAGCATCCTTGCAAGAAGTTGCTTCAATATACGAGGAGGGCTCCAGATCCTTAATCTCTTCTTGTGCAGCTACGAACGCATATGCAATCAAGTTTGCTTGATTTATAAGGTGTTCCGGTTCTCGTGTCCGCCTCTTCTCCCTCCCCTTCGCAATTGTGTATGGTTCATTGACAGCAAGTTCTTCAAGATCTACATCTTCCGACTCATCTTAAACCTGAGTCTCTTGATCCTTTTCCCTGGCAAGCACCACCGGAGGCTCCACCTGCTCGTTGTTCTTGTTTCCTGAAAACTCCACGGAAACTTTACGGGGATCAAGTATAGAGGATTCATCAAAGGTGACATCTCTACTAACTATAAATTTGAGTAAAGATAAACACCAAAGTTTGTACCCTTTTACTCCATCCACATACCCTACGAATATGGCCTTCTTAGCCCTTGGTTCAAGCTTTCCTTCATTAACGTGATAATAAGCTGGACACCCAAATACTCGTAAGTATGAATAGTTAGAGGGTTCACCTGACCATACCTCATTCGGAGTCTTAAAGTCAATCGCCGATGCTGGAGATCGATTGACAATATGAGCAGCAGTGTGAACTGCTTCAGCCCAAAATACTTTGGACATTTTGGCTTGTATGAGCATACAACGAGCCTTTTCAAGAAGAGTTCTGTTCATTCTCTCGGCAACTCCATTCTGCTGTGGGGTATGCCTGACGGTCCTATGTCTTGAGATCCTATGAACCTTGCATAATTCATTAAACTCTTCATTGCAAAACTCCAAGCCATTGTCTGTGCGAAGATACTTGATTTTCCGCTCCATTTGATTTTCAACCAAAACCTTCCACTCTTTAAATGCTTCAAAAGCATCACTTTTTGCCTTCAAAAAATACACCCAAACCTTTCGTGAGAAATCATCAACAAAAGTCAGAAGATACCTCTTTCCGCCCTTCGATGGAAGTTTAGAGGGACCCCATAAATCTGAATGGATGTAGTCTAGCACTCCTCTTGTCTTGTGTGTGCCAGTGCTGAAGCTGACCTTCTTCTGCTTCCCTAGAACACAGTGCTCACAGAAGTCAAGTGTGCTGATCTTCTCACCTTCCAAAAGGTTACGATTGCTCAGCATCTCCAGTCCACGTGCGCTCATATGACCCAGTCTCATGTGCCATAATCTTGCCTTGTCATCATTAGATAACTGCATTGTAGATGCATTTGCAGAGCCAACAATGGTGCTTCCGGCCAATGTGTAAAGGCCGTTCTCCAGCTTGCCTTTCAGCATGACTAAAGAACCTTTAGTCACCTTCATAGTTCTTGCTTCGCTCATGTACCTGTAGCCTTGTTCATCCAGAGTACCCAAGGAGATCAAATTCTTCTTCAGATCAGGAACATGACGGACTTGTGTAATAGTCCTCACGACTCCATCATGGCAACGAACTCGAACCGAGCCAATGCCAACTATTGCACAAGTTGCATTATTGCCCATTACTACGGTTCCTCCACTTTTCTCATAGCTGCTAAACCAGTCTTTTCGGAACGTCATATGCAGAGTACAAGCAGAGTCTAACACCCATTTGTTTCCATAATTACTATTATTACATAATGTTGTTAGTACATAATCATTATCAAAATCATGTACCTGTTCAACCGTAGATGCACTCGCTTTTTCTTTGGACTTTGACATTGGGCAATCTCGTTCGAAGTGCCCCTTCTTGCCACAACCCCAACACTCTGTATTCTTCTTGTTCACACGAGACTTTGATCTGTACTTTGATTTGCTCTTTCCTTGTTGGCTAGTCCGGCCTCTCACAAAGAGCCCACTTGCTTGGTCATCTCTGTCTCCTTCGATGTGTCTCCGCACATCACTAGAGTTAAGTGCCTGCCGCACTTGCTCAAGCTTGATAGGCTCCTTGCTATACATCATTGAATTCTCAATATCACGATATCCCGAAGTCAATGAAAATAGCAAAGCACATGCAAGCGTCTCCTCTTCCCTTTTAATTCCTGCAATCTGTAAGTCCATGACAAGTTTATTAAATACATCTAAATGATCTTGTAAGGAAGTACCTGAACCTTCTTAAATGTGTGAAGACGTCATTGTAACAATATCCTTGTTGTCACCGATCGGTCTTGGTATAGCCCTTCTAGCTTTTTCCATAATTGTTTGGCCGTCTTTTCGGTACATGTACTCACTTCACAAAGCACGTTAGGTGCAAGGGATAGTTGGATTGCACTCAATGCATCCCCTTCAATCTTCTCCATGTCGGGAGCTGATATATCCTTAGGATACTTTCCGTCAATAGCATGGATTGAACCTTCCCTCCGTAGTAACGCCATCATCTGGATCTTCCAGATGTTGAAGTTGTTGCGTCCATTGAATCTATCAATTTCAAACTTCATGGAACTCATCTTTGCTTGTTCTTCCTCCTTGGATCGTTATAGAATCCTGTCGCTCTGATACCAATTGTTAGCGGAAACGTAAAAGAAAGAACACAAGATTTAACGTGGTTCGGATCAAAATAATCCTACGTCCACCAGAGAACAATTGTCTTACTATTATTTACAAAGGAAGGGGAGATTTCCCAATTACACTTAAGAGAATCTCTCTTTAACTCTCTACTCACAACAATATATTGTATTGTTTTTGGGATGGTTTCTACAAATGAAAGAGTGCATCTATTTATAGGGGTAAGGACCTCCTCTTGATGTCATTGGTGACATCAAACTACCTCCTCTTGATGTCATGGGTGACATCAAAGGAGGAAGCTTCCTCCTAGCATTCATGCCAACTCTTTCCACCAACTCTTCCAATTGCATGCCATTGTTGACTAAATCTAAACCAACATTTTCAGCATGCCATTGTTGACTAAAACATAAACCAACATTTTCATTAACCTTATAAATTTTATTCATTGTAAGGTATATAAAGGGCTCAATATGCTGAAGGTTATTTTCATCTTACATTCTTCTCACGTGAGTTTGAAGAACGCTTTCGCTAGGTTCGCTAGTGGGGTGCCTTTGTTTTGGTCTCTTCTTTGTATTCGAGAGGTGCAAAACCCTAAAAGTGCATCAATTTGGTATCAGAACTGTAACCATACCGATCATTTTGTGTATTTACGCCCCCGTTTCCTTATTTGATTCTCCGTGTATGTGTATTTGTTATTTATTGACTTGTGGAAATGGTTGATATGGGTTCAGGGGTTTTGGAGTGAATTGAAACACTCAGTTTCAATGTTGGAAGCTTAAGTTATAAGAGTTCACCGAGGTTTGACTTTTGTATAAACGACCCTAGAATGGTATTTTGATGCTTCAATAGGTTTATATGGTGATTTTGGACTTAGCCATATGTCGAGATTTGGATTTGGAGATTCTTAGGATTATTTGGCTCTTTTTGCCAAAAGTTGGCAATTTGAAGGTTTTAAATTTTATAAGTTTGACCATGGGTTGAATTTGTGGCTATCGGGGTGAGACTGTTATTCTGGGACTTAAAATAAGTGTGTTTTGTCATTTGGAACTTGTGTACAAAGTTTGGTCATGTGAGTTGGTTTGGTAGGAATCGGACTCTTGGTTGAGAATATTGAAGTTCTTGAGTTTCAAAGCCTGTATGATGCATTTTGGTGTTCGATTTGTGGTTTTGTATATTATTTTGATGTTTTGAGCTTTCGAGCGAGTTTCGTGTAAGATTTATGTACTAGTGTGGATGTTTAGTATGTGCCCCAAGGAGCTTAGGAGAGTTTTAAATTGATATAGGAATGATTTGGTTAAGCTTCAAATTGCTGGTGTTGCAACCTCACATTTGTGAAGGTCTACTCGTATTTGCGATAGGTCGCAATTGTAGACTCCTAATTACATTGACTACCATGGGTAACCTCGCATTTGTGAGGTAGATGGTGGCATTTGCAACATTGGTAGGCAGATGTGGATTTAGCAATTGTGAAGTATAGGGTCGCATTTGTGACATTTACTCGACAGGTTTGGTTCGCATTTGCGATCCTAGTGTCGCATTTGCGGAGGTCGTATTTGCGACATTTGGCAGCAAATACGACATCTCCAGTTGGTTAATAACTGGTATTTTGGGATTTAGACCATTTTATCATATTTTTAAACTCTACTTTAGGTGAGAGGCGATTTTAAAGGGGATTTTCACTCAACGCTATTAGATAAACGATTTCACTAAATTTTGATATTTTATCTCGATATCTTATGGACTTCTACACAAAAATCAAGAAATTTGAAAGGAACTTTTTACTATTTTGAAAAATAAAAATCTAGGATTTGAGAGTCGTTTTGGACTGTATTTTGAGAACTAATCATATATTTGGACCCGTGGGATTATATGGTCAGGATATTCCCATCGACTTGGGTTTTGAAAGTGTGGGCACGAGGTTGAGTTTTGTTGACTTTTTGGGAATTGGATAAAGATTGAGATTTTATTATTTGGAATTGACTCTGTTAGCTTTGTTTGATGTTATCGAGTCAGTTTTGGCTAGATATAATCCAGGATAAGGTGATTTTTTTTAAAGGAAAGGCATTTTTAGAGTATTGGATTGGCTTGTTTGAGGTAAGTATCTTGCCTAACATTTTGTGAGTTAAACACCTCGTAGGATTTGGCCTTAAATGTTATTCATGTTATGTAAAAAAGCAACGTGTACATGAGGTAACAAACTTCTACACATGCTACTATGTGTGGCTTATAACCGGATTAGTTAGGCTATTAATATGCCTTAATTTGAGGATGTATTTTCTTATAAAACATGCTTATCACTTTGTTACTACGTGAATATGATTTCTACAATTGTGTTAATCATTGTCATGCTTATTATGTCGAACACCCATCCGTATTTTTATGTTATTGTCATGTCCTTATGCACTATGTTGATAAGTTATGAGATCTTTGATGAAAAATTGGCATATCGCTTTGTGATAGTTATGGTACATGTGGACATATTGAGCGGATTGTTTGGGTGTTGGCACGAGCTCTTTGTTGTGCGATTTTAAATATTATGATGCACATGAGACTAAATAAGGGTGGCATTTGCTCGGGTTTCCCATGTGGCGAATAAGGTGTTGATATGCACATATGACAAAATAAGGGTGATGTTTGTTGTTATTGCACATGCAACGAAATAAGAGTGGCATTGTTGCTAATCTTATGTGATGATTTGGGAGTGTTTCTATTGGTTGTACATGTGATAATCGGGGTTGATATTTTAATCTTATGCATGCTTCCTTAAATACCGTCTTGTATTTCTATGAGTTTCTAGTTGAATTTGATATGCAATTAGTCTCTATCTCTATTTGATGATTTGTTGTCGTAGCTGGATTCTTCTACATTGAGTTGTTATCATATGTTCTAACAATATTGATGATATTGCTTTTCGTTACATATCTGCTATCAGTAATTGATATATTTTTCAGTTTTTCCATGACTAGAGAGTACCATATGAATCGAACCTCGTCATCACTCCACCAAGGTTAGTTTTTGATATTTATTGGGTACAGAATATGATGTACTCATACTACACTTCTATATATTTTTGTGCAGATTCAGGTGTTAGAGGCAATGAATCTTGAAAGTAAGAGATTGTATCGGTCATGATGATTGAAGGTAGAGCTGCATGCTAATGCAGACCTTTGGAGTTGTAACACTCTGTAAATCTCGATTAGGTATAGACATGTTAAATGAGTATTACTATGATATTTTAGATATGTAAAGTCCTATGGGGATGAGTATGGATGGAAATAGTTATTTTAGAATCAAGATGCAGAGTGAAGTGCATAAGATTCAATAAAATTGACTAAGTTTATGGAAGGCATGTCTTCCAGCCTGATTTTGTGAATATCTATTGGGCATTTTAGAAAACTTAAAATATTAAAATTGCATCCCATTGAAAACCTTTCCAACGATATATTGTGGGCCCAAATGAATCTTTGTGTAAAATGTTATGCATAAGTTAATGGTTAGTTAATGGACAATGCGCAGTTTGCATGCTCAGGTTCGCGCCCAGTTGTCCTGTGCGCGACATTGCACTTGTGGTAGTGCCACTACCTTTGATGTGTGTTGAGGTGCGTGGTTGGACCTTTATCTGTGTGGGATGCACCCGGGAAGTCATTTTAAAAGCCCCATGTCGTCCTCCACACCCCAAAATATAAAAATTTGCTCTAGAAAGGGAACCTCTCAATAACCCAACTTCTTCCAAGATCCCTCCATCATCCAAAGTAAGTTCTAATGATGATTCTAAGTTAATTTCAATTGTTCAACACTTATTAATATGGGTAAACCCTTCAAATCGTTAGATATCATATTGCGATATCATTGTTGATAAAATAAACACTAGAGCTCAAATTCAAGAGAATTGAACGTCAAAAAAGTAATATCCTCACCCTCTAATTGATTATAGCATTGCATTAATGATTATAGACTCTAAGTTCATGAGATATGAGTTGATGAGTTTGATTGAAAAAAATGATCGATTATAGGTTTGGATTGCTGATTGTTGATTATTGATTAAGGGCGTTGTTTATCTTATGGGTGATGAAGAATGATATTGATTATAACCACTCGAGATTTTAGATCATCTAGGAGCAAGAGAATAGGTGCTTGGGTGTAAAAACGCCGTTAATAAGGATTATGAATCTTTATGCTCACCAAGTGTTTGATAAAATACCTAAGTGACTAAAATATGAGCATTAGTGCTAATATTGGTTCCTCTTAATATATGTTGCCATAGATTACCGTTGAAAGAGGGGAAGAACATTGTGATATGCTTAAAAGGGGTAAAGCCAAAGTATGTGAGGCCAACTCTCTATGTTTGGGAATGTTAATGATTCTTCTACACTATATTTCTTCTCCTACGTTACCAATAGCCTCACAAATATAATTAAGCTTAGTTCCTTGGATGGTTGCAGAAATTTTATTCTCTAGCTCCGTAATTAATTAATGACTTTTATTCTGAACGTTGTGAGCTCAGTGTACAATCAAATGTATAGACGTCCCTTTCGTCCAGGGCCAACATTTCACGATGCAGATAATGATTTATAGGTTGATGATTCAGAGCGCTAGGATTATCTTACCAGATATTTGGTGATCCTCAATTCTTTCGGGTAATTATTATTATTTTACAATCCTTCAGTATTTTCATAACTTCATTAGATGCTTCATAGACTAGAATAACTATTAGACAGAGTTGCAAACTTTTCATGTTAAGTAATATTAGCTATAGATATGTTCTAGACTTATATTAGTATTTCCGCACTTGATTTATATCATTTAGACTTTCACTATATCCACATGTGTTAGTTTATCTTCCGCATTCAATGTGTTATTATGCCACATGTTGAATTAGCCATCAAGTTGGTTCGCTCGGTCATATGTAGACAGGCATCGGGTGTCGTGTTACCTCCAGGCCCTGGTTTAGGGCGTGAAAAAGCTTGGTATTAGAGCTAGCTTCAAGTGTCCTAGGGAGTTTATGAAGCCGTATCCAGTGGAGTTTCCTTTTATATGTGTGTGCCGATCACGCATATAAACGGTTAACTACCAAGACATTCAGGATTGTCTCATTTCTTTCTACTAGATCATGCCGTGAAGCTTGGAACAATAGGTGACCTTCTCTTCCTATCGAATTCTTGACGTATCAAATGCCTAAGCGACTGGCAAGAAAAACCAAGGTTCTAGAGAGGATGATTGCCTATTGGGGTATAATTATGGAGTACAGGTTGATAACAAATAAGACTTGAAAGGATGTAATGGATAGTAGTACAAAATTAGAGCATAACCTTATCTGAAAGTACAAAATCAGTTATCATGTTTTCTGGTTATAATTTTACCTCACTTACCAATTATACAGTCTTTCAGTTAGCAGGTTTATAGTTATTTGGTATGCCAGTATTAAGTTATTTAGTTACCAGATCTCAAACTTTTCAGTGTGTCCATATTCTAGTGACTTGTGAGTATACAATGATGCATATTGGTGCTAAAGACAAAATAAGTAACAGTGATTATAGCAAAGTCTTCACATGCTTTAGGTTCAGATTAAGACCCAAAACTCGCGAGATGATGCAAGAAGTGATTTATCAGATGATGGTATACTCTAAAGGACAACTTTGTGTATGGTAGTGTATCTGTATGTGTTTTACCTCACAAAACAATTTTATTTTAATTCTTGGAAATGGATCCATAGATGGGATGGTGATAGTTTAGATGTCAATCCCGACAATGTAACAAATTAAGAATTTAATCATTGCGAGTGTAGAATTGACCACTATTTTTTTGGACAGAAAAACACAAAAGGTCAAAATACCTAGGACTCAAAAATGTTTGTTGTTATCAAATATGTGTTTTTCGTATGACTCATGCATATAACGAAAAAGATATGATGTATGAAATGAGAACCGATAGTAGGCGATATTGAATCTTAGGGAATGATTTTAGTTGTTCAGAATTTATTCAAATCAGAACTAGAAAGTAACGTATTAGTAAGTTACTATAAGAAGCAACTATTATTGTGGGATAAAAGATATGACAGTTCCCCCTTAGATTATCTGACTAAGTGTTTACCCTGGAGGTTTATAGTCTAATATGATTTTGAAGTTTATAGAAAGTTTGGGGTTAGATATTTCGATTTCTTTTAAGGCTTATGAAATGTTCCCTATTGTGATCCATGTACATAGCTAAATAAAAATTGAATGCGACCGTAGAATAGGGCCGGATGGTGATGGAAAGTAGGAATAACCTTATGATTCACTCTAGTTATTCAAAGCAGAATGAGAAAACATGATGCTAGAAGATGGTTAGTAAAAGAATAGTGAGTAAGTTTTGAATATATAAAGCGAATTAGCAATTTCAACAGAGCAAGTAGAGGTACAATTTAATTTACTTAGAAAAGTTAATACTAGTTAGTGGGTACCTATTTGAAATACCAAAGGTGTGTTAGAGCCCAAAGAGTTTAAGTTAAACCCAAAGTACAGGGACAATAAAAGAAAAAGAAATCAGCTAGACATTAAGAGAGCAATCTACAAAAGAATATCCCTTAAGAGTTATCGAAAGGGGTTTCCCCAAAGATTGACAGTATGAGCAGAGTTAAATCATTAAGATGGTGTATGATAGTTGTGAATACGTTATCTTTCTACTCATGTAAGTAATTTAGTTTTTCTTTGTATGATGGATTGCTCAAAACTAAGTCATAAGATGAGACAACATTAACGTAAAGTGCAAAGAGTTGCAGACGGTAAGGAATGTTGTTCGGATCCAAACAAAAGTAAAGTATACACAATTACAAGACCTTAACCTTTGGTCTAAGGGGGGGACCTAAATCTTGTGAGTAATTTCAGTTGGAGATGTAAAACATGCATAGTAAGCATGGGATGTAAAAACTATAAAATCATGCCAGTTATGTATTACGAGGGTAGTGCCATTTTATGAGTCTCTAATCTTTAGAGTACTGGTCAAAGACTTAGCTTACAACAATACTATAAGTGTTTTCAGGAAGTACCATAAAAAGATAATCAAGTATGGGAAATATAGCTCATGATTGAGGCAGACATGAGAACTATAGTGAAAGAAGTTTACTACTTAGCCAAGCTAGGAGTTCGACTTTCAGACTCTGAAGATGGTGGAGTTGTTATCCAGAATAGGATTTATTCCTCCTTAGTAGCCGAAGTGAAGGAGAAACAATTTGATTATCCCTACTTGTTGCAGCTGAAAGAGTAGATTCACAAGCATAAGACTGTGGCTTTTGAACAAGAGGGATATGATGGTAGTTTGAGGTACCAAGACGGATTGTGTATTCCAGACATAGATGGACACAGAGAGGAGGATCATGTTAGAAGCCCATAATTCCAGGTATTTTATCCATCCAGGTTCCTCAAAGATGTATCAAGCTCAAGGAGATTTATTGGTAGAACGACATGAAGAAGAACATCACTGACTTTGTGGCCAAGTGTCCAAATTGTCATCTTAAATTCGAGAACCAGAAAGCCCGTCATTTTACCACATAATACATATATTCTTGAGCGGATATGGTAAATATGGACTATAACAGGATTATCTCACTCATTTAGAATACATGATTTGATTGGGTGATTGTATATCGATTTACGAAGTCATTGCACTTCTTGCCAGTAAAGACCTTAGATTCAGTATAAGATTATGCCAAGTTGTACATTCAGGAGATCGTCCAATTACACGAGACTCCATTTTCTATCATTTCAGATTGCGGTGCTCAGTTTACAACAAACTTTTAGAAGACTTATTAAAAAGGATTAAGCACAAGAGTAAACCTTAGCATAGTTTTTCATCCCCAGACAGATGGCCAGACAGAGTGCACTATTCAGACACATGAGGATATATTCTTGATTTTAAAGGTAATTAGAATGATCACATACCTCTTATTGAGTTTGCTTATAATAACAACAACCATTATAGAATCAAGATAGCATCGTATAAAGCTCTGTATGGACGAAGATATAGATCACCAATTGGTTTATTCGAAGTTGGTGACGCACGATTGTTGGGACCAATTTTGGTCTATTAGGCTATAGACAAAGTCAAGTTGATTCAAGAGAATTTGAAAGTTTCGCCTTTGAAAGATGTTATGAAATTTGGGAAGAAAAAGCTCAGTCTCAGATACATCGGGTCATATAGGATCCTACAAAGGATCGGGCAGGTAGCTTGGGAGTTAGAGTTGCCACCAGTATTGGCAGTCGTTCACCCAATATTTCACATGTCAGGTTATAAATTCAACTTTCCAATATTCAGATATTCATGTCAGTTCAGTACTCAGATACTCATGTCAATTCAATACTAAAATATTCACAACTTAGTACTCAAATTTTGATGTTATTTCAGTACTAAAATATTCTTGCCAGATTAGTATTCATATATCCATGTTAGTTTAGTATTTACATATCCATGGCAGAGTAGTATTCACCTATATGTTTCATGTTATGCACATTATGATGCCCTGTGAGGTTTGTGTTATGCTATGATAGTTGGCGGGTGTTTCGGAGAAATGTCGAAGGTACCTAACCTTTTCATTTAGACCTTATATTATAATCTCTTAGTCTTTTAGTATTCAGCTCAATATTCAGTCAGTGTGGTTAGTCATTAAGTTTACTATCTCAGTAGTTCAGTAATCATGTATTCATTTAGTTTAGTATGCATGTGTTCATGATAGTTCAATATTCACATATTTCCACCAGAACCGTTTAAGGTCCAGAGTTAGCCGTAGTTATAGCCAGGATAATCATATGAGGACAAATGATCCTAAGGGGAGATAATATAATACTCCATAAATTTGGATTAGGTGTGGATGTGTTAAATGAGTATTAATGTAATTTTTTAGACATGTGAAATCCTATCGATATGAGTATGCGTAGAACTCGTTGGTCTAGAATCAAGACGAAGAGTGAGGTGCATAAGATTCAATAAAATCGACTAAGTTTATAGAAGGACTGTCTTCCAGCCCAATTTAGTAAATATCTGTTGAGTATTTGAGAAAACTGAAGGCTTGAGAGTTGTAGTTCTTTAAAATGCCTTCCAAATGATATGTTGTAGAGCCCGATCGGATCTTTGTGAAACCAGTTATGTGTGTTTTACTAGACAATGTGCAGTTTGCATGCTCAGGTACACGCCTAGCTGTCCCATGCACGGTAACACACTCATGGCAGTTCCACTGCCTTTGATGCATGTTCACGTTCACGGTTAGGCCTTCAAATGTATGTGGGCGCACCCGGAAAGTTATTTTAAAAGCCCTACATCGTCCCCCACTCCCGAAAACATGAATTTCTCTAGAAAGGGAAGCTCTCAAAAACACAACTTCCTCCAATGTCGCTCCATCAAAGGTAAGTTATAATGATGATTTTAAGTTAATCTCAATTCTTCAATACCTTATTAACATGGGTAAATTTTCGATTCATTAGATATTCGATTAAGCTATCCCTGTTGAGAAAAGAAACCCTAGAACTCGAATTCAAGAGGATTGAACATTACAAAAAATAATATCTTCACCCTCTAATTGATTATAGCATTGGATTTATGATTATAGACTCTAAGTTCATGAGATATGAGTTGATGGGTTTCATAGAAAAGAATGAACAATTATAGGTTTGGGTTGTTGATTGTGGTTTACCTTATGGGTGATGAAGAAAGATATTAATTATAATAATTCAAGATTTTAGAGTTATCTAGGATCAAGAGAATTGATTTTTGGGTGTAGAAATAACATTAATAAAGATTATGAAGCTTTATGCTCATCAAGTGTTTGACAAAATGCCTAAGTGACTAAAACATAAGTATTAGTGCAACTATTGATTCCTCTTGACATATGTTGCCATAGATTACTGTTGAAAGAGGTGACGAACATTGTGATATGCTCAAAAGTGGAAAATCTAAGGTATATGTAAGGCTAACTCTCAATATTTCGAAATATTAATGATTCTCCCTACACTACGTTTCTTCTACAACATTTCTAATTACCTCAGAAATATAATTAAGCTTAGTTCCTTAAATAGTTGTAGAACTTCTATTCTCTAGCTCCGTAATTCGTTAATGACTTTCATTCCGAACGTTGTGAGCTAAGTGCATAATTGTTATTGATGCACATGACTCTTAGTTTATATTACTCAGCATGTCATAAATAGTTGAAGCGTCAGTTCTCATAATTAGTTCATGAATACATGTCTTAGTCTAGTACTATTCAGCATTCATGTATCATGAAACTATGTATGGTTCATGATTTCAGCATCATGTATTGCAGTATGATTCTCAATTCCTGATTTTAAATTTCTGATTGTTGAAAACCTATATTTCGGTCTGAGGCCGCAGTTTATGCTTTATGCATCATTGGGTCAGAGGCTACAGTTTATGCTTCATGCATATTTGGACCTTAGACAACAATTTATGCTTTATGCATCATTGGGCCTGGGAGCGCAGTTATGTATACGTATACTTGGGCCTGAAGCTGCAACTTGTGCGCGTATATATTGGGACTGAGGCTGCAATTTATTTATTCGGATAAATAGGTGATTTATCATTCGAAAGAGAGAGTATTCATATACTTACTTCCTTTATTCAGTTCAGTTATCAATTATCTGTTCAGTTACCAATTATCAGTTATCAGTTTAGTTTTAGTTTCAGCATTTACAATTCTTTTTTCAGTTGCTTTACATATTCAAATGTGCTGACGTCCCTTCTGACTAGAGCCTGCATCTCACGATGCATGTAATGATTTACAAATTGGCAATTCAGAGTGCTAGGATTCTCATACCTGCTATTTGGTGATCCCTAATTCTTTCGGGGCATTATTATTACTTTACAGTCTTTCAGTATTCACATAGAGTCAGTATTTTCAGAACTTCATTCGAGACTTCATAGACTAGAGTAATTGTTAGACAAAGTCGCAATCTTTTCATGTTAAGCAATTGTGACTACATATATATTTCAGACTTATATTAGTGCTTTCACACTTTATTTATATCATTCATACTTTCAGTATATCTGCATGTGTTTGTTTATCTTCAGCATTCAGTATGTTATGGCATCACATGTTGAATCAGCCAGCTAGTTGGTTCATTCGGTCACATGTAGTCAGGGACCGGGTGTTGTATTACGTCCCGGACCAGGTTCGGGGCATAGCAGGAGTCTCGTCCTTTATGTTGATACTATTAATTTTATGTTCGAACAGTTTTGTATTTTGTATATTTTGTATGTATTCGGTTAGAGCTCATGACTCTGTACTACCTAGTTCAAGGAAGATGTTTTGGGTATTCCCATTTTGGCATGTACTAACTCTATTTTCGTTTTATATTAAATTTTGTCTTAGTATATAATATTTTATTGATTTAATGTGTTAAGTGATTGGCTTACGTAGTCTTAGAGATTATGTGTCATCACGATCCCTATGGTTAGATTTGGGTCGTGATAAGAACACATGTTCTAGGTTTCGAGTCTTGATTTCCTATTGTTCATCATGTTGCTAGAGAAGCAAGTAGCAAATTCGGAATCCTCTTCTATCGATCACACAACTAAAATTCAAAAAAAAAAAAAGGAGTATAGTCCTTGAACGAGGTAATAAATTTTTTTAAGTGAATCTACATGGCCTGAAAGAGTCAATGGGGAATCTAACAGAATTAGTTGATCACGTGGTGCATCAAAATCAGCCACCAAATTCATCACAATGCCTACCACCTCCACCACCACCTCCTCTACCACTACATAATATGTCAGTTCTACCACCAGGTTACCATTTTAATATCTACCAATTCAACTGCATAAAGCAAGATATATTGAGCAGGCTGAAGAGGTTGAAGTTGGCCAAGGCATTAGAATATGATTAGCATTTAGATAGCCAAGGGAGTGAAGAAGACAAAACTGATGAAGACCGTTATTAGAGAGACAAAGAACTTGCATTGGATCCAGAAGTTGAGGGTTTACCACCAAAGTTTATGGTAATCCATTGGAGTATCCAACCATGTGTGTCATTGACTTTTTGCCTTTCAGAGATGGTCAATGCAATATTGACTTGATTGTTGACTTTATCATTCAAAACAAGGCAGTATATTGGGTTAATTCTAAAGTTCATAAAAATATGCATGAACAATATGATGAATTACCTAAAAAGGAGTGGATAATGGAGTATGAGATATATTAGTAAAACAAGACGTCTTCATGTTATAAATATATGGCTATCATCAGAGTGACTATCAATGTACAAGCGTTACAATTGCATTCCCAAGAAGAGCTGAACTCCATACTTAATATTCAAAGCTAGACATGGAATTGGTTAAGTTCTATAAAATTCTAACGCCAATAACTTCATATTTTAAGTTGAAGTTTGGGAGTCAACATAGAAAGATTATACAAATAAGGCTTGGTACAAAGTTGAAACTTAGCAAATGTGAGATTTAGTTCAACCACATGCTAAGTTTTCTTACAACGTGAAGAAGCTTTATGATAAGCTAGCAAAATATAACTTGAAACCTAGTGAACATTAGGTCGCTATTCTTTATTATAGCAAATCTTGTTGGGCCATTTATGAAAGCTGTTAGACTCTAGGACGAGTCTTTTTCGACCAGTGGAGAATGAATCAGGCTCGCATCATTTACTTGCTCAAAATCGTTTTAGCATGCTCAAACTGACCACATTAATAAAATATGAAAATGTTAGCTTTAGGAGCTAGATTTTCAAGTTCACCATAGCCCATGCCAAGAAAACTAGCAAATATATCAGCAATCTCAGCCTTCTCTAAGATTATTGTTTTTATGTGAGAAGCTCCGAGTTTTTTCAGATGGGGCATCACTTGAGGGGAATGATAACCAGTTTAAGTGTATGTTTATAATATGTAATATGTAGCTTAGTCAGTGTCAAGAATGTACACATTACACATTATATATATATAATATATGGTACTTAAAATACCTGCTCAAGAATCTTTTCAGCTACATGCTCAACCTGTAGTATTCTACCAACTGTTGGTACAAGACTTTCGTGCCATTTGATGTCAAGCGTTTTGTCCAACTTAATTCCATCGTCAAGAAGTAAGGCAGCAATTCTTGCAGCTTTGAAGGAAATAGCAGCACTTGACGCCAACCCAAGGCGTTCCCGAGATTCTTGAACAGAATCTAAGGATAAGCTTGAGCCATATAGTTCACAGATTTCATCCAGGCTTCTCTGGAAGAATTAAGAAACAGATAATACTGTCAGAAGAATGACAAAAGATAATTGTTGGTTCGGGAATCGACTCGTCTTGGATAATCCTTACCCCATGAGATAGATTTGGGATTGAGTTAGGCCCAAGAACTAATTTTGTTTTTATCACAGTATCAGATTAACCCTATTCCAATTCTTTGTTTACCCAATGTTGGGCACCCACATTATGTAGTTCATGCTCTAGTTATCGCGCCGAGGTTGATTGGAAACAGCCTCTCTGTTCTCGGCTACAGGTAAGGCCTGTTACCCTCCCAAGCCCCACGTTGTAGGAATATAGTGGGTTGTTGTTGTTGTAGCTTTTTACGAAGACTAACAACACTTCCTAATTAAATTATACCTAAATTGAGTAGACATTTTAAATAATGGAGGAGTATATAAATTAAATTAATATATTAAAGTAGAGTACCTTGAAATCGAGGGTGTGAGGTGAGTCGGACAAAATGTCGCCAGAGAAACAGCTGAGGAAAGGGACAGTGGAATCGAGGGCCACAATGTTGTGGGCATGAGCGTCCACTATTTCTACTCTCTCTACTGCTCTTTTCAGCTCTTCGAATGCGTCCATTTTCTGTCTTCACTTCCAAAATTTTGCCATATGGGATCGGAATACTATTTATATACTTGAAAAGACATTGAGGAAGTTAGTAACGAACTAGCGAAGTACCCGAATATGGTTTCGTTGCTTTCCCCCTAATTATGGATCTTTGAATTTTTTTATGAATATATTTTTGTGGTGATGACTACGTCAACTTGGGACCTTCAACGAATTTTTGCCTATGCAATCTATCCATATTTATTATTAGGTGTGTACAAAGGAAACCGACAAACCGTACCAACCCGATAATCTGAGTTAAACCGATAAAAAAAATCCGACTATGGTTTGGTTTGATTTGATTTGGTGTGGGAAAAAAAAAAACCCGACCATAATTGGTTTGGTTTGGTTTTAACTAAAGAAAGTCAAACCGAAACCAAACCAACCCGACATTACATATATAGAAATATTAGATATATTTAATATATAAATATACTTATTGTGATGTAATTTATACATATTTCTTATAAAAATTTATAATTTTATCTTTTAATATTGAATTTAGAACTTTTGAATGTTCCAATAAGTTTTATAGCTATTAACATTAGTAAACTAAATAATGCTAACAAAAGCCTAAACTAATATTAAATCAATATTAATGCTAACAAAAGACATTCAATTCAATACTATGAACGAGAATGTATTGAATATTTATATTTTATTTTACAACAATTTAGATAAAACTGTATAACATATTTTTATTTTTTATTTATTAGCGTTTAGTCATGTGATTGACACTCCCTTATTAGTCTACTTATTTTATCATGACTTACTACTTTTAAATTATATTTATTTTTATTATAGCTTTTTAATTAGCAATATTTATATTATATAATTTTATGTCTTTATTGTTGAATATTTTAGGATAATGCCATGATACTTCTCATATTTTGTATTATTTTCTTGAAAAATACTTTGTATAGTTGTATCTTACTAGGATTAAAGAAATATTTTGAGCACAATTTATATGTTTTGTTCTAGGGAGATTTTACCGGAAAAAACCGAAAAACCCGAAAATCCGAAATAACCCGAGAAAAATCGAGAGTGAAAAACCCGAGTTTATTGGTTGGTTTGGTCTTTAGATTTAATAACCCGATACATATGGTTTGATTTGGTAATTGTAAAATCCGAACCAACCCGGCCTATGTACACCTCTATTTATTACCCTTCTTTATTCATTTTTAAAATAGTTACACAAAATAACTCCCCCAATAAATTTATTATCCGTTTACCTAAAACCCCAACCTAAGTCATGGAAGACTCCTAAAGCCAAACAGCCAAACCCATGTTCATACTTCCAAGCTATCTTTGGTTAATCAAACAAAATCAAATTAATTTTCTTTTAATTCCCATTACGTGTTCCAAAATTGCTGGTTCTGGAATGAGCTAAACTTTTTTTGGCAAACAAAAAGAGTGCAACCCAACGACAATCATGTTTGATTCAAAAGAAGTTAAACGTTTTTTAAGCAAACAATCAAAGAGATAAAAGGTAAATCGTAGTTGAAGATAATCCTCAGGATCGTTTCAATAATCGGAACAATAATAGCAGTAAAGAAAAGAGATAGAGAGAAATAAAGAGAAGAATGATATGGAGACAAATATTGGAGAGAGAACCAGTCTTTCTATTATAAATGATCTATCTATTACAAGGTTCGGATCCCCTTTATATAATGGGGGGACTCGAGCTGAGTCCTTAGAGTGATGACGTCAGTGTACTTTATAGCGGAGCTAATAACAGGTCGAGGTCGTCCCTCCTCTCACCCGGGGTCATTCCTTCGAGCCGGTTCGTAAACATTCGGTGGTTAGTCATGGTAAAGGTAGGACGTGGTTGGTCAAATTCGACCCCATACAGTTAGTCCCTCCACTCGTCGGGGTCGCAACGGGATGCATCCTCGATAGGCGGAATCAACGCATCCGTCAAGGAGAGTTTGATTGTTGACTGGAAACGATATGACCGGTGTAAAACAACAATCATTCATGTCAGAAGTTGAAGTGGAACATTCCGCCTTGGGTGATGTCAGCGTTCGTATGCATCATCATTATGCGTATTCTCGAGGCAGAAAAGAACTGATGCTTTGGAGCTTGATTCCCGCGTTGATTTAAAATCTGACGCCTTGATTCTGGCACCACCCAACCCTATAAATAGGGGAAGGGTTTAATTTCGTTGGAGAACTTTGGTCATCCCTGAGAATTTCCCAACCCTCTTCTATTGATTTTCATGTTTTTGCACTCTCAGTTCTTGATCAGAGATTTTTCTTCTTCTTCATTTCTTTTTGCGTGATATTTTTCGAACGAAAATATGCCCAAGTCTCGCCTCACCAAAGAAAAGGATCTCGAGCTGGTTCCATCAAAGGCACCGCTCTCCTTCGGTGGCGGGGAAGTTGAAGTGGAAGAGGATATCAGTCCTCTCACGTGGAAGCTCTGTTACCAAGGCATTCCCTGCCTCGATGTGATTTCAATAAGGATTCTACAGTTCCGACTACAGTGTGTTCTAAGATGGGACAGAACCACTTGGATGACCTTCGCGCAAAATATGGCATTCCAAAACACGTAGAGATGGTCCCTACGAGGGTGGATCATGTCAATTTTCACAGCCCGGGCTATTGTGCCTTTTATGAGTACCCGATTCTTGATATGCTATGGTCTTCCCCCTTTTCCCTTAGCGGAGGTGTTCTGCAGATTCTACCATATCTGACCCGCTCAGCTTACGCCGTATACACTTAAAGTGATACACCTATTGACTAAATATGCAACGTTGGCCGGATGTAGCGCCTACGTCCATCATCTCTTGTACTTAGTCACAGCCCGCTTCCTTAGAGGGACCATGGTGCACTTAAGGATGCGTGGCACAAAGGGATTGGTAATGGGAACAGATGACCAACCGAGCTATAAATTCTGGCACAAATATTTCTTTGTTAGGATCGAGCATTTGGTCTCCAACCCCATCGGGTTTCTAGAAAGATGGAATAAAACACGTAAGTGCCATAGCTCGTCAAGTTTGCTATCGCACGTTGTTATCGTAGTTCTAACTTTCATATTACAGCCATGGCTCATCCGCCCCAACCCGTTGTTAGGCTAAGGAGCTCGGTCACCGACCTGCTGCCTCACGCAAAGGAAACTCGGACTTGGCCTGCCTTCATGCAACAATGGTCCTTAAGTTTCTACAGGTAAATTTTTGATTTTGCTTTGTTGGTTAGACGGCCTTACCTAACCGTGATTTCGTAGTAATATGTTGAGGAACTTCTAGGAAGAAGGTGACAACCCCTACTTCCGTGCGTCCTATTACCGCTGCGGACACTCAATATATTCTATGCGAGTGTGTGTGCGAGGGTCATTCTCTTACACCCCATCAGGGTACTACGTCCGTGGCTGTGTCCATAGAGTACCCGACTTTGTTTACACCGTCTCCACAATCTGTGACGAATCTCCACATGGTGAGGAGCCGCCGGAAAGGAAAATGAGAAGACTGGAGCTGGGGAAGGGGAAAGGGGTGGTTGTTAAAGCTGATGATGATGGAACATCTCAGGTGTCCTCGACGCCCGTATTTATGGCCGAATCTATTCGATCAGGGAGGTCGGTACGTGAGGAGAGAGTCAGCCTAAGGGTTAGTTCGGTGCGTCCCGCTGAGGGGGGTTCATCAACTAATGTTGGTGGGCCTGACGTGGAAGCCAATGAATTAGGTTTCAGCATTGCCCCATAGGACGTAAATGAGTTTTGGGTTGTCGTACCCAAGTGTAGGCAGTGACGGGTGGATCTGCCCGTCAGATAACAATCCCTAGGGATTGCAATTTGTTGTTGAATAGCGAGTAGGTCGCATCGTATCTTACCCTATTATGTGTCACCCCTGAGAGTGGGATGCTCGGGATAATGAACGATGCGAAGCTATCTCGAAAGGTTGTCGGCATGGCTTTACAGGTAGGTTTCATCACCTCACTGTTTTTTATTTGCTTATTGTAGGATGGGTACGGAAATATGCTTACCCTTGCTTTGGTTTTTTAGACCCTCATCCTGGAGGTGGAGAGAGAACATTGTGAGTGGAAAGGACCGACCTCTATAAGAAGGTGTTGAGGAAGTATCAAAAATGCCGTGCTAAGCACCAAGTGGTAGCTGACCTTTATTGATAGGACCTTGAGTTCCAAGTATTCTGCGAGCAGCTTAAGGAAAGGGAGGCCATGTTGGAACGTAGAGGGGCGGAGATGTAGGAGGTGGACAGGGAGCTTGTGAGGGTCGTTACTCATAACAGTGAGTTGGAGGCTCTCCTTAGGGCGAAGAATGATGAACTCAAATTTAATCGAGGGGTGGCTGCAGAGAATGTCGACTTGCAGCAGAGGGTAGCAGGTCTGATCGATGAGCTTGGTCTTAGAATGGCGAAAATTGACATACTTAAAGGTGAGCTAAGTGCTAATGCCAACAAATTGGCCGTATTGTAGAGGCAAGTCGCCCCTCTAAGGTCTGAGGAAGCGATATGCCATTCTCAGCCCTCCTTATCTCGTCCCCCATCTGGTCGAGGACTGCATCATAGTGCCTATGAAATGTGGGTTTATGTAGAGGCTTGACTTGATATATTCAGAGCTTTACATATAGAGGGACGATCTACGAAGGCAGAGGTTCAAGCGGTGTGATAGGAAGAGCACGCAGCTCATGAATCATGTGGGTATTACCCCGACTCTCCCAACGGTAAGGATGCTGCTTCCGAGGATGTCGATCGCCTCAACTTGGATGCATGGTACGAGGACGCTTATCCTATAGGGGGTGGTAGCTAGTGTAAGCCTATTTTTTGTTTTGCTTCCGCCTCTTCTTTGGCTATGTGGTGCACTAAAATCTGTCTATGTGGACGATTGTACATAATTTTTATGGTAATATAAACTTTTATTTGTTGTTTTGTCTGTTTGTTGCTTCTCCCTTTTGTTGTTTTAGTTTTATACTTAGCCTTTGCGGATATTGCCTTTTAGGAGATTTTGTCGTGGTTCGAATGAGATCGAACTGACGTTGGACTCGTTCATCAGGATGTTGCTTCAACTATCGTTGAGGTAACATCCATCGTGGTTCGAACGATATCGAACAATGTCAACGGCCTTAGTCGTTAAGATGTTGTTTCGATTGTCATCTAGATAACATTCGTTGTGGTTTGAACGAGGTCTAACAATGTCGATGACCTTAGCTATTAAGATGTTGTTTTGACTGTCATCGAATTAACATCTGTCGTTGTTAGAATGAGGTCGAACAATGTTGATGGCCTTAGTCATTAAGATGTTATTTCGACTGTCATTGAAGTAACATCCATCGTGGTTCGAACAAGATCGAACAGTGCCGATGGACTTAGCTGTTAGGATGTTGCTTCGACTATCGTCAAGGTAACATCTATCATGGTTCAAATGAGGTCGAACAATGTCGATGGCCTCAGCCATTAAGATATTACGTCGACTATCATCGAGGTAATATCCATCGTGGTTTGAACTCGGTCGAACAATGTCGGTGGCCTTAGCCGTTAACATGTTGCTTCGACTATCGTTGAGGTAACATCCGTCATGGTTCGAACGAGGTCGAACAATATAATGTCGATGACCTTAGCCATTAGGATGTTATTTTGACTGTCATCGAAGTAACGTCCGTCATGATTCGAACGAGGTCGAACGATGTCGGGCCTTAGCCGTTAGGATGTTGCTTCGACTATCATCGAGGTAACATCCACTGTGGTTCAAACGAGGTCGAACAATATTAATGGCCTTAGTCGTTAGGATGTTGCTTCGACTGTCATCGAGGTAAAATTCGTCGTGGTTCGAACGAGGTCGAACAATGTCGTTGGCCTTAGCCATTAAGATGTTTCGATGGAGATTCGGTTTCCGTTGATATCATGGAGATTTCTGTTTACACAATAGAGATAAACACTTTTGTTCACATAATGGAGATTTTTGTTTATACAATGGAGATGGCTTCTATTCATACAACGGAGATCGACTTCTACATATATAATGGAGATTGACTGAGGTAGTCCCTTCATTACTTTGGTCTAAAGACAGTGTTGATGGACCGAGGTAATGAATTTCACTTTTGATCCACGAGGCATCCCCTTCGCCGCCTCATTAAAAAACCTTCCTGATAAAACCCAATTGGGACAAAACTCAGGTGAGGGAAAAAAGTACGAGTTAGGATACTCCTCTTAGAAGTGGAAGTACTTGAGGTGAGCAACGTTCCAATTGTTTTGGAGTGTTTTTTCCTCTATAGTTTCCAGTTGGAATGCTCTCTTATTTGCGGCAATTGTGATTTTATACGGTCTGTCCAGTTGGCTCCCAACTTTCCCTCATTTTGGTCTTTCGATGCCAGCTTTTTGGCCTTGAGGACGTAATCACCAACTTTAAGTGATCTTACTTTTTCTTTTTTGTTGTAATATCTTTCTACCTGCTGTTTTTGGGCTATCATTCTTATATGGGCCATATCTCTCTGCTCTTCGACTTCATCTAGGTCTTGTAACATATTTTCATCGTTACCCGCCCCGCTTTCGTGGGAGTATCTCAAGCTTGGCTCCTCGATCTCGACGGGTATGACTGCATCAGTTCCACAGACTAGTGAATATGGCGTTTCTCCCATGCTGGACTTTGGCATTGTTCGGTATGCCCATAGTACCTTGGGCGGTAACTCGGGCCATAACCCTTTAGCTTTATCGAGCTTCTTTTTCAGCATGTTCAATATTAATTTGTTTGAAGACTCGGCTTGACCGTTTGGGGCTGAGTGGTACGGAGTGGGGAGTATCCGTTTGATGTGCCATTTTTCGAAGAACTTGGTCGTCTTCTTTCCGATGAACTGAGGCCCATTGTCATAGTTGATTTCTTTAGGGATGCCGAAATGACATATACCATTTTTCCATATAAAAGCGATGACCTCCTGTTCGCGTATTTGGCGTACGTACCTGCTTCCACCCATTTGGAGAAATAATCAGTTAAATAATAATATCAACTGTTAATTACATGTACATCCGCTGATATTTATGCTGTAATGCAATCTTAATGTTAATCGAGTGATTCAGGTTTGCTTTGTTATTTATCATCTTGTGAGTGGAAAGTACCAGGGATTGGGGAACTCGGAAATCAATACAAAGTATTGGGGGTTAGTCAAGTTTGGAGACTAAGAATTCCCCCAAAAGTGATCATATACAAGAAGTCCATATTATCCGTTGGTTAACCCATTTTTATCCGTATTAAATATGAGTCGGGTCGGATAATTGATCCATTTTTTTAATTACCCGTTTTCGGCCCGAACCATATCCGACCCAACCTTTGCCTCTCCTAATACTAACTAATGCTGTCATTTACACCAAACATGTGTTTATCTACTGCTCCTCGTCTTATGCTCTCTATCCTAGTTTCTTGAGTTGAACCATCCCTTCTTCTCCTAGCTCTTTAAAAAGCAGCAAATCATTTATGTAACAATTCTTGATGTTAAGGAAAGCTCTTCCTCCTTCTCTTCTTTAGTTATTTTACTCCAGCGTTTCCTAGAATTAATAACAACTCTAACACGTCTTGCCATCATTGCGGACCTAAGAAAACTACAAGTTTTTCAAAAAGAAAAATGGAGGACAGGTTGATAACCTGATGTGGACCAGAATAAAACGTCACTAATACGCCCCTATTTGGCATTTGTATAATGTTTTGGTGTTTTATTTCACTAGACAGTATTTTACTGGATTAATTTGACTTACGTATATATTGGTGATAATGAAGAAGAATACTAAAGCAGCATTTAAAAAGTTAATTGATAGAGAAGCATTCCATCAAAATTTAGAGTTTGAATTATTGAAAATTGTAGAATATATGTAAATATAAAACGATGTCAAACATGTTAGAAGTTTCCTACTATAAAAAGTCACATGAGTACTATCATTTTTCCTGTACATATAAGGAAAAAAAAGAAGTAAAGGTCCTTAAATGAAAATTCTAAAATTTCGTGTTGTTGGATTAAAAATTTGTAATAAAGCATGTATGCCACAAATTTTTAACCATGCCAAGTAATTTAGTCATATTCCTTTGGCAGAAATTTGATATATGCCTAAAAGTACAAGGTCAAGATATCAGAAAAGAACAAACAATTGACATCAGAAGGCCCAGAGGACCAACAGGACATATCATAGTATTCAAATTTTACAACGTCCACAGCATTAATACTTCACAAAAGGAGTCGTCAAATCCACAGTTGAGCCTTTCGCTTACCTGATAAATGTTTTCGAACTAGCGACAACTTGGGCCTTTTATGAAGAGACCTTTCATCTTCACTTTCCTCACTGTCCAACACAATCACTGCTTCACATTTTGGTGATTCTTTTTCCTTTTGCTTGATGTTGCTGTTATAGTATTCATCTTCGACTTGGTTGGGCTGCTCACACGAAAGGGGATTATTAACTTGAGCTGTGGAATGTTTTCCAGATTGAGATGTCATCTGAAAGCTATTGAAGTGCTCTACAGCTTCTAGTGGCAGCTTCTTGGATGTCCCACATGGATTATATGATGCAGCACAAGAATCACCAATTTGTGAAGTAAAAGATAAACTTGACGTTGAATCAATACATGCGTCAGAGCCTGAAAGGGGTAGGTCCTGAGATGGAGCTAAGTTCTCTTTGTCACCCTTCTGCTGACGTTGAGATGAACTGGATATGCCGGAAGGAGGTCTCCTACCAGTTAAACCCAGCTTCTTGTGCCTTGTGGAGAAACCATTTCTGTTTTGATCAGCAGCAATTTTATCAGGTTGTTTGTTGTAATGACCAGGGGTCTTTGACAGCGAAAGAGTATGACATGATGCAGTGGACGGCTGTTGGGCTGAGAACTGAGGCTTGAACTGCAACTTCCCAAGATCCTCATTTTTTTGGCTGAAATCAGTTGACTTTACCAACAGCTTATTTGTACTCTCGTTCATGCTGACATTTCTCAAGTCATTATCATTTGGATTAGCAGTTGTGCCAGAATTTCTTATAGCCTGTGGCAAGGGCTGTATATCTGCATAATTCAGAAAAATACTTTGGGGTTCCAAGCTGGCAGAACAATGATGTTTTGCCATATAATCCTTCTCATCATTCCTAAATTTAGATGGACTAACAATTTCTGAAGATAGTTTCGTGGTGCTCTTTTGTACTTTATCCTGATTCGAGTTACTCTCAATAGGCAGTTCTTCCGTAGCTTGTTTACTAACTTCCATCTGCTTATTTAAGATATGATCAACAGGCACTTCACTCACAGTCTCAGCATTATGCCTTTGTGCTCGTCCAGCAGAGTCTAGCGACAACTTTCTGCTGAGTCCACATAAACTCTTATGGTTTACAAAATGATCAGGGACCTCAAATTTTGGTAAATGTGATTCTTTGGCTTCAACCTGTAGGGATCATCTGTGAAATTTTGATCAAAAAAGTAATAAACATAACCACGTTCATCTAGACATCTGCTTACATGTCCTTCTCTTGCGGTTGTAAGAGTTTGGATTTCTTGGTCACGATCACCAAAATCACTTGCTCCAGCCCTAGCATACTTTTGAGTCATTGATCTTGCCTTCTGGTCAAAAGCCTGTCTATTATATTTGTACTCCATGCTCTGCACATAAATAGGCATTAAAACAATCAAACAGGGTAGATTCTAGAACCAATTCCCACACTGCAAGAATATTGACTCACCGCATCATGCATTAACCCATCATCAGGATTTGGTTCGCTCAGTAACAAACCGATACTTGTTAAGACAGTTGAAATATTCAAAGATGGCTGCCATGCCCCCTGCTTTTTTGAAATGGCGACAACTATGAGCAAGACATCAAGAATAACAACATCAACACAAACCCAGTGTATTCCCATAAATGGGGTCTGGAGAGGGTAGTGTGTACGTAGACCTTACCCCTACACTTTATACAGATAGAGAGATTGTTTCCGATAGACTCTTGACTCAAGAAACTGTGGAGATAAAGCAACAAGTAGCAAGCAATGGCAGCAATAACATATTATGGTAACAACGCAAATGACACAACAAATAATCGTAAAGAACCATGAATAAGATAATACAAAAATAGCCCTAGTTCTACTGGTAAACCTAGGAGGAACACACTACTATTTGTCAATCTACAACCTTAATCCTCAACCTCCACACCTTTCTATCGTCAGTCATATCCTCGGTAAACTAGAGGAGTGTCATGTCTTGCCTGAGTACCTCTCCCCAATACTTCTTAGGCTACTCCTTCCCTTCCTCAGACCTGCAATGGACAACCTCTCATACCTCCTGACCAGAGCAACTATGTCTCTGCTCTTCACAATGCCCGAACCATCCCAGCCTCAATTCCTGCAACTTGTCCTCCACCGATGCCATTCCTACCTTGTACGTATGTTCACACATCCATCTTAACATCCTTATTTCGGCTACTTTCATCTTGGAACATGAGACTTCTTGATGGGCCAACACTCAGTCCCATACAACATATTCGGTCTAACCACTACTTTGTAAAACTTGCCTTAAGTCCAGGTAGCATATTCTTATCACACAAAACTCCCGAGGCGAGCCTCTATCTAATCCACCTCACCCCAATTCGTTGAGTAAGATCTTCGTCAATCTCTCTGTTGTTTTGAATAATAGACCCCAGATACTTAAAACTATCTCTTTTGGGGACGGCTTGAGTACCAATCTTCACTTCCACTCCTGCTTCATACAACCCATCACTGAACTTGCACTCCAAGTAGTTAGTTTTTGACCTGCTCAACTTGAAACCCTAAGATACCAGCGTCCAACCTAGCATTAACTCCGTCTCACGCCTCATCAATAAGGACTATGTCATCAACAAATAGCATACACCATGGCATTTCTCTTTGTATCTGTCGCGTCAGTACCTCTAACGCTAAGGCAAACAAAAATGGGCTAAGAGCCGATCCCGAATGCAACCCCATCTCCACTGGGAAATGATCTTAGTCTCCTCTCGCATTCCTCACCCGAACCCGAGTCTTCCCTCCTTCGTACATGTCCTTAATCACTCTATTGTACGCTACTGGAACACCGCTATCCTCCGTAAATCTCTATAGGACCTCTCTCGGATTTTATCATAAGTTTTCTCTAAGTCTATGAATACTATATGTATGTCTTTCTTCCTCTCTCTATACTGCTCCATCAATCTTCTCAAAAGGTGAATGGCTTTTGTAGTAGACCATTGCAGTATAAATCCGAACTAGTTCTCGAAAATAGTAATACCATGTCACATCGCACCCTTCTCACCCAAATTTTCATAGTATGACTCGGCAGCTTGATACCCTATAGTTGTTGCAATCCTGAATACCACCTTTGTTGCGGAAGCCAAATGTATATAGTGTGAATGAGTCACAACTACTATACCAAAAATTATGGCAACCACCAAATAATAAATAAGACAATAAAGCAATAATAAAAGGAACACCAGAATTTACGAGGTTCGGCTAATTTTGCCTACTCCTTGGACACAACCAATATTTTATTTCACTCCAAAATACAAGTGAAATAATACTAAAGAGAGAAGATACAAATGCCTTAAGAAGATAAGAAGGCAAATAAGAGGTGTGTTTAAATTCTAAACATTAGGCCTTCTGTTATAGGGAGAAATCCTCCCCAATACTAGTTCCCCACCGATGTGGGATGGGAAACTTTGACAAATTCAACAAATCTCCACCTTGGCAAAATTCCACATCTTCAATTTTCTCTCTATAACAAATTTTGGTTGTGTCTTCATCTTCAATCGTCAATGTTCAACAATGTTGATCAAATCCAAACAATGTTGAAACTTGATCGCAATCACCATCTTTGTTAGCATATCAGCAGGATTCTCCATAGTATGAATTTTCTTCACAGTGACTCCACCTTCTTCTATGATTTCTCGTACAAAGTGATACCGAACATCAATGTGCTTCGTCCTTGCATGATAAACTTGGTTCTTCGCTAATTAAATAGCACTTTGACTATCACAAAAAATTGTGATACCTTTTTGTTCAACACCAAGCTCCTTTAGCAATCCTTGAAGCCAAATTGCCTCATTCACAGCCTCTGTAATAGCCATGTACTCTGCCTCTGTTGTAGACAAAACAAACTGTTGACTGCAAAGTAGACTTCCAACTAACTGGTGCCTTTGCAAAAGTAAACACATAACAAGTAGTTGATCTTCGTTTGTCCATATCACCCGCAAAATCTGAGTCACAATATCCAACTACAAACTGATTGCATTCCTGCTCAAAAATTAACCCGACATCTACAGTATTATGAATATACCGCGGAATCCACTTCACAGCTTGCCAATGCTCCTTTCCTGGATTGTGCATATATCTGCTAATAACTCCAACAGCTTGTGAAATGTCAGGTCTCGTATAGACCATTGCATACATCAAGCTACCAACAACATTTGCGTATGGTACCTTTGACATATACTCTTGTTCAACTTCATCCAATGGCGACATAGTAGTACTTAGCTTAAAATGGGGAGCAAGTGGAGTACTAACTGGCTTAGTCTTGTCATTTATGCCAAAACGTTGTAGTACTTTCTTCAAATATTCTTTCTGAGATAAATAGAGTTTCTTTGAACGTCTATCCCTTATTATCCCCATGCCAAGAATTTTCTTCGCCTCACCCAGATCCTTCATCTCGAACTCCTTCTTCAGTTGAATCTTCAACTTATCAATTTCTTCCGAATTCTTGGAAGTTATCAACATATCATCAACATATAGGAGAAGATATATAAAGGAACCATTTTTAAGCTTGCGCAAATACACACAATGATCGTATTTGCTTCTCTTGTACCCTTGCTGCAACATAAACTTGTCAAATCGTTTGTACCATTGTCTAGAAGATTGTTTCAACCCGTACAACGATTTTTCAAGTTTGCAAACCATATTTTCCTTTCCAACAACTTTGAATCCTTCTGGCTGAGTCATGTAGATTTTCTCCTCCAAGTTTCCATGTAAAAACGCAGTTTTTACATCCATCTGAACTAGTTCCAAATCCAATTGTGCTACCAAAGCCAACATAATTCAAATGGAGGAATGTTTTACAACTGGAGAAAATACTTCATTGTAATCAATTCCCTCCTTTTGAACATATCCTTTGGCTACCAACCTTGCTTTGTAGCGAACATCTTCTTGGTTAGGAAATCCTTCTTTCTTTGCAAATACCCATTTGCACCCAATTGCTTTCTTTCCCTTCGGGAGATTGGCCAATCTCCATGTATGATTATGATGAAGGGATTGTATTTCTTCATTTATGGAAATCCTCCACTTATCTTCTTCTGAACTTTGAACTGCGTCTTTATTAGTGATAAGAACATCATCACCTGCAACTGCGGTCGCACAAGCAATTGTCTCTATGAGACGAACAGGTTTCGTTATTTTCCTTTTTGGTATGTTGGTTGCTATTGATTCAAGTTGTTGTTGAGGTTCCTGAGTTGGAATCTCCTCTACTGGCTCTCCTTCCAGAAGATAATCTTCATTTGTTTCCTCCTCTACTTCTTGTGTAGGAAAAATAAATTTTCCCTCAAACTCCACCTGCTTAGAAGTACCATCATCTTGTTTGGTATCTTCATTTGTTACCTTATTTACCATAGAAGATTCATCGAAGGTAACATCCCTGCTGAATATTACTTTCTTTGTCATAGGACACCATAAGCGATGTCCTTTGACTCCAGAAGTAATTCCCATAAAAATAGCCTTCTTTGCCCTTGGATCCAATTTTGACTCCGTCACACGATAATATGCAGTTGAGCCAAATACGTGCAAAGAGTCATAATCTACAGCAGGCTTTCCATACCATTTTTCAAATGGTGTCTTACCATCAATAGCAGCAGATGGTAAGCGATTAATGAGGTGGCATGCATATGTAATTGCCTCAGCCCAAAATTCTTTGCCCAAGCCAGCATTGGACAACATACACCGTACCTTCTCCAACAAGGCCCGGTTCATGCGTTCTGCCACTCCATTCCGTTGTGGTGTATGTCTGACAGTAAAGTGTCGGACGATGCCATCATTTTCACAGACCTTATTGAAATGATCATTTTTGTATTCACCTCCATTGTCTGTGCGAATACACTTGATCCTCCTGCCCGTTTGATTCTCCACCATCGTCTTCCATTTGAGAAAAATTCCCAGCACTTCATCTTTGCTCTTCATTGCATACACCCATACTCTTCGGGAAAAATCATCAACAAAGGTCACAAAATAGTGCTTCCCACCCAACGAAGGTGTTTTGGAAGGACCCCAAACGTCAGAGTGTACATAATCCTAAATGCCTTTAGTATTATGGATTGCTGTACTAAATTTAACCGTTATCTGTTTTCCTTTGACACAATGCTCGCAAAACTCCAAATTGCAAGCTTTTACCCCTTTCAACAATTCTTGATCTGATAGAGTTTTCAAGGATTTTCCTCGAGCATGTCCCAAGCGCATGTGCCACAGCCTGGTTGCTTCTGCCTCTTTGTTGTCACTGGACGTCACTGTCGTTGTCCCAATAACTGTACTACCGAGATAACGGTACATGTTATTGTTCTTCCGATTGGCCTTCATTACCACTAGTGCACCGGAGCATACTCTCATCACTCCATTTTCTGCAATAATTTTGAACCCTTTTGATTCTAGGGCTCCCACAGAGATGAGATTTTTCTTCAAACCCGGTACATATCGAACATCTGTTAATGTTCTGATCATTCCATCATGGTTCCTCAATCATATTGAACCAATTCCATATGAGGCAAGAGGGTTGTTATCCGCTGTTTGGACGACTCCATATTCTCCTTCTTGAAAGTCCACAAACCAATCCCTGTTGGGACACATATGATAGCTACAAGCCGAGTCCATCAACCATATGTCCGATGACGTTGACGGCTCAGTTGTAACTAATGAGAAATCCGAATCATCACAATCAGCTACATTTGAATCCATAATGGCCTTTCCATTGTTATGTTTGGCCTTATTATTCAACTTCGGACAGTCTTTCTTCCAGTGCCTCTTTTCTCGACAAAAGGCACATTCATCTTTGCTGGGTTTAGATCTTGACTTAGATCTTCCTTTCCTTGTCCTCGTTTGATTTTGAGGACGACCCCTCACGAACAGTGCTTCTCCTTCTCCGCCCTTCTGTTTTTCTCTCTTTCTTTGTTCATAGCTGTACAAAGCCGAACAAACTTCTCTGAGAGAAACTTCGTCATTTCCATGGAGTAGAGTAGTTTCAAGGTGCTCGTACTCGCCAGGAGGTGACGCCAACAACATCAAGGCCAAGTCACCATCATCATAAGTTGTATCCATATTTTGCAAATTCGTGACCAACTTATTGAAACTAGTGATATGTTCATTCATCGTGGTACCAGGAACATAGGTAAAGTGAAACAGTCTCTTCTTCATGTACAATTTATTTTGACTGTTTTTCTTCAAAAACTTATCCTCTAGTGCTTTCCATAATTTACTAGCAGTAGTTTTCTTTGTGTATGGATATTTATGCTCTCGAGCAAGGTAGGATCGAATGGTACCGCAAGCAACACGGTTGATAATTCTCCAATCTTCTTCTCCAATGGCATCTGGTCTCTTTTCTTCAATGGCCAGATCTAGCCCTTGTTGAAAAATGACATCTAGAACCTCGCCTTGCCACATCCCAAAATGTCCGGACCCGTCAAAAATTTCTACCGCAAATTTCGCATTTGACACAATTCTCGTCATAAGCGAAGATGCCAATGATGACGTATTGCTGACACTCGATGTAGATTCTTCTTGTTTATTGTCTCCCATCTTTGACACAAATATTATTTAATAGTCGACGACACAAATCAAGATTATTTCCTTTCCGACGTGGAAGATCGACTAGTCGCAACCACATGAGCATACCGAGATGTAACCTCGACTCAGCTACTAAGAAAATCTTTTCTCGATGCGGAAGATCGGACTACTGCCGCGAACCACAGAGCATACGAGATAATATCTTGGCTCTGATACCAATGCGGAAGCCAAATGTATATAGTGTGAACGAGTCACAACTACTATACCAAAAATTATGGCAACCACCAAATAATAAATAAGACAATAAAGCAATAATAAAAGGAACACTAGAATTTACGAGGTTCGGCTAATTCTACTCCTCTGACACAACCAATATTTTATTCCACTCCAAAATACAAGTGAAATAATACTAAAGAGAGAAGATACAAAT
>JASVEL010004151.1:0-87497 GCA_032618575.1 Nicotiana noctiflora | reverse complement strand
ATATTTTTCTCTTTGTTGCTATCAAAGTTTTAGCCTTGTCTAAGTCAAGAGAAGCATTGGCAGCAGTGAACATAGCTAAGGCTATGTCAAGTACCATTCCTTTATTTCCAAACCATGATATAAAAAGAAGAGGGAAAACTGAATTCAATTATATTAAAGATTGGATTTATTATACGCATTTAAGAGTAGAAATATACATACCGTGTGTTTTCACTTTCCAATTGTGAAGAGAGGAAATTGACTTTCAAGTCCTTTCATCTCTGGGAGCCACCTTCAAAATTGAGTCTACCCAACCACGGAAGTCGGGAATAGGCTCCACATCTCCCATGATTGCTACAAAAGCCAAGAAAAAGGGATGAGATCAAAGAGAAAATTGAAATCTCTAAAAATAGGAGTGAAAGGAAAATTACTAGAAGCTTACATGCAAAGTTCCACTTCTCAGGGAAGGGAACGTTTGTCTCGCCCAGTAAATCCACTGTGCGAACATCAATGTAACGTAGGTACCATCCACGATCATTAACATCATCAAGGTTTACTAAAACCTTTTTACTCCTTGCGGTTAAGGTAAAGAAACCATGACGCATCAAATTGGGATGGTATAAGTGAATGAGATAGGCAAAGGTAAAATCAACTTTGGCCTTCGAAGACAGAAATCTCAAGCAAGCCACCGCCCTCCATACTAATGGACCAACTTGACCTAAGCAAATGTTGATGAAACGACAAAAATCAAGGATAACTGGGTCTACAGCAGGCTTTAACCCCCAAGTAAAAGGGGAGGTGTAAATAAAGGAATACCCATTCCTAAAGGAAGAAATCCTCTGATTTATGGTAGGAATTAACAAGCGAAGATTTTCCTTCCAATAACAATCTTTCCTAATAGATGGAATTGAAAGTTCAGTTATGAGGGAAGGATAAGTGTGACGACCCGGCCCATCATCACGGGAATTACCACCCCGTTATGTTGTAATTTCATGTTTTATGCTTTTATATCAGTGTTAGAGTCTATCGGGTGAGTTAGGAGTGAATTGGATTGAAAATGAGGCATATAGCCTTTTTAAAGGAAACTTGAATAAGGAAAGTCAACCGGGGTTGACTATTTGGTTAGAGGGCTCGGAATCGGGTTCTGATGATTTGGTTAGTTCCGGGAGGTGATTTGTGACTTAGGGGAGCGATCGGAATTGAATTTGGAGGCCCGGTGTAGAAATAGGCTTGAATTGGCTAAGGTTGAATTTTGGCGAAATCCGAACGGTAGGTGAGATTTTGATTCGGGGGTTGGAATGGAATTCCGACAGTTGCAGTAGCTTCGTTAGGTGATTTTGGATGTGCCTGCAAAATTTCAGGTCATTCGGACGTCGTCTGGTCGGGTTTTTGATAGAATGTGTAATTCGGAAGTTTTGAAGAAACATAGGCTTGAATCCGTGTGTAATTGGTGATTTTGATGTTTAGGATGGTGTTTTTATGCTTGGAACAAGTTCGTATCGTGTTTTGGAGTATGTTGGTGGTTTTCGTTGGGGTCCCGGGGGCCTCGGGGTGAATCCGGACCATCATCCGGCATTTTTGGAGCATGAAAAGTCTGCTGTAAATTGCAGATCATTGGGCACAATTTAAGCCTTTGCGTTCGCTAGGGCTATGCCGCGTTCGCGTAGGCTGGGGCCAGGTGACTATCGCGTTCGCGAGGGGTGGTGCCGCGTTCGCATAAGAGGAAGCTGGGAAGCATCGCGTTCGCGATGGTTTGGGTCGCGTTCGCGTATAAGGAATTCATAAGGCATCGCGAACGCGTGAGGTATGTTGCGTTCGCGTAGAGGAAAAATATGGGCTGGGGAGAATGGTCTTCGCGGACGCGTGGCAGTGTGTCGCGTTCGCGATGAAGAACTGGAATAAGGCATCGCGTTCACGTGAGAGGCGTCGCGAACGCGATGAAGAAATTTGACTGGCATGAGTTTAATTACAGAACAGAACCAGTCGCGGGTTTCATACCCCAAAACACCATTTTTGAGTTCTAGAGAGAGAGACTCACGGGAGATTGCTGCGAAAATATCGGGGTTTCGTCGGAGGTAAGTTTTGTGGCTTAATTACATCATTTTATCATGAAATCCTTGGTTAATTCCCTGTAAATGGAAGATTAAAGGTGGGTTTTGGCCCTAGGCCTAAATTATAGAAAATCACTTATTTGAGTGGGCAAATAGAGTCCGAATTCGGTAAATTTTATATGCCTAGACTCGTGTTGAGATGAGGGTTCCGAATATGTGACTTTCGTAATTTTTTGAGAAGCGTGCCGAAAGTCGGGTTTTGACAACTTTGAGAATTTTGATGTAAATTAAGTTGTTTTGACTGGGTATCGTTCCATTTGTCTAATTTGATGTGTATTTACTATATTTGATCAGATTCTACGCGTGCGGAACTTGATTCTCGTGGCAAGGACATTGCGGAGTAGCCGCCGCGCTATATTGAGGTGAGTAATAGATGTGGGTGATGACCAACGGGTTCGAAACCCCGGTATACCACTTTGTGACGCTGTATAGCGGCGAGACACGTACTCGCATGTGAGTGCGAGGTCGATTGTGATTGGGGACTATGGCTTAGTCCGACTTGTTGGCACTGTGTTATGATATTGGCTATTCTTGAGCCGTCGAACCTCCTTCTTGGATGGTTGCATACTATATATTGTGATATTGGCCACTCTTGAGCCGAGGAACCCCCTTCTTGGGTGGTTGAGTATACTTGTGGGCCGTGAGCCAGTTATTGGATCCCGCGAGGATCGTCATCATTGTCTTATCATATTGACATGTTAGTTACTACCAGTCCGTAGTTATTTATGTTATCATGCTATTTCCAATCTCTGGAACTTGGTATTACTGTTTTCCAACTAAAAAATGATAAAAAGGTTTTAAACTACTTTTGAGCCTGCGAGGCTGTATTTGCATATTAGCTGACTGGTAGTGGATCGGGCTGCACGCCGCAGCGTATATTCTTGATATTGTGCTTGGGCTGTAGGAGCCCCTCCGGAGTCTGAACCCCCACAGTGAGCACGGGTACCCAAATTGGATCGAGCTACGCGCCGTAGCGGTCATATCATGCATTGCATTGCATTTAGCTACATCTGCTAGCTGTTATACTGTTTTGCTGGTACTTGTTGGTACAGGTACAATTGATATTGATTCTGTGACAGGGTATTTGATTACAGCTTTACATAGTGATTTATTGCGGATTTCTTATCTGCATTGTCTTACCCCTGTTTATTACCACTGAGTCTGGCAGTACTCATTTTACTCCCTGCACCTTGTGTGCAGATCCAGGTACCTCTCAGCAGTGATCCAGTAGCTGTGCGAGGCGACATCCGTAGGATATTCGAGGTAGCTGCAGAGTCCGCAGGACCCGATATTCCTTCTTACTGTCTTTTGATTCTGTATTGATGTTTCTTTCCGTACTTGGTATCTTGTAAACCATTATACACTTATGTTTAGTAGAGGCTCATGACTCTTGACCCTTCGGTCTATGGGAGTTGGCACGTGTTGGGACTTGGTTCCCTGTTTTTTTTAATATATCTATCACTGTTGAATTATTCCGTTATGCTTAAATTGGATAAAGTGAGCTTATGGCTCCGTGATTGTTGTTAATTGGTCAGGCTGGCCTAGCAGTGTGCTGGGCGCCATCACGACCGGATTTGGGGTCGTGACAAGTTGGTATCAAAGCCTAGGTTTACTAGGCCTCGTGAGTCTTGAGCCGGTTAGTAGAGTCTTGTGGATCGGTACGGGGACGCCTGTACTTATCCTCGGGAGGCTGCGAACCTTTAGGAAACACTTCACATTTCTTGGAATTCTTATCGTGCGCACTTGATTCAGCTTGAGATATAATTTTTGAAATTCCTTCCACACGTCTGTGTACGCATCGAGCGCTCGGTAATGTGATTGCCTTATGGCTTGTGATTTCCTCGAACGAGGGGCGAGATATAATCTCGGTGAGTTCATGTTGGGCCAGTCAAGATGACTTGAGGCTGGACCTTGTTCATGACTTGAGCATTGAGGTGCTGATTTTGTGAGTGGTGGCAATAGATAATGTACTGAGGGTTTGAAACCCCGTATTTGTACTATACAGTGCTATGCTGAGATGATACACGCGTCATGTGACGAGCGTGGTGGTATTGTGACTGGGGATTTGGACTTGATCCTTCCCGATTGATAAATTACTGTGTAAAGTGACCGAGATTGGGCTTATATCTATGTTCTTGGGCTAGTAGCCATGTTTGGGGCCTTGTGCCGATCTATAGAGTATTAGGGAGGCTTACTAATGGATGAGTTGTTAATTGTTCGACTCTTATCTAAACTGTTGTGTAGCCCCGAGCTATGGGCGTGGTGAATATTTATCATATCTCGTAATTGGAAGGTAAAATGCCTTATTTGTAGTGGAACAAGTTTAAACTCGGGAAGACTAAAGTGATTTTGCTATGTGTATCCTGGTGGAAGGTATTGTGATGAAATGCTAAATTGAGAAGAAGTAGAAGGGTTGATCCTCATGTGTAATTAAAAGGTATTTGATATGTGTTATGATTCGAGCAGGTACAGCGCAGGTTCAAGTATAAATTGTGATAATATGATTCGTATAGTATTGAGATTTAATGTTGTTGAAATACATTGTGATATCTTGTTGAGTTGTGGATGTATTGTTAGAATGGTTTGGTGATTCTCTGGCAGGTGGATAGACCAATTTACAAAGGAAACTCTGCCGAATTTTTTGGAAAATTTGGGACTTAGAAAAGCTTTTTGTCACCTAAAGAGTGGGCGTAACTGTTGTGTGAGAATGAATGCAAGAATTGCAAAAGAATTAATATTTCTGATGATTCGAACCTCCGCCGAAGCTTGTAAGTGACTTGAGTTTAATCTAACTAGAACTTTGTTGCATCATTTGAGTAAGAAGGCTATGAGTGGCTAAAAGTGCTTTGATGTATGACTCCGAGCTAAGTTAGGGAGGTTGTTATTGATTAACTGATTGCATTGTAGTGTGCTGTGTTGGCTCTGTCTCTAGGTATGTTAGGAAATTTTGATAAAGGTTATGGTGCTTCGTAGGTATGAAGAAATACTAGGATGTTGTGAACTTATGTTGGTAAAGAATGTTCGGTGTATAGAAAAGAAAGATAGCTAATTGTATCTGTATGTAATCATGTTTTGCGGTGTCAAAGTTCTAGCAAGGAACGAGTGGTTATGTTCAATAAGACAATTGAATTACAACTGAATAAGGGTAAATGACACCCGAGAATAGTCCTGTGGTGTTCCAGATTTTGCTTGTAACAGATGCCTTAAGATTTTGTATGTGGCTAAAGATGGTGTTTTCGTTCGAAGGGATCAAGACTTGTTCTATGTTATGTGAATGATGGGATTCTATGTATCCGTATTGGAAGGTAATAATACTAATTCAAAAATCGCATGAAGTTCTTCAAAACAAGTATTGTAGAATGTGGTACTCATGGGAAACATTGAGAGTGGCCTATGGGTTTTAGACCGTGTGGTCTTATGTACGAGTCTCGTGTGGTAACATGAGTTGAGTTATGGTATTGCTACAGTAAAGGCTAATACTAAGTTAAAGATGGTTCAGAAAAGAAATTGAGTAAATGGAGAAACTTGTTAATAAACCGAAGCGGTATGATAAGGAATACGATTAATTATTGGTATGTGATTGAAGTAATGAGTCTTGCAGATATTGTGCAACAAAGCCTTTGAGTGTTGACAATTGTGTAACTCGATATGGGTATAAGGACTCAGTCCTGGCAGTTTAACTTATGCAATGTAATTGGGAGAAAGAGTTTATGTTGTGTTTTAACGTGGTTTAAAAATGAGTGTATTTCCTGTTGGTATGTAAGGCTTGGAATGTGTGATGAGTTTTCTCTATATGGGATCATGAAAGCCCTTGACTAGTTGAGTGCGCCGATGTTTGCGGCGTAGGATAGGAATATGAATTTCCATGTTATCTTAGTGTGGTATGGTATATGCGATGTGTTATGGAAAGTTGATAATGGCATATTCAAGGTTTTGTGATCAGTTCATAATATATGGGGAGTCATTAAAATTATTTAGCAGCGCGGGCAGCTGCAGGTGATTTAAAGAATCGATCTTTCTAGTGATTAAAGAAAATGGTACTGCTATTCTAGTAATTTGGCAGGGTATATGGTCCAAAAGGACAAGGTAATGTAAACTGATATTATCCAGTGGTATGGTGGTATTCTCTTGTTGGATCGACTATAATAATTGAGTCGTTGATGGCATAGTGAAATTTCTGAATGGCCTTCGTGGTATGAATGGACTCTTGATGTGCGTTATGTATCTGTACAGTAGAGTACGGGATCAGGCATTGTGATTCATGTGTTATATATGTGTTGGAGACTTGAAGTTCTCGTTAGTCCGCCTATGCATTGGTTGTATATCATGTGTATCGATACCGTTTTGTGATTATTAAAAACCAGAAGCTCTAGTGGCTTTCTCTCTCAACTTGATATGACGAATTTGGATTATGATACTTGATTGCTGACTGGTCATCATTGGGCTAGGTTGTCTAGACTAATGTGATATAGACTATGATGGTATGGCACAAATTGTGTAGCGGAGTGCATCAGAGTATGCTCCAGCGGGGTAGTTGTACCTCAGGACCAGCAGACGGCTGGTGGGTATTGCTTTGTCGGTTGGGCCTTCGTGGCGGATATCAGTGCAGAGGTTTCTATCATTGATTTGGTTCTGGTATTGAGTAACTTTGTCGGATGCGTTTCTTGTGGCCGAACTTGAGGCTATATATGTTTACCATAATGAGCAACTTGACTCGACGCGCATTTCTTTGGCGAGGGTTCTATATGGATCGGGTGGCGCGCCGCCACAGGTACTGTTATTTGGATCGGGTGGCACGCCGCCACGGGTATGGTATCTGGATCGGGTGGCACGCCGCCACGGGTATGTCATTGGAGCGGGTTGCACGCCGCAACAGTGTAATGTGAAAATAAAGTTAGTTATATGTTACCTGGTATACAATACCTCCTGGCTTCTGAGGAAGAGTTTGTATTGAGTATCGCTTGGAGAATGGCACATCGGTTGTGTTCTTTCAGGATTTGATAGCATACGTTAATTATTTCACCGTGGGTGAGGTTGGTTGCTTGGGTTCAGACCTAAATATGTGCGAGGCTGATCGTTTTGAGCTTGGTAAATTGAGGTGCTTCATGAGTAAATAGTGTTTGGATAGAATCATGAATCGTGGCAAGGCCACATGATGTTATGAACTTTCGAGAAGGAGTCATGTACTTTATTTCTATAATGCGAGACGCGATCTCAGTTCTATGTTATGATGGCCCAAAGGAATTGAATTACAGCTCTCTTGTTGAAGACAGTTGTCATGATTTGAGTATGTTCGGATGTCTCTATTGTAGCCTGTGTTGTGCTCGTCGGGGCTTAGGCTAGTGTTGAGGTGACATATCACCAGTGCGTGTGTTATAATCGAAATGATCATTTGAGTCATTATGGAGAGCGAGCATATGTGATTTCAGTGGGTTAGAAAGGTAATACCGAGATTTGGGTCCGAAATCTATTGTGGTATCAGTTAAAAGTGAAATGGATTCATGAATGGTTGACCTGAGAGATGGGTTCGATATATCGCGTGTTCAGTTGCCGTGGACATGATATGAAGGTGTTGGAAATAGACTCTATCTAATGAAAAAGGTTTTTCAGTTGGTATTTGGTTATCGTGAGAAATTATTGTGATTAGAGACTATTGTCTCGAGTGATTGGGTTGTTTGATATATCATATGATCTCACCCGGAGTGGTGAGTATGGGTTATTGCAGTGGATTCTAGTGTATCCTGAGTATAGGCATGGGATTAGCAATTGGTATATAATTTCGGAAAGTGCAATGTGGTTTATGGTTCAGATGGTCTGTGAAATTTCAGCTATATGGTGTTTCAGGCTTATGAGAGATAGGGTGACATGTGATCGCCCGAATATATGCTTGGTAAGGTCATTCAGCTATTGAGTTGCTTCTAGTACCACTCTGGTACGCTCGAGGACGAGCGTTTGTTTAAGTTGGGGAGAATGTGACGATCCGGCCCGTCGTCACGGGAATTACCACCCCGTTATGTTGTAATTTCATGTTTTATGCTTTTATATCAGTGTTAGAGTCTATCGGGTGAGTTAGGAGTGAATTGGATTGAAAATGAGGCATATAGCCTTTTTAAAGGAAACTTGAATAAGGAAAGTCAACCGGGGTTGACTATTTGGTTAGAGGGCTCGGAATCGGGTTCTGATGATTTGGTTAGTTCCGGGAGGTGATTTGTGATTAGGGGAGTGATCAGAATTGAATTTGGAGGCCCGGTGTAGAAATAGGCTTGAATTGGCTAAGGTTGAATTTTGGAGAAATCCGAACGGTAGGTGAGATTTTGATCCGGGGGTCGGAATGGAGTTCCGACAGTTGCAGTAGCTCCGTTAGGTGATTTTGGATGTGCCTGCAAAATTTCAGGTCATTCGGACGTCGTCTCTGGTCGGGTTTTTGATGGAATGTGTAATTCGGAAGTTTTGAAGAAACTTAGGCTTGAATCCGTGTGTAATTGGTGATTTTGATGTTTAGGATGGTGTTTTTATGCTTGGAACAAGTTCGTATCGTGTTTTGGAGTATGTTGGTGGTTTTCGTTGGGGTCCGGGGGTCCTCGGGGTGAATCCGGACCATCATCCGGCATTTTTGGAGCATGAAAAGTCTGCTGTAAATTGCAGATCACTGGGCACAATTTAAGCCTTCGCGTTCGCGAGGGCTATGCCGCGTTCGCGTAGGCTGGGGCCAGGTGACTATCGCGTTCGCGAGGGGTGGTGCCGCGTTCGCATAAGAGGAAGCTGGGAAGCATCGCGTTCGCGATGGCTTGGGTCGCGTTCGCGTATAAGGAATTCATAAGGCATCGCGAGCGCGTGAGGTATGTCGCGTTCGCGTAGAGGAAAAATCTGGGCTGGGGAGAATGGTCTCCGCGGACGCGTGGCAGTGTGTCGCGTTCGCGATGAAGAACTGGAATAAGGCATCGCGTTCACGTGAGAGGCGTCGCGAACGCGATGAAGAAATTTGACTGGCATGAGTTTAATTACAGAACAGAACCAGTCGCGGGTTTCATACCCCAAAACACCATTTTTGAGTTCTAGAGAGAGAGACTCACGGGAGATTGCTGGGAAATCATCGGGGTTTCGTCGAAGGTAAGTTTTGTGGCTTAATTACATCATTTTATCATGAAATTCTTGGTTAATTCCCTGTAAATGGAAGATTAAAGGTGGGTTTTGGCCCTAGGCCTAAATTATAGAAAATCACTGATTTGAGTGGGCAAATGGAGTCCGAATTCGGTAAATTTTATATGCCTAGACTCGTGTTGAGATGAGGGTTCCGAATATGTGACTTTCGTAATTTTTTGAGAAGCGTGCCGAAAGTCGGGTTTTGACAACTTTGGGAATTTTGATGTAAATTGAGTTGTTTTGACTGGGTATCGTTCCATTGGTCTAATTTGATGTGTATTTACTGTATTTGATCAGATTCTACGCGTGCGGAGCTTGATTCTCGTGGCAAGGGCATTGCGGAGTAGTCGTCGCGCTGTATTGAGGTGAGTAATAGATGTGGGTGATGACCAGCGGGTTCGAAACCCCGGTATACCACTTTGTGACGCTGTATAGCGGCGAGACACGTACTCGCATGTGAGTGCGGGGTCGATTGTGATTGGGGACTATGGCTTAGTCCGACTTGTTGGCACTGTGTTGTGATATTGGCTATTCTTGAGCCGTCGAACCTCCTTCTTGGATGGTTGCATACTATATATTGTGATATTGGCCACTCTTGAGCCGAGGAACCCCCTTCTTGGGTGGTTGAGTATACTTGTGGGCCGTGAGCCAGTTATTGGATCCCGCGAGGATCGTCATCATTGTCTTATCATATTGACATGTTAGTTACTACCAGTCCGTAGTTATTTCTGTTATCATGCTATTTCCAATCTCTGGAACTTGGTATTACTGTTTTCCAACTGAAAAATGATAAAAAGGTTTTTAAACTACTTTTGAGCCTGCGAGGCTGTATTTGCATATTAGCTGACTGGTAGTGGATCGGGCTGCGCGCCGCAACGGTATATATATTGGATCGGACTGCACACCGCAGTAATATTGTGCTTGGGCTATAGGAGCCCTTCCAGAGTCTGAACCCCCACAGTGAGCACGAGTATCCAAATTGGATCGGGCTACGCGCCGTAGCGGTCATATCATGCATTGCATTGCATTTAGCTACATCTGCTAGCTGTTATACTGTTTTGCTGGTACTTGTTGGAACATGTACAGTTGATATCGATTCTGTGACAGGGTATTTGATTACAGCTTTACATAGTGATTTATTGCGGATTTCTTATCTGCATTGTCTTACCCCTGTTTATTACCACTGAGTCTGGCAGTACTCATTTTACTCCCTGCACCTTGTGTGCAGATCCAGGTACCTCTCAGCAGTGATCCAGTAGCTGTGCGAGGCGACATCCGTAGGATATTCGAGGTAGCTGCAGAGTCCGCAGGACCCGATATTCCTTCTTATTGTCTTTTGATTCTGTATTGATGTTTCTTTCCGTACTTGGTATCTTGTAAACCATTATACACTTATGTTCAGTAGAGGCTCATGACTCTTGACCCTTCGGTCTATGGGAGTTGGCACGTGTTGGGACTTGGTTCCCTGTTTTTTTTAATATATCTATCACTGTTGAATTATTCTGTTATGCTTAAATTGGATAAAGTGAGCTTGTGGCTCAGTGATTGTTGTTAATTGGTCAGGCTGGCCTAGTAATGTACTGGGCGCCATCACGATCGGATTTGGGGTCGTGACGATAAACATCAAGTTTCTCTAATTTTATAACTTGCTTTAGTAGAGATGTTCTATCACCCACAAAGGATAAATCATTCGGAACAATATCTTCAACTGAAAGTTCTAGAGAATGGTCAGAAGGCTCTTTACCTTTAGAAGGAAATGCTTTAGATGAAGATCCTTTGACATTCGAGTCCGGGGAAGGAGGAGCATTGCCAGATGATTCTTCACGCGCTTATCTTAAATTTTGAAGTCTTCCTCCTTTATCTCTACTGTATTTAATTGAAGTAGGAGCATTGTGAAATTGAACTTTTCTAGGGTTAGGTTTTGAAGATGCCATTGTTGGGTAAAACTTTTTTCAGAAGAAAGGTAAAAGAAGTCACTTGATGAAGAAGAAAACTGAGGAAGAAAGATTCAAAGCAGTATAAGGAAGCAACTGATGAATTAAAGAGATATAATGATGAAAAACTGTATTTAAAAGAACTGTCACTTCTTGAAAAGAAAGGTTCAAAAAGCCTAGAAAGAAGGAAGTAAAGTGGCAGAGTTAAATCAGAAGATGACACGTGTATGGAGCATTAAAAGAACAAGACAAGTGAAGCGTCAACATTTATTACGATAAAAATACCATTTTCACTTCCCACTTATTTAATGGATAAATAAATAGAAAGTGGGGGGACTATTTGTATTGGGAAAAAGCTTTTTTTGACGTGGCAAGACACGTGGAAAGGTCAAAAGGTTATCATTCCGAAAAAGGATAAATAAAAGATATGAGGAGACAAATTAGACACGGGACGTAATTCAGCTAAGAGTCCCGTATCTGTTTAGAGTGGGTTGGAACGTAATTCTAAAGACAAAAGATATCAGGAATAAATAGATACGAGTTCCGTATCTATTTAAGACATTCTACGGCAACAAGTCAAAAAGCATTTAAAGCATGGATCTGGAGGCAGAAAGAAGTCTGAATTCAATCATTAAATACCTGATATGTTGAAGAATTAGTATTTAATAAGAATGATTGTGTAACGACCTATTTAATGTCATTTATTACTCATAATTATGTCATTAAAGCCTAAGTTTCATTCTTCTACCTAGAGTCAGCTATAAAAGGAGGAAGTTAGGGACGATTAACTATTGAAAGCCTAGTGAAATACAATTTTACTTTACTGTTCATTTTGATTATTGAAAGCCTATCATATTTTTCGGTCTCTTGATTATCAGTAACCCAATTTTTCTATTATTTTCTGGTTTTAATCAAAGTTCCATATTTTGGTTAAACAGTGCCCCTTATTCTTTTTCTTTTTAAATAGAGGGATTTATTAATGATCAGATTGTATATATATATATATATATATATATATATATATATATATATATATATATATATATATATATATATATATATATATATATATATATATATATATATAAAAAAAAATATAATTAAGCTAGGTCTTTTTGTACTATACGAGAAATTTTTTAAAATACTAACTATTAGATTCCTTTCAAATAATTTCCTCTGGTTTTATTTTGTTTTATTAGTAGAGAAGAAAATTCATTACCAATTTACCACTTTATTCTATTTATGATTTCGCGTTGAGCTCAGTAAACAAATAACTATATAGAAGGATAAACAATTCATTTTTTTTTTAGATTCAACGCCTTACATTAAACAAATATACCACACAAACCAAAACCTAATAAAAACATATAAGAAAAATAAAAACTCCAAGCAAATATAGGAGAGACCTTCTCTAAACTATGCTCCTTTTCTATTTGCAAACTTAAACACAACCAAAAAGAAAAAAGAAAATAAACACTAAATTGAGTTGTAACTAGATTATTTATTATGAAGAATCTATTAAAAAAATTTTATCTCGGAATCTATGCTACTCTTTCCTTCTCTTTTTGACCATTTGGGTTTCGTTTGAGTGAATTATTACATGGGTCTTTCACAAATTTACATGTAGATATTTATAGAATTGAAATATATGAAAAGAGTATCAAAATTTTTCTTGCCCTGATTCAGGTTTATGTAAATTTTATCATATTTCCTAAATTTGGCTGACAAATAATAATTCTTTGTTGCGGATAAATACAACCTTTACATGCATGTAACACGTCACGAAACTAGGCGACATGCCTTTTTTTTCTTTCTAAGTGGAGGGCTTTATTAATGAAATTGCTAATAAATATATTTTGGTACAAAAAAAAACATTAATTAAACTAAGTCTTTTAGTACTATACCAGAAATTTCTTGAAATACTATATATTACTCCTTAATTATTACTACTAGATTCGGAATATTGAAATTTTCTTTCAAACATTTATCTCTGGTTTATTACTAAAAAGGAGAAGAAAAATCAGTACCAATTTATTATATTTATGATTTCGTGTTAAGCTCAGTAAACAAATAAAAAAAATATGGACCAAAAAAATATATATAAAAGAATAAGTAATTTTTTTCAGGATCAACGCCTTTCATTAAACAAAGATACTATACAAACCAAACCATAATAAAAATATACAAGAAAAATAAGAACTCCAAGCAAATATAGGAGAGACCTTATGTAATCTATGCTCCTTTTCTATTCGCAAATTTAAACAACCAAAAAAAAGGAAAAAATAAACAATAAATTGAGCTGTAACTAGATTTTATGATTATGAAGAATCCATCAATATTTTATCTCGGAATAAATGCTACTCCTTCCTTCTCATGTTTATCATTTGGGGTTGGTTTGAGTGAGTTATTACATAGGTTTTTCGTAAATTTACATGTAGATATTTATAGAATTGAAATATATGAAAAGAGTATCACCCTAACCCGGGTTCATGTAAGTATTTTTGTATTTCTTAAATTTATTTGACAAAGAATGTTTTCTTGCGGATAAATAGAACCTTTACATGCACGTAACACATCTTGAAACTAGGCAACATGCCCCTTTTTTCCGTTTTAAATGGAGGGCTTTATTAATAATCAGACTAATAAATATATTTTGCTACAAAAATAATAACAAATTAATTAAACTAGGTCTTTCAATACTATACGAGAAATTTCTTGAAATTATGTATTACTCCTTAATTATTACTATTAGATTCCAAATATTGAAATTTGCTTTCAAACATTTACCTCTGGTTATTTGTTTTACTAAAAAAGGAAAAGAAAATTCAGTACCAATTATTCTATTTATAATTTCGCGTTGAGTGAACAAATAACTATATAAAAGGAGAAATACTTCAAATTTTTTTTAGAATGAGCACTAGGGGTGTGCATTCGATTTTGACTCTTATCAATAATTACTTATCGATTATCGATTTGTACATATGTTTATCTTTATCGTTTCAATAAGTTTTCGATTTTTTCGATTTCGATTTATTGATTATTGAGGCTTATCGATTCGGTTATCGATTACACTAATAAGAAAATTTGCGGGATTCCACGGAAAGTATATCGCTATAAACACGCCTAACTAATATGGACAAAAAGAAGCTAAAATAAGATGAACATCGTTTATAACATAAAAATTATGTCAACAAGCACATGCAACGAAACTAAAGTAAGGGATCAAATGTAACACTCCAACGGTATAAAAAAAATATATCGACGACTAATTTTGTGTTCCATTAATTTGAACTTCATTTCCTTGAGCTTTAAATATGATCACTCCTTAAATGTGGTAGAGGAAATAATAGAGTTAGAGACTTAGGATAAAGGAAAGGGTATTATAGAATAAGGGTTAAAAAAAATTATAAAAAATTAAAAAAAATATTTTTTTTATTTAGTAGGAGTATATCTTATCAGTTTATCGATTTTGATAAATCGATAAACCGAAGAGGACAAATCGAAATTGAAATCGATAACTCGATAAAGAAAATTTCAAAATCGAAATCGAAATCGATAAATCGATAACAAATAATCGATTCGATTTATCAATAAACCGATTCGAATGCACAACCCTACCTTTCGTTAAACAAAGATACTATATAAACCAAACCATAATAAAAATATACAAAAAATAAAATAAAAACTCCGAGCAAATATAGGACAGACCTTCTCTAATCTATGCTCCTTTTCTATTCGTTAAATAAAACAACCAAAAAAAAAATGTCTATTCTTTCATTCTGTGGACTTTGAGGACTTCCAACCAATGAGGTGATGACAAATTAACAGTGCACATATTATTAATTAATAAATTAATTAAATCAGTTCAAAATAAAATAAAATTGTTGAACAAAATGCACACAGAGAAGCTTCGGTTTTAAGGAAGAAGAGAGGATACAGACAAAGAGTACGATAAACAACTGTACAAAAATGGAGAGAGAGAAAAGTTGACCAATGATCATAAGTTGGTAAATTAGTTGTAAAAATTAATTATCAGCTTAATTTTAACACCCTACTTCATATACTGCTAATTACTCCAGACAAGCAATCTCTTTTCACTATAATCTTAAAGTCCGTAGACTTTCATTGCTACTCCATTTTGTGTCCTCCTCAATTTCATCGCCTCTTAGAGCAAATGACCAATCCAAATCCTATAAAATTCCAGAAAAAACAAGGGTTTTTTCATTTATTACATTAACTCAAAACCATTTTGTGTTGTACGAGCAATTTGTGTGTATACAGAGAGAATTAGATTGTTATACAATTGAATTGCCCCCATGGCATTGGAGAGTCCAGTTGCCGAAATCCGACAGAGTCCGGTAAGATACCCGAAAGTTGATTTGTCGGGTCTGAATTTGAATGACGGAATTGAAAGACCATTAACGCCGCCGGCGAGAGTGGCCGACGATATGATATATGTTGCCGTCGGGAAAGACTTGAAGGAGAGTGAACCTGCACTGAAGTGGGCTTTGCACAAATCCGGTGGAAGGAGAATTTGCATTCTTCATGTTCATACTCCAGCTCAGAAGATACCCATGAGTAATTAACTTTTTTCTTTTGTGTCCTTTTTACTTTTTCCAAATTGATATGATTCTTGGTGCTCAAGTTTTGATTTTTTTTTTTTTAACTTTAATCTTGGCTTGCTATAAGGTGGTTTGTTGAGTTAGTTTGATTTGTTGAACTGTCCTGCTTCTTTTTTTCTGGCTTTCTGATGCTTGTTTAACTTATAAAGTCGATGGTGGTTTATTTTATTATTGGTGTTTTACTGATTGTTGAGGCATAAATTAATTGGACTTGTATACTTGATTAGCATCAGCTCCTAGTTATGCTGGAGAAAGTTGGTTGTTGTTCTCTGGTTTGACTCTTGAGTTTTATGATAGGTCTGTTTTTTCATTCTTTACTGAACATACCTATCTAATGAACTACCTTTGAACAATTTTTGCTGCCCAAATTCATCTAAGGGAAGGGTAGTTCTTAATTGACAGTTCTTTAAAGCTTTCAAACTCGAGGATGCAACTATTTCTTCTGCAGTTGTTCCTGGAATTAAGCTTATCAATCCCTTCTATTTCCCTAATGAGGCTCAAGACTAATGATGTGGTTTTGAATAATTTCACACACAGACTTTTTTTTTCCATTTGAGGTGGGGGGGGGGGGGTAGAGGGAGTGGAAGTTAGTTTCTTGCTTGCTTGTTAATTTAAAGAGAAGATGAAATGGGATATGTGGTCACAACTTATCAAAAGTTTTTATTCCTCTTGGTAGTTAATGCGCTTTCACTTATAGCTCCATGAAACCAAGCCCACCCCACCTCCCAAAGAAACAGAAAAGAATAAAACAAAATTAGTTTTGCAATTACAGTTTTCGTTAACTTTTCTCACTCATTCATTTGGAATTTGCGAAAACGCTACTATTAATGTTATGTTTTCAGACAAATTGTTCATGAATGGGAATTAATTCTTTACTTAACTTTGAGATGTTTTTTCTGCTTCCATAACGATTCCCAGAATTTAAGTACCGGTACCCCATTTTCTGTACAAAAGAAATAGAATTGAGATGTCATTTTTCTCCGTAACTTCATCTAACTTCTTTTAAATAGTAATGATGGTTAGTCTCATCACACTTATTGTTTAAAAGTGTGTCCATTTTCTCTTGGATGGTTTTTGCAGTGGGTACAAAGTTTAACATAGATCAGTTGGATGTGCATCAAGTCAGAGCATACCATGAGAAGGAAAGGCAAGACATGGACAAGATTTTGGAAAAATACATTCTGATTTGTGGACGAGCTGGGGTATGGTTTTTGTCTTTTGCAGAACGTGATATTGGTGATTATGCAAGCTGAAAACATTTTTTTTGCATGTAATTTGTGAGCCTTATTGAAAGAATATTAAATACATCGAATTATCTTTTTGGCTGGCAAGTGGCAACCATTATGGAAGTTCTCCCTTACCTCATGTTCTCCATATTGTGCGTGGATGATTATTAAGTAAAACTTATAACCTGGATTACCTTTTTCAGATATAATAATAAATGCACCAGATGTTCAACTCGGTACTTCAGTCTGCACACTGTTAATTATCATAAGAAAGTCTACACTTCCATATTCCTTTATTATACTCTCGATCGAACTGATGCTTTGTACTTCCTCTATTATGCCTCTATCTTATTTCAGGTTCGAGCTGATAAACTAGTTGCTGAAATGGATTCAATTGAGAAGGGCATAGTTGACCTTGTAACACAGCGTGGTATAGGAAAGCTTGTTATGGGAGCTGCTGCAAACAAGTGCTATTCAAAGTAAAAATAAGATAAACTTTCTCTGTTACTTGAATGCCACTTACAATAAATAGAGTGGACAACTGGATATCTTGGTAGTCTTGTTTGGGCTAAGACTTCAAGCAACAGAAGAAACAAGAAATGACTAGATGGATCCTTCTCCCATCTCCTCCCGTCCTCCATCATGTGTGTCTAGTCCGTTAACTGACTCCTTAGTTTCATCCTACTTCTAAAATTCTCACTTCAAATACAGAATACTAACCTTAATAAAGTTGATGTCGGTCGAATATTTGGACAAAAGTCACTTAAGTCACTCACACCAGGGAAAATACTGATCTCTTTCTTCTTTGACAAACTTCATTTGATTGCTGTATTATCTAAGAAAGATATGTGAAACGTGATGGTAACATACTTGGTGGTCAACCTAAGTTTCCTTGTAGTTCTCTTTGTTTAAATTTTTCAGTGCATGGGGGTTAATGGACCGCTGGAATGATTACTATTTAATGCAAGAAAGTTGAAACAGGAAATAATCTTCTCATGCATGCCGACGTGTCATAATGTAGCCTCTTCTGCTAGAATCTTATGGTCTGTGGTGTCATAGTCCATTTTATTTGTTTACCACGCTGATCTTTTGCTTGTTTTTATCCCTTCATCTTTTTTCAGTTACTTTCTTTTTCCTTAGCAACGGCAAATAAAATTGACTTTCATTTACTTTTTGGCCCAACATTTTTGTAAGGTTCCTCTGTGCATCTAAACACTTATCAGCACTGCTGTTTTCAGGAGAAATAGGATAATGTCCTTCTGCCCTATTCCCTCCCACCTCTATCACCCAACATAAATCCCAAAGCAAAAAGGAGAAGTTAAAACCACTGAAGCAACGAAAAGAAGTTCTAGCAGCACTACTCAATGTTTTTCCGTTATCAAATAAATAATGTCTGACAATTTAATGCCTCTTTCTTCTTTTTTTCGGGGGAGGGGGTGGTGTGGGTTGGGTTATAGGGGGAATCTACGTCAATTTATTGTGTAACACACGAAGCTGGGAATTGAGCTCTTATGATGAAATTTCAGGAAAATGACTGACCTTAGATCGAAGAAAGCCATCTATGTGCGGTTACAAGCTCCGGCATTCTGTTGCATCTGGTTTGTATGCAAAGGGAACCTCATTTATTCAAGGTATGCATCCTGTCACTCTCTTGAAGCTTTGTTTTGGATGAAATGCGGTGGGCACATGGGGATTACTTCTGTGTTTTCTTATAATATCATTTTGCTATGTCTTTTTATTTCTATTGCTTCTCCCCTAAGGTTGACTTTCCTTGAGATTGGGATGCGTGAGACGTGGGGGTAGGGTAGATTTCATCTCTTACTTCACTTAAAAAACATGTGGAACTCTAAATAGTAACTATATTATGTCATGCAGGGAAAGTAAGTCAGAGAAACCTAATACGGACAGCGCGTCACCGTCAATTCCATTAAGTCCAGAAAATGATACTGTTCTAAGATCAAGATCTGTTACAGAGGGTTACAACGAACAAGTAGAGCTCAGGGGACCTTTCACCGAATATCGGAGAGCTGCTTCTGACAATCACAGGATAATCTTCTCTGGACTTTCCTCTGGTGGGACTTTACGGGCTAATTTTCCAAGCATGAGTTCAGATAGAAGTCCCTCAGTGGCTTCACGGTTTTCATCAAGTTCATATGGTGAAATTGTTGGTGATTCACCTACAATTTCCCTTGCAACAACTGAAGAGAATGAGACTGCAATTGACTCATCAGCACTGCACCACTTCATTCTTGGTCATCGTCAGCCATCTTCTCCAAGTATAGTAAGTAAATCATGTTATTTCTCTTGTCTCTTTAAATTACTTAATTATAAGCAATACCTTCACTTCTTGTTTCTTAATGTAATGTGAATGTTTATGTTTGAAGAATTAGATCTAATATGCTTCTTAAATGTTTTGATGATGGGGGAAAATAGCAGGTAGAGAGTTTAAATGATGAGCCAGCTGGAAGCATGAATGATGAACTATTGGATAGACTTGAGCAGTATGTCGTGGAGGCAGAAGATGCAAGGCGAGAAGCTTTTGAAGAATCAATCAAGCGTAGGAAAGCAGAGAAGGATGCAATCGAGGCTAGACGAAGGGTAAATTTGTTCATTTAAATTTTACTTCGGATAGTTGAATGTTATGGAACTACAGTTTGGCTTCTCTTGTTTGTTTGCGATAATTACTCATTTGCGCCAAATTTCCCATCTGTTGATTGATGAGAAGCTTAAGTTTGATTGAGATTTAAGACAGTAAGACCTAAACTGCCACTTTTTGAAAAGGAGATTGTTTTTGTAAGTATTTGTGCTACTATTAAGGGGGAGATTCTTATTGCAATAGTTTCGTTTCAGGCAAAAGCATCAGAAACAATCTATGCCGATGAGTTGAGGCAGAGGAGAGACATAGAGGAAGCACTTGCAAAAGGCAAGGAAGAAGCTAATCAAATGAAATCAAAGCTAAATAAAATGTTGGCAGATCTGCAGGCAGCTCAAGCACAGGCATCTTCGCTGGAGAGCCAACTCTTAAATTCTGACACAACGGTGCAAGAGTTGGAACAGAAAATGTTCTCTGCTGTTGATCTTTTGCAGAAGTACAGGAAGGAGAGAGATGAACTGCAGGTGGAGCGTGATGATGCACTCAATATAGCTGAGGCGCTGAGGGAACAGCACTCAAACGGGTCCTCGACTACATCTGCATCTGTATTATTTGCTGAATTTTATTTTCATGAAATCGAAGAAGCAACTCGACGTTTTGACCCAGCCTTGAAAATTGGAGAAGGCGGTTATGGAAGCATTTACCGAGGCCTCCTCCGCCACACTCATGTAGCAATAAAGATGCTGCACCCTCATAGCTCGCAAGGACCCTCAGAATTCCAACAGGAGGTTAGATTCGTTATGTTTTTGCTGAATTTCTGTCTCTGTGCATAGAAGAACCTAAATTGTGTCTACTCTCCTAAATTATTGTGTAATTTCTATTTCTTTGTTGTCTTGGTATTTGTCCTCCCAATTGTGCCCCTTGTTTTGGACAGATTCTACTTTATAGCCCTGTTTTGGGTGGCCAAGCCCCATGGCAAGAAGTTAAAATAGGGAAATAAAAGAAATAAAGAACAGCAGTGCTCAATGGCTTGATGTCTGTTGATGGTGGTAGCGCAGATGGATATAGTGGAAAGTAAAAATACTTTCTAGTTTATTTTGTGTCCAACATATTGTAGCTACACTTAGATCATGACCATTTACCACTCACCAGATGAGAACTATCTTTTTATGGTTTGATTAGGCCATTTAGCTCGTTCCCACATCTTCTTTAAGATGGTTGATTATCTGCTAAAAATGGTTGTATATTGATTTGGCCAATAGGTCTTATCTCGGAAGGGTTAGTGCTCTTCTACATGTTGAAATATCAAAATACCAGTTATCTTGTTTGTTCCGCTAGATTTTGTTACCATGTAAGACTCAGTTTACTCATAAACCTCGAAATTGGGTCACTTCACCTGATACCTTCCTGCTCACTGGTTTACACGCCTACCAAATTTTATGTGTTCCAGTGTGTTGTCTCATCAGTTTTCTGCTCTACTTACCTTGTTATATTGCTTTTTCATGCTATGCTTATCCCTCAATCAATATCCCACGAAGTTTTAATTCATTAACGCAGACAGCTTTTTGGCAATTCATGATATGGTTTATTGGTCTCATATAGGTCAATATTTTAAGCAAGTTGAGGCATCCAAATATTGTCACTCTTATAGGAGCGTGTCCAGAAGCATGGGCTCTTGTATACGAGTATCTTCCCAACGGAAGCCTGGAAGATCGTCTTACCTGCAAGGATAACACGCCTCCACTGTCGTGGCAAACTAGAATTCGTGTTGCATCAGAGCTTTGCTCTGCTCTCATCTTCCTCCATTCCTGCACCACTCGGGGCATAATTCATGGAGATCTAAAACCAGCAAATATCTTGCTCGATGCAAACTTTGTGAGCAAGCTTAGTGACTTTGGAATTTGTCGAGTTATCTCAGAAGACGAAGTTTCGGAAAAAAGTACATCACTTTGTTACAGAACTGATCCAAAAGGCACATTTGCGTATTTGGACCCTGAATTCCTCGATACAGGAGAGCTTACTCCAAAGTCTGATGTCTATTCATTTGGGATTATATTACTTAGGCTGTTGACTGGGAGACCTGCATTGGGAATAAAAAATGAAGTCCAATATGCATTAGATAAAGGAAACTTGAAAGATCTGCTGGATCCAACTGCTGGAGACTGGCCGTTTGTGCAAGCCAAGCAGTTGGCTCACTTAGCTATGAATTGTTGTGAGAAGAACAGGAGGCTCCGCCCTGAACTTTCTTCAGAGGTGTGGAAGGTGCTTGAACCAATGAGAGCTTCATGCGGGGCATCATCTTTTAGGATGGGTTCTGAAGAGCGTTGTGAAATTCCATCCTATTTTATTTGTCCAATATTTCAGGTTAGTATATTGCTTGTTTTAAATCTAGCATCATAAATCCCGTATACTTTGAATTGAGCAGTCATCATACATGATTAAATGAGGTATGTGTTCCAGTTGTATTACAAAATATCATCTGAAGCACGTTGACAAATTCTTCTATGTTATGCCGAGGGTCTATCGGAAACAATCTCTCTACCTTCTCAAGGTAGGGGTAAGGTCCGCATACACAATACTCTCCCCAGACCCCACTTATGGGATTGCATACACATCGACAAATTAGCATATCCTCACCCTCCCGAACCCTTCTTTTGACTAGAAATCAACATCCTTTTCTGTTGTTTCTCAGTTCTCCAAAATTATGATAATTTATAAGTTTCCATGCAAGTTTGTGTTTTGACACTCCAGTCAATGAGGTTGTTGTCATCCAACTCAATGAAGTTTGGGTAGTTAAGATAGTCTCTTTCTTCCCTTCAGAAAGCATAATGAGTTAAATTCTAGCCATTTTTTGATGTTTGTGTGCTTCATTTCTGACTGTGAAAACCAACAGGAAACTATGCAAGATCCAGTAGTAGCAGCGGATGGCTTCACATATGAAGCAGAAGCGTTAAGAGGATGGTTGGATAGCGGACATGACACCTCGCCCATGACAAACCTTGCACTGTCGAATACGAATCTTGTTCCCAACCATGCTCTCCGTTCTGCAATTCAGGAGTGGCTGCAACAGCATTGACAAAAGTGTTCAAGCTTTGTGAAATTGTCTATATAAGTCATTATACCTCCTCTTTTATATGTTTTTCATGGATGCTAAGCTCTAGTTTTACTGTATAGCAGCACTACAAAAATATACTTCTATACAGGTTTTGTGTACATAGTGGCTTAAACTGGAAGTTAAAGTCTGAGTATAGACTGAATGGTTTTATAAACATATATGAAATGGAACAGATCGACTTGTTTCCATACTGAATTTGCAACTCAGCTACTTGTGTGTCTATCTCTCCTGTTGATTCAAAGGATTGAGCAATAACTTAGAAATATCTATATCTAGCTATCTATATCTATTTATATACTATATTAAAAGCACGAATGCCCTTAGCGAAATGTCGTTCATCCTTTTTACCCTTTAAATTAAGTTTTATACGGAACAAAATAGTCAGTTTAATTATCTCCCTAATATTTAGGAATAGTCATTTAATTATTTTCCTAATATTTAGTACTTCAAAATCAACTAGGTTTTGTATCCCAGAACTTTCCCTATTTAACATATGTGTAATATGACAAATCTTAATAAGGAAAAATAATAAGTTAAAAAGAAAAGAAAGTAAGATATTTTTGACTGTTTTTGTTTCACATTTTGACCTTTTTTTTAATGTTATAGATAAAATTTTACTTCTTTTGCCACGTCAAACACAAAGGTTTATGTTTTTTTCTTCGTTAAGACTTAATACTTCCACTAAATATTTTGAATTATAGAACTTTCATTTTCCTAATACCTATAATTTATAATGTAAAAAATTATCAAGCTGACATATTAAGATGAAAATTAAACCGTTTAAGAAATTGATTGAAAAGTACAATAGATAGTATTTCTATTTTGGTCTATTTAATCAATATAAATTCCTAAGTTTTTATATTTTGAATTATATCTATACCTATCTAAACTATTGTTCTACAATATTAACTCAATATTATTCATTTTAGAGACTTTGTATTCATCACTATCATGAGCTCATTTTAATTTTATTAATATTTCAAATATATTATTTAAAAATTATTTATCTAATTTTCGTAATCTCTCATTATCATAGGTTCACGTCCAACGCGCGTACTCTAATACTAGTTACTAATTAGAAGAATACATGCTAGTAAAAATATCATTTATGCGTTGTATTATGTTAGATTAGTATATAAATTTGTACATTTTCATGTGTCCTTGTACTTCAAATTTATTTACAAGTATATAGATTGTACATAATGAGAGTTTGAAGAGAAGGAAGGTATGATAAAATAGGTAAAATATCTTAGCTCAAAATACGATTGAAGCTTTTGTAAGTTACCAATCGGTGGAGTACTGGTAATTATTCCTTCATACTTAATCATGGGTCTCTAGTTCGAGCCCTTAAGTATGGAGTTGCCTTTGCTAGGGAGCGCTTTATCTCCCTTCCCCCAGTGTGAAACTTCCCGGTGTGGATCCGGATTTTGTCGGACCCCATGTGAATACCAGATACCGGGTGAAAAAAAAATTAAAAAAAAAGGCTTCTGTAAGTTTGTTGCTAAAGAACCATGCGTGGAATTACTGATGTTATGTGTTATTGCTAGATATGCATAACAAATTGTATATCAAATGTATGTTAAGTAATACAAATCCTAGAAAAACCTTAACAAGCTAACGAGCTATTTGTTTTATTTTTAAAATATTATTGAATTGCATATTTTTAATTATAGTGGTAAAATACCAAGTGCAATTGCTATTGAATTTCAACTCGTAAAACCTGTGAAATATATTCAGACTATCGTCAATTTTGCATAACGGGTGTGTTACGTTACGAACAGTTTCTTTGGATGGCTGTTATGTATCGTTTCGTTATGTATTGTATCATTTTGATGTATATAATATTTGTACAAATTATATTGTTTGTCGTCGTTTTATGATGTCATGCATCAATAATATGAAGAACAAACATGTAATATTATAATAAAAAGGTAAGGTATGAAGTAATAATATTATATAAAAAGGTTGGGTAAAGGATAAAATAAGGTTCTTTAATAATAAAAATAAGGGCTAGATGAGAGGAAATAAAAAATAAGAAAATGACGCGAGCACACTAAATCGGTTGTTTCATAAAGTAACATTTTCCATTTTTATGTAATGACTGATTAAAATGATACAATAAAATAAAATTTAAGTAACAATCAAAACAAATATTATATTTAAAATAATAATACGATACAATACAAGAAGTAACAATCATCCAATAAGCTGTAAGCGAAACATATTAATATATAACTATATGAAACAAATTGATTACTTGATTAATTTTCGTAACAAAGAACATAATTATTTGGAAATAGAAAAAGAATAATGGCTTCTAATTAGTTAACTAAAGCAGAAATTGCAAAATCGATAATCTTCATCAGAAAATGCAGAGTGTATAACGATTACTGGAATAAGCTACTACTATACAATATAAATTTTTGTTTAATATTAATTATATAAAGATTAAAACTTGGATGATCAATCTAGAAGGAAAAATGATAAAGACAGACCATAGCTTTTTAGTCTAGAGTAGATTAAATAACATGCAATGTACGAGAAACAGAAAATTACAAGGAAACTTTCCAAAAAGTATTTAACTAACTCGAAATGATAGCTGTATGGTCATCTATCTTTATTGAGACTTATTGATATTTTTGTTTGAGCAAATAACAGCTAAACCAATGAATGATGAATTAAAGAGGTAAATCTTAGTTGAACTTAATAATTTCTAGAACGAATAAAGTAGAGCATTTGTAAAACGAGTAGTGTCCAGATGTATCAAATAACGAATTCAATATACTATGATTGACAATAAATATGATAGCAAAAAATACACAATAAATGTAAGCAATGATGATAAATGTAATGAAAAAAGATTTATTGCCCAACAATCATATGATTGGGGTGTTCCTTTTTCTCGGCCTGCAACGTGGAAAAATAAAAAGTTTAGATGGGTATGGAGTCTTTGAATTTATGTATAAAAAAAGAACGTGTAAATAATATTATCAACAAATAAGATAACCTTTTGGATATTCTCTTTTGTCAAACCTTACAAAATACTTTTGCTCTCAAGTTCAGAATCTCTCTCCTTGTTCTCTATCTCTTACTATTTATAAGAGATATTCTACAAAATCCCTAAAAAGTATAGCATAAAGAATATCCAAAAGAATATTCGATATTCTTTATGTGCACTTCTGAACCTGTACTACCACTATTCTCTCATCTCGGCTGCCCGCTTTTCACATCAACCTTTGTGAGAATGACCTCTGGTAATTATATCATGGTCAAACCCATCCTTCCTCTTACTTATCCGCTACCGCAGAGTCACCAAATTTGGACCTATACAGTTAGTCCATCTTCTTTTTGAGGTCGTTGCCCTACACACGCCCTCGATAAGCGGACATCATTGGCCTTTAGCTCAGGATTGGCTATTGAACAAGCCGGGTCGACCAAGATCGAGAGAGCGACACAACCATTGGAGTCATGAAAGGTGTGGTTGCCATGGGGTGACATCACAGCCACATGCGTCATCATTACGCTTTTTCCCGAGACAGCGTCTGCATGCTTGTCGCTTTGGCTTTGATGTCATTGACAATCATTTGCTTCGATTCTCATGCCATCCAACCCTATAAATAGAGGAGGGTTTTGTTTCTTAGAAGTTTCCACCATCCCCTTCCTTGCATGTACGTTGTTCCCTTTCGATCTTCTTTGCTGACTTTTGTTCTTGACTTTGGTCTTATGACTCCATGTCCTCCTTCTTACCTTATCGGTATCTCCCTCTTCAAGTTTAGTAGCACGCCTTCTATCTTCGACATGTCACACACCCTTCGTATTCATGAAGAAGTTTCTGACACCACTCCGTTGTCGGTGGCTCCTCCTTCCGACGTCGAGGGTTTCGTGGTTGAAGAGGATGAGAGCTTTCCTACCGTGGAAGAGATAATTCCCAGAAACCCTTTATCTAGAAATGAATTTCAGAAGGAGCCTGCTCCTGCCCCCGTTTAGGTGATTTCTTAGATCGGACCGTCTCATATAGCTGAGCTCCGATCTACGTATCATATCCCTTCTCATGTCGGGATAGTTTCGGCCGGTGACGACATTATGAAGGTTCATCGACATGGGTATTATGCCTTTTATGTATACCCTTTCTTAATTGTCTATGCTCTCTCTCTTCTCCCGTTGGGGGAGGAATTCTACCGATTTTAATATGTCTGGCCGGCACAACTATCCCCGTACTTGTATAAAGTTTTCTTGATGCTGATAAAGTATGCGGAATTGGCCGGTTTCAAGTTTAACATCCGCCAACTATTACACTTATTTTCAACGAGTTTTTACAAAGGCGCTATGATACATCTGCGACATCGCAGGACCGGAGGGCTGTTAGATGTAATGGATGGCATGACGAATCAAAGGTTTTGGCACAAGTACCAAACACTTAGTAATAGACACTGTTGGATTTCTCGAGCAGAAGAACCACAATTGTAGGTGTTGTTTGCATATGCTTGTTGTCTTCTTTCTGTCCCTTCTTTTTTCATTCGTTTGTAATTTCATGTTTTTTTAGCTGAGAGGCGTGCACCCTTTCCTGTCGTAAATATTGAAGAATGGGTGGCTCGCGTGTTACCTCACATGGTGAGTATTCAAGATTGGTCGATTTTCTACAAATGTTTTAGACCGAAGGTCCCATCTAGTAAGTGTTACTTTTGTTTTGGCTATGTTGTTTTACCATTGTTTGTTGATGCGAACCCCTTATGGTGGCAGGTCGACGGGCTTCTAAAAAGAAATCTCTAGTGCCTGCATTTCGTCAGGCTATTACATCGGCAAGGATGCAATTTACTTTGGCAAAGTTTGTCCGCGGAGGCCGTACTCAAGCTCTAAGAGCTAGGGGCTCTCCTCAGAACGACATCATACGAGATGAGATTTCTTCCCAACCAACCTACCATCTCGTAGATGTTTCGTCTAATAGGGAGGAGTCGCTATCGAGGAAGAGGCAAAGAATGGAACTTGGGAAAGTCGTCGTCACTAATGTCGAAAAGAGGAAGGTTATTGCCCCGAGGGCGGCGTCCACACTTATGCTAGATGTTGTGGCCATTTTTATGGAAGATGCTATTAGGATGGGAAGGTCTCTTAGGTTCAAGGTAATTCACCAAGGTGATGAGCATGTACGGGCCACTAAAGGCAGCGAGTCATCGGCGACCAGAGCAGATGGAGCGGTGCACACAGGGGATGATGCTTCACGTTCAGAAATTGAACCCTAAGAGGTACGTACCATTTTGGACAGAAATACCTGTGTGTAAGCAAGGACAGAGGGTCCTAACTGACACGTAATCATTCCCTTGTGTTACGTTCTTTTGGCAACTCTGAGCAGGAGGTGTCGTCTTTCGCCCCTTGTGCGTTGCATTTGAGAACGTGACGCTTCAGATGATGAGTGAAGCAGAGCTATCACCGAGTATTTTTGGAATGGCTTTGCGAGTTTTCTTTTCTTTTCTTGCTAGGGTTTGTTTCGCATGTGTAATTTTCTTGTGCATACTTTTTTTCCTTTGTATGTCAGGCCCTCATCATGGGGATCGAGCGTGACCTGAGGGATGAGCGGAGGACGATCATTTTTAAGAATGTGATCTCTAAGTACAAAGAGTACCATACCAAGCATCGTGCGTTGGATGATGTCTTTACCTAATATAGTGAGTTTCAGCTATTTCGTGACGGGCTTAAATAAAAAGAGGAAGAGTTAGCGCAGAAAATCGAAGAGCTGAAGGAGCCAGATGATGAGACGATGAAGACTATATGTCGATGCAGTGAGCTTGAGGCGGCTATTAAGGCCAAGGAGGATCGGCTCGACTAAATACTACACCAAAGTAGAGAGAGCGGGTCGCAATAACTTTTACCTGAATAGTGATTCGGGATTAAATTTCCACAAGGATCTAGTAATGGAGTTGTATTATCTGTCTAGCCTAGAGATGCGGTTGTGCTTCTAATGTCACTTCAAACATTTTTGGATTTTCTTTCAAATTACTATTGTAAACTAATGAATAAATCTAAATTATGCGAAATATTGCTAAGTTGTATTTAATATGGAGAAAGGCACTAGGGTCATGACACTACCTAGGTGGCTAGTCAACGGGTAGAAGTTACTAAGGGGAGATTGATATATTTGGGGCTTATGCTATAACCGCTGCACAATCGTATCCATTCTCACACCTCTCGGTAGAGAGAACGATTTTGCCCATTTGACTCTCTCGAGACCAATTGGGTAGGCCAATTAGACCAAGCAACTAGGGTTCAAGTAGGGTAATTACTCTATCGAGGTTCAACTCGTTAATTGGGACTACCATTCTCATGGGTCCATCCCAATTCCTTGTTGGGTCAACTTTAGGGTCATGGACTCTCTTTCTCAGGAAGAGTTAGATGCTCTAAGCTTGAATCTGTGTTTGCAACCACAAATTCTAAATTGAAACACAAAATTAACCCAAATAACAATCACCAAATCTCAATCTCACCCTAGAATGCAACACCCATACACTACCCAAACTATGGGTGAGCCACAACCCTAGTTAATGGGTTTAGCTGCACATAATTAAAGAAGAAATAGATGGGGAATTAAACATATTAATTAATTACTAAGTAGAATCTAGAATATTGAAGAGCAAAAGTGCAAAAAATGGCTACAATATTTGATCTCACGAGCTCAACTGCGTTCAGAACATAAATCTTAACCTAAAAATGGTAAAATATTCTATTTATAGTGGCTGGAAAACTGGACAAAAATACCCATGCGGGGTCAGCACGAACCACGCAAAAAGGTAGCACGGCCGCATTGGCTCTTGAACTCCTACATTTTAACTCTCTGAAGTTAAGGACCGTAGATCGCGAAAAAGTGCAGAGCGACCGCGGTGGAGGTTAGCATTCACACAAAAAGTTACGCGGATCGCCTTGCTTGACTTGGCGAAATCCATTAGTCTCTGAACCTCAATAGCGCAGACCGCGCAAAAAGGTAGCACGACCGCGTGGCCTTAACTCCCAAAAATCCAAGTCTCTGATTCTCATCAGCGCGGACCGCACGGATATGTAGCGCGACCGCGTGGGCTTGTAGCCTGAAATGGTGGGTCTCTAAATCTCTTCACGCGGGCCGCATGACAAAGTGGCACGGCCGCGTCTGCTGAACGCAGGCCACATAAATCCAATCGCGGTCACATGGTGAAAGTTCTGAATACACTTCTTTGAATCTCCTAGTGCAACCGCATTGCAAATTAGTGTGGTCCGCCCTAGTCCTTCCTGTTCCTCATTTCACTTGGTCTTTGACACTTGGACATGTTTCACTCTGTTTTGAGCCGATCTTTGACATTTGTCACCTTGTCTCTCAAACGTGCAACCAAGCACATCTTGTAAGCATTTTGGGACTATTTTGTAGCAATTTGTAACCAAAGCAATAGCAAGTAAGGGCATAAAAATGGTAAAATCCTAACTTCGGGAACTTTGTAAAACGTTTCGTAATATAACAGTTGTAATAGAATGATTACCTTCTTGCTGTGAATTTTCAAATTGTCATTAGTTTGCTATATAGTGGAGTCCCTGGCTTTTCGGTCGCTTATGTGTAATATTTTGGCATAGTTGATGGTAGATCTTAAAACTCGAGCAAGGTCGAGTGTAAGGTAATTCGAGCGAGGTCAAATTGTTGAGTGATTCGAATGAGGTAGAATGTTAAGTGATTCGAGCAAGGTCGAACTGTTAAGTGATTCGAGCGAGGTCGAATGTTAAGTGGTTTGAGAGAGGTCGAATGTTAAGTAATTCAAGTGATGTCTATTGCAGGATGCGAAAAGTAGCTTGATGGAGAGTGCAAAATGTTGCTTTATTTCATTCATTAGAGAATATCTTGGTGGAGAGTAAAAATGTTGATTTATTTCATTTACTAGAAAATGCTATACATGTCCGTTTCATACATATATTGGAGAAGTTTCCATGTGTCTAGTCCCTTCATTTCCCGCCATGGGGAAGCAGTCGACATGCGGGGTGACGAATCATACTTGAACTTCGAGAAGTTCCTTTTGTTGCCTCGTTAAAAACCTCCCAGAGAAAATCCAATTGGAACAAAATCTAGGTAAGGGAAAAGAGTACAACTTGAGGGGCGTCCTTTTTTAGAAGTTAAAGTATTTGAGGTGGGCGACATTCCATTTGTTTTGTAGTAGTTTTCCTTCCATTGTTTCTGGTTGGAATGCTCCTTTTTTTGCTGCCGCTGTGATTTTGTATGGCCCTTCCCAATTGGTTCCCAGTTTGCCTTCTTTCGGGTCTTTGCTCACTTGTGTTTTTGCCTTGCGAACATAGTCTCCGACTTTGAGTGGTCGTATTTTGGATTTTTTGTTGTAGTACCGTTTTGCTTGTTGTTTTTGGGATACCATTCTTACATAAGCCATGTCTCTTCGTTCTTCTGCCTCGTCGAGGTCTTGTTTCCTGTTCTCGTCATTGTTTTGTCCGCTTTCGTTGGACTATCTCAGGCTAGGTTCCCCAACCTCGACAGGCATCATGGACTCAATCCCATAGACTGGTGAATATGATGTTCATCTGTAATCGTTTTTAGAATGGTGTGGTAGGCCCATAGTACCTCTGATAGCAACTTTGGCCGTAACCCTTTGGTGTTCTTGACCTTTTTCTTTAGGATGTTTTATAGTGTTTTGTTGGAGGATTTGGCTTGACTGTTACCAGCGGGGTGATGTGGCGTGGAGAGTATTCTCTTGGTGTGCCATTTTTTGAAGAGCTCAATGTTCTTTTTTTCCGGTGAATTAGGGCTCATTGTCACAACTGATTTCTTTAGGGATGCCAAAAATGCATATGATATTTCTCCATATGAATGTGATGACTTCCTGTTCGCGTATTTGGGTGAATGCACCTGCTTCCACCTATTTGGAATAGTAGTCAGTTAAAGCCAAAAGAAAATGTATCTTAACCTCTCCACGCTGGAAGGGGTCCGCCGATGTCCACTCCCCATTTGATGAACGACTATGGCAAAGTGATAGAATGAAGGTGCTTTCCCGCTTGATGTATCATAGGTGCGTACTTTTGGCATTGTTCGCACCACTTGACATAATTTGTGGCTGGCTAATAATAACCTGCCCGAATGAGGCATCTGACGAGGGCTCAGTTGCCTGTATGGGCACCTTAGTGTCTTTTGTGTACTTTGAGCACGCGCCTTGTTTGATTTGGATCTTATAATTTTGCCAAGGTCCCCTCAAACGTTCTTTATATAGGTCATGATTTACGATGTTGTACCTGGCCGCCTACATTCGAAGCTTTTTGGCTTCCTTTTTGTCTTGTGGGAGTACTCCCTCCTATAACTATGTCATGATGCGGTTGCGCCAGTCCCAAGCCAAATTTATAGAGTGTACCTCAAGTTGGTCTAGTGACGAGTAGAGGAGGGTGATCATGTTTTGTTTAGTGATGTTTTTGGTGGTTGCTGCTAATTTGGAGAGGCCAACTGGCTTGATGTTTTGTGCTCGAGGTATTTGGTCTAATCGACATTCATCTAATTCTAGCAGCAATTTATGAATTTCTGCCTGGTACTTTTGTAACCTCTACTCTTTGACTTGGTAAGTCCCTGTAACTTGGTTGATGACAAGTTTTGAGTCGTATCTGAGGATGACTCGTCGTGCTCCGTATTTGAGATCTAGCTTTAATCCTGCAATTACGGCCTCATTGTTAGTCATATCGGAGCACCGTATGGATTGGCGGATAAATTTGCCTATTGGGACCTCGAGTACGAGTCATAGTCCAGATCTTGACGTGTTGGATATGCCATTAGTATATAGGATTCATAGGTCGGGTAGCCTAAGAGAGGTACGAGAGGCTTTCTGCTCGATATCAGGCATTATTTTGGCACTGAAATTGGTGACAAAGTCGCCAAGTACCTGCTCTTTTATCGTTGTTTGCGACTGATATGTTATATCGTGCTTGCTCAATTCTATGGCCTAATTGTCCAGTTTTCCCGATAATTCAGGTTTGTATAGGATGCTCCGTAGGGGGAAGATTGTTACCACCGATATGGGATGGCACTGAAAATAGGGTCTAACTTTCGTGAAGCTACAACCAATGCTAAGGCTAATTTTTTGAGGTGGAGGTACCTTGTTTTAGCATCGACTCGGGTTTTTCTAATGTAATAAATTAAAGATTACGTACCTTTGTTTCCGCATACCAATACTATGCTTTCCGCGACTACTAAGACGGCTATGTATATTAGGAGGCGCTCGCTAGGATTTGCTTTGGCGAGCAGTGGGGGCGAGGACAAGTATGCCTTCAGTTCCCTCAAGGCATCAATGTATTCTGAATTCCACTAGATCCCATTGTCTTTTTGTAGCACATTGAAGAATTTATGGCATCTGCGGGATGACCGTGAGATGAATCTCGGTAGGGCGGCTATACGGCCAGTTAGATTTTGCACCTGCTCATGCTGGTTAAAACTTCACCTATAGCTTCAATGGCTTTGATTTTAACTGGATTAACTTTGATGCCTCTTTGTAATACCAAGAAATAGAGAAATTTTCCCGAGGTTACGTAGAAGGCGCATTTTTCGGGGTTCAATTTTATGCCATACTGCCTTAATATACCAAAGGCCTCTTTTAAGTAGTCGATTTGGTCCTCTTTCCCTTTTGATTTTACCAACATGTCATCGATGTAACCTTCTATTGTTTTGCCCTTGGTGACCAACCTTTGGTACGTTGCCCATGCGTTCTTCAACCTGAATGGAATGACTCTATAATAGTACGTTCCCTGATGGATGATGAAAGTAGTTTTCTCCTGGTCCTCCTCCTCCAAGAGGATTTGGTTGTAACCCGAGTAGGTGTCCAAGAAGCTTAAAAATTTGTGTCTCGTTGTCACGTCGATGAGCTGGTCAATGTGAGAAAAAGGAAAAGAGTCTTTTGGGCATGCCTTGTTTAGGTCTGTGAAATCCACGCACACCCGCCATTTCCCATTTTTCTTTTTACCATGACCATATTTGCGAGAAATTAGGGGTATTTTGATTCATGGATTGAACCGTTGGCGAGTAGCTTATCCACTTCATCACTTACAGCCTGGTTGATTATGGTGTTGAAGTTTCTTCTTATTTGCCTCATTAGTGGGTAGAGTGGGTCGACGTTCAGCTTGTGTGTGGCAACGCCTTTCGCGATGCCCGGCATATCTGCATGGGAGAAGGCGAACAAGTCGACATTGTCAATTAAGAACTTATGAAATTTACCTTATTCTAAGAGTTTATGCCTGATATAAGCCTTTTTCTACTATCGCTGTTGTCCAATTGGATGGGATCGAGGTCTTCTATTGTTGACTTGGTGCCTTCCACGATGTCAGGGGTCCCTAATGACGTCTATTTGTGCATCAAGTTCGGTCCCCGGCTTTGGTAATTGTTGTGCTTCTAAGTCTGTTCCCTTTAGGTGTTGAGTGTATATGCAATCCTGGGCGATACGATAATATTCTTGGGTGATGCGTTGTTCGCCTCGGATGCCGAATATTCCCCACGACGTAGGGAACTTGATCACTTAATATAGGTTTGACGGGATGGCCCTCATGGCGTGTATCCATGGCTGCCCTGTGATGGCATTGTAAGCCATGTCCTGGTTTATGATGTGGAGCGTTGTTTCTAGGGTAACACCCCTGGCCAGAACGGGTAGCATTATACTCTCCAAAATTTCGTTCAACTGCATTGTTAAAACCTGTTGTGTTATGCGACGTGGCACTATCTTGTCTTCGACTCTCATTTGTGTGAGGACTCGAGAGTGGATAATACACTCACCGCTTCCATCGTCTACCATTATTCTTTTCACATAAGTATTTAAAACACGTAAAGTAATAACAAGAGCGTCAATGTGGGAAAGACAAACCATCGGTATCTAACTTATCAAAGATGATACAATCTCCAAAGTTGTCGTACCATTTTTTGGGTGATCGACCACTTCAATTTATGTGTGACGGTGAATTTCACATGGTTGATCTTTGCTTCATCACCTCCGCTGATGATAATTTAGATTGTGCGTGTGGGGGAGGGTGGCTTTGGAGGGCTCTGGTATTATTCACGTCCGCGGCCGAAGTTGGCTCATCCGCGATCGCTCATCAATTCCCTCAGGTGCCCTTGGTTCAACATTTTTACTACCTCTTGCCCTAGAGCTATGCAGTCCCCAGTTTTGTGACCCCTCTCCTGGTGAAATTCATAGAGGACATTTGACTTTCAGGTACATGGGTCAGACTTCATCTTTTGCGGTCACTTCACCTTTATGCCAAGCTTCTCTAATGCGTACACTATTTCTGAAGGGGAAACACAAAAATTATGAGAGTGGAGGCATACCTCTTTCATTTCGCAGAGTAACTGTATGTCGCCTGGACGGCCCTTCCGCATGTCATGGAGATAGTGAGGTGATTATTCTGACGTAGGGTTGATGTCTTTCTCGGTTGGGCCGGGGCATGACTAGTCTTTTCGACCGTCGCTTTCTCGACTCTATTTGAACTAATGTCAGCCATTGGGTCAGGCTGTTAAGTTCGTCCTTGTTAGCTCTCACCTCGGCACTTAGGCATTGTGAATTTCTTCCCAAGTGGTGGGATGGTATTTCATGAGCCTCCTTAGTAACTTTCTGGTTGCTCTCGACCCGTTCCTGTTCAACCCGTTCTGAAAAACTGCTACCGACATCCCTTCTGATATATTTGGTAAGTTCATTCTCACCTTGTTAAACCAGGCGAGGAAGTCCCTGAGTCCCTCGCCAGGCGATTTCCTAACAACGAATATTCAATTCACCCCGGCCTCCGCCTTTTTAGCCCGGGCATGGGCGGTGACGAACTTGTCGGCCATTTCCTCGAACGTTACTATTGACCGTGTTGGGAGTTATGAATACCAGGTCAAGGCTCCCCCCGTTAGGGTTTCGCCGAACATTTTCAGTAACACTGATGGTACTTTCTCCTTCGAAAGGTCGTTGCCCTTCATTGTCGTGACATAATGGATGATGTGATCTTCGGGGTCTGTAGTACCGTCATATATCTTTAAGTATGTTGACTTTTTAAAAGTTTTGGGAATGGAATGTGGAGCCTCTTCCTCGTTGTATGGTTGTTCGATGAACCGACCCACGTCTCATTTTGGTAGGAACTTCGGGGTGGCCGGTATCTTTTCGACCCTTTCTTGATGCTCCCTCTTCTGGTCGCGGAGTGCCTTGTTTTCGTTTTCTATTTCTTTTATTTTCTTCAGATGGTCGTCAATGCATCATTGCCTGCGTCAATAGTGGTGTGAGTGTTACCTATTTGGGGGGGGGTTGTTGTGGGTGATCGTTGTAATATCTTCTTCCGCGATGTTTCTATTCTCCCTTTGAACAGATTTCTCGAGTATGTTGCTCAACGTACTCGTCAACCATTCTTCCAATAATTTTCTTACTGCTAGTGGTATTCCTTCAATTGTGGATGTTGGCGTTTCTCCACCGCGTGAAGCGGTTACACTTTCATGAGGAAGAGGTGAGTCACTCCGCCTGAGCGCAACATCTGGTGTCACATTCTCATTATTTTTCCTGTCATCCTCATTGATGGTGTTTAAAATGTTGGTAGTGACACCTGCTATGGCTTTCAGTCTTGCCTCTCCTTTTTCTTCTATCTTTAGTTTGTACAAGCGAAAAAGAGATGGATGTTCTTTTTATGATCTAGAAGGAACTAAAATTTTAATTAAAACCTCCCCACTAACGGCGCCAAATTGTTTGAGCAAATTATAGCTAAACCAATTAATGATGAATTAAATAGGTGAATCTTAGTTGAACTTCATAAATTCTAGAATGAATAAAGTAGAGCATTTATAAAATGAGTAGTGTCCATATGTATCAAATATATGATTCAATACACTATGATTAACAATAAATATGCAATAAATGTAAGCAATGATGATAGATGTAATGAAAAAGGATTTACCACCCAACTATATATCATATGATTGGGATTTTTTTTTTCTAACGACTTGAAAAAGTAATAAGTTCATATGAGTATGGAAATCTTTGGATTTATGTACAAAGATAGAACAATGTGTGCTTCAATAATATTATCAACAAATAAGATAACTTTTGGATATTCTCTTTTGTCGAACCTTACAAAATATTTTTTTCTCTCAAAGTTCAGAATGCCCCTCTTTGTTCTCTACCCCTTACTATTTATAAGGGATATTCACAAAAATTCCTAAAAGATATAGCATAAAAAATATCCAAAGAATATTCTTTATGTCCACTTCTGAACAATACTACCGCTATTCTCTCATCTGGGTTGCCCGCTTTTCACATCAACATTTGCGAGAATAACCTCTAGTAATTATATCATGTTCGACTCCGTCTTTCGTCTTGCTTATCCATTACCGCGGAGTAACCAAATTTGGACCTATACAATTTTCTGGATTTAGGGTGTGTTTGGTATAACAAAAAATATTTTCCGTGGAAATATTTTCCAAGAAAATATTTTTTTGGAAAATAAATAGTAATCTTATTCATTTTCCGGTGTTTGGTACGCAAATTAAGGAAATTACTTCTCAAGAGTATTCATAAATAATTTGGATATAATAAAAATGAAGCCATAAACTTTCAAATCAAATGCCTTCCGAACCCACATTTTTCATAAACTTTCGAACCGCTTAACTTTCAAAACCGCAGATTTTCTAACCTGCAACTTCCAAACACATAAACCTCGAAACTCATAACTTTGAAACTTATAAAATTTTGAACTTTTAAGCGACAAATAAAAAAAAACTAAAACTGAAACATTTATTAACAAATATTTTGTTTTTGCGTGAAGGGGGGGGAGGGGGCGACGGAGTTGGGTAGAGGAGGTGGTGCAAAAAAACGAAAAAACAAAAATTTAAAATTGCAAAAAATAAAGGTAAAAATTTAATTTTTTTCGGGAGTGGGGTCGGGGTGGGTGGGGTGGGTTGGATGGGTTGCAGGGTGAGTGGTAACGGAAAAACTTAAATTATAAAAAAGAAAACCTTTTTTTGGATAGAGGGGATATGGTGGGTTGGTGAGGGTAGGGAATGTTGAAAAGGAGTTTTGAAAAATGATTTTCCTTCTCTTGATAAGGAAAGTATTTTCTTTCAATTGGAGGAAAATGAATTAATATGAAATATTTTCAAAATATTTAAGCCAACCAAACATGAAAAAATTAAAAATATTTTCCGAAAAATATTTTCTTTCATACCAAATAAACACTTATTCACAACAAATATTAGATTACGTCTCGTAAAACAGTAAAAGAGGAAAGGTCGTTAAGATAAGAATGGTCGTTATTTACTAGTCAAAAGTTAAAAAATACGTTACGAATTATAGATAGGCTTTACCTAGCGAGATCTTTGACGGAATCTCAAATATCTTTGTATTTTCTTTTTCATTGTCTTATATTCTTGGAATTTAATTTCCTTTTCCTGTTTTTCCAATGGGTAAGTTTCTAACTTATCCAGACTAAAATGTGTAAATGTAATTTTCCTCATTTTATTTGGTGGGATTTGACCCATCATTAGTAGAGAGAAGAAGATAGAAGAGGGAGTCTTTTGGCGAGCGCATCCAAGTATCTTAAATTTTCTTGTTGGTATATTTATTGTACAAATAGTCGGTCAAATTTACGATTTCTTTTTTTATAATTGATATACATAAATTATATATTAATTATTCACGATTATACTATATTATACATTCGCCAGTTAATTTTAACTTAAAAGTGATTAACTACGCCTTTCGGTTGAGTGAACGACATTAGTATCAATACCATTAAACTGTATATCTTCGTAGTTCATGAATAATGCATGTCAATTAGTTAAGTAATTGGAAAGAACTACGTTTCAGTCTTAATTTTATATTTTTGCCTATTTTTGAAAAGCAAAATTGGTTTTTTGTTACTTTGTTTAGACAAAGGAATCGTTCCTTATTTTTTCGCGTTCATACCGACTATATATATATATATATATATATATATATATATATATATATATATATATATATATATATATATATATATATATATATATATATATATATATATATATATATATATATATATGAGATTTTATTTATGAGTAAATCTAAAAACAAAATTATTAAGAAAATAAAAATCGATTAATCTTTCTCATTACCTTTTATCTAAAGCATAAATAATTTTGTGAAATTTAACTCTTTCTATATGTAATTTACTTTTTAACTGTTACATATAAATATGGACAATAATATATTCCCTCTGTTCCAATTTATGTGAACTTGTTTGACTGAGTGTATGGGACCGACTCAGATGTAATATGGGTCGAGCACGTACCCTTATGCGGCCGTAGACACCGGATGACACCCTCTTTCGTGTCCGTACGATGAAGAGGATACGCCTTCGATTATAGTGGCGTATCAGTAGGCTCGCCCGAGCAGACGTTCCGACTCCCCCTCCCCTATACTTTCGTTATAATAGCAATAGCTTTGGGACGATGTAATATGTCGGCGAGGGGGGCATCCTTCTATATAAGGAAGGGTCCCCCTCATTTGTAAGACAAGTGTTATTCATCATCAATAATACAACTCTCTCTAACTCTGTCATTTTCTCTCTATTTTATCTCTTTATTGCTTACATGTTCAAACAATTATTAAGTTCCACTACATTCTTATAAGGAAAACATATATACAAATCCAAAGATTGATCTTTAAGATATATTACCATTGATTCCGATTTACCCTTTATATAATCTTTGATTGTCCCTAACTCATAAAGCAACCAATAGCTTTTGGGTCAAACGATTTGGCGTCGTCTGTGGGGATTTCGAGAATCAAACTCGTAGTATACATCTACGAGATCCGATCATCGGAAAAAGTCTGGAAATGGCCGAAAACGACACTCAATCCAAAGTTTTGGTAGAAGTTACTACCAACCTCCTGAGTTCCATGAACGAGGTTGGTGGTGCTGCCATCAACGTTACCCCTGATATCACACTCGAGGCAGAAGTCTCACCTTCCCTCTTCGGGAACCTTGCAACCCCATAGGAAAAAGACACCTCCACTTCAAGAGAAGCACCCCCAACAGTCAAGAAGCTACTGGAGGAATGGCTAACCAGTACCCTGAGCCGCTTAGTGGAAAAGCCACCACGAGGCTGCGAGAATACAACAGCAACAACGAGCAAAACCACCACAGATGAAGAAGAAGGAACACGAACCAACGGCCAACCCGTCGAAACACAAACACACGATGACACGTTGGCCTCTATCCTTAGGAAGATGGAAGAAACGGAAAGCGAAAATCCTAGCTAACCTCCGTCACCAAATGAAGGATCACCAAGATAGGGTTGACAAGATCCCCGGAGCACCTAAACTGCTACCCAAACGAGAAGTAGGAAGGTTTGTAGAACAACCCTACTCCGAAGAATCCGCACCCTACACCATCCCGAAGACCTTCAAGATGCCCCCCTACCTGAAGGTGTACGACGGAACCACCGATCCTGAGGATCATCTCATCCACTATGTCACCGCCGTGAAAGGTAATGACTTGTCCAAAGAACAGGTACCATCAGTGCTGCTGAAAAGGTTTGGCGAAACACTGACCGGGGGAGCCTTGACTTGGTATTCCCAACTACCCGCCAAAGCAATCTCAACCTTCGAAGAGATGGCGGATAAATTCGTCACAGCACATGTCAGCGCTAAGAAGGCAGAAGTAAGGGTGAACGAGATCTTCGCCGTCAGACAAACTACGGGCGAGGGCCTCAGGGACTTTTTCGCCAGGTTCAACAGGGTAAGAATGAGCCTACCGAACCTGTCAGAAGGCATGGCGGTAGCGGCCTTCCAGAACGAACTCAGCAGGGACGGCTCTAGAGCTACCAAAAAACTGCTAAGCTGGCTCATGAAGTATCCCTCCACAACCTAGGACGAGATTTACAATGCCTACTGCGCCAAGGTACGGGCAGACGAGGAGGATCTCAACGGACCGACCCGACGGCTAGCCGCTGTGCATCCGGACATAAGGAGAGATCGACGACACGAGGGACGCCGGGAACTTCCCCCTCATCCCAATAAAGAGCGACACCAACCTTACGTGAGGTCCCCACTTCTGCCCCCTCGCCATACGGATGCCCTGCAACACCACCTCGTCCCACTCAGGAATGAACGATGTACGCCCCCTTACTTTCTTCGCATAACTTCTGTGTCACTCCTTCAGAAATAGTGTACGCACTAGAGAAGCTTGGCACCAAGGTACAGTGGCCCCAAAAGATGAAATCAGACCCCACCACAAGGAAATCAAACGTCCTGTGCGAGTTTCACCAGGAACGAGGGCACAAGACCGAAGACTGCATCGGCCTACGACAAGAAGTCGTCAGGATGCTAAACCAGGGGTACCTGAAGGAGCTACTCAGCGAATACTAAAATCGGTATTAATAATTATCAAATAATTGACAAAATTGATAAAAAAAAGCCTTTTTTATCTTTGCACGCGGACGAGAGCACTCCCGAGGACCTCCAAAACCACCCTCTCCGACACGTACAGTAAACATGATCGTCGGATAAGGGAAAGACGTTGCCATTAATCACGTCAAATTCGCCAACTCGCATAGACTAAACAGGACCATCTCCCACGAACGGTACTGTGTGAGCACGTGATTTTTGCCCTATATGAGAATTACTCCCAAAAATTTAAAATAAAAGAGTTTTGTGTTGTTTGCAATTGTTGTGAATTTAGTGTCATTTTTAAAAATAATGACAATATATATATATATATATATATATATATATATATATATATATATATATATATATATATATATATATATATATATATATATATATCATTTGCATTTAGGATTTAATTCTACAATTAGGAGTAATTAATTTTATCTTACAAAAATGAAAATCACAAAAAATAGGCATCTTTTGCATTTTAGCCTTTAATGTCCAAATTGTGTGATTGTATTTTAATTACCATTTAAAATTAGGTGACAATTATTATTATGAGATTAGTATTTCAAGATAATTTTAGTTTTTATAAATTAATCTTAGTATTTTGGACTTTATTAATTAGGAAGTTGAATAATGGAGAAGAACAAATTGGAAAAAAATTGGATTGGGCCATCTTGCAAATTATGTTACAAGCCCAATCCTAAGAACCCTTACCCAACCCAAAAATCCTTGGCCCAAGAAGAAAATTTCAGATTTTTTTAGCAAAAAATAATCATAATTACATGACATAAAGTAGTGGGGGGCAAGGAAATCAAGGAAGAAAACAAGGAGAGGAAAACATGGATTAGTGGGTTTTCTTTAAATTAAAAAAATATTTTCTTTTTAATAAAAAATCTGAAAATTTTCGAAATTCTTGCCTATAAATAGAAGAGAGGATTTATGAAAAAAAAGGGGGAAAAAAGAGAGGAAAAATCGGAAGAGAAGAAAAAATAAAAAACATTCCCTGCTGTAGTATACACTCGATATACACTCTGGATACAGAAGTATACACGGAAAAAAATGCAATTTTTTAGAGTTTCTTTTGAGAAGTGAAAAGAGTTCAAAGCTAGAAAGCCAAAACAAAGAGAAAATCTGGAAAATATTTTTCTTTTCTATTTTTTACTGGTTTGTTTTTGTTTTTCTCCGTATTGCTCGGATTTTCAGGATTGAGGTATTGAAGCTACTGCTGGTTGTTACTGTTGTTGTTGCTGTATTTTCACCGCCTTGTTGATTTGCCATTTTCCCATTCCTTTCAAAACCAGGTACATATCTCTTTCACTTGAAGCTGTAATGGTGAATTGTTGAAATAAAAAATGAAGATCTGGATCCGATTATTTGATGTCCTGTATTTTATGTTTAGTGTTGTTAGTTTAGATTTGTAATTTATCTATTGAAGTATTCTGTAGTAGCTAAAAAATGAAAAATAAAAACATTGTAATAACTAGTAGTATAGTAGCAATAGTGTATCACATAGCTTAATTAGGTAATAGATCTTAAAACATGGGTTAGTTAATAATAATTTCAAAAAATCGGTTGGTTACTTACTCACAATAGATTCATAAGTCTTAATCACATATCAAATGTCATTTACACATAGATAAGCTTAAAAATAGGAAATGTTAGATTAGATAGTGCTTTAATCATGTTTTAGGTTAATAATCCGGTGATAAAACAAGCCATATTGAAATCAATAGCATAATTATGAATAGGTCTCTGAGTTATTTATTTACGGATATTGATACAATTTAATTAGAACCATCTTTGTAATGTAAAAATGCCTAGTACATAACGAAACTGGTAATGTATATATTCGTGAGTAGTTAATCAGTTAATTCGGATCCATAGTTAATTAGTTTAATCATTCTTTAAGTCCATTATGTAATCCGTCGCTTTCTCAAATTAGGTATTAACTGGTATTAACTTCAAAACGCTAGTGTAAGAGGAAGAAGTAGTTTGTAAGTTCTGATTTATGGTAATAAATAATTAATTTGTAGCTAATGTATGATATTGATTTCCTTCACTCGAATAAATAAAAGTGCTTTCCATTTCAAATGTGTATCTTTGTTCTGTTGCTTCAATTGTTTCCAATTTTATTTAGTTTGGGCCCAAGGCGTGTTATGGGCCTGAATCTCTGTATAATGCCAACTGGGCTGGCGATAGAATGCCCGAATCAGGTCTGGTTCTTTAAGAACCTGGACTTGTTTTTAATGTAGTAAATCCTTATTCTGGAAATCCAGGCCCCATTGAATAACAAAATTACGGGCCTGGAATGTTTAAATATTAGAAATCGATTAAGGAAAAACAAATGTAGAAAACATAGCCAAATACTAGTATTGAATCCTTTAATGAAAATTGGGATGAGCCTCGCCCGAATAACAAACACCGGGGCCCCCATTTAGTAATAAGATAACATAGTAGAACCGGAGAGGCTAATAGCAAATTCCATAGCCTCTCGCCAAAGTTAAAAGCCGATAGACGTTATTAATCATTTCGAGCTTCTGAGGTCTTGAAAACCTCATTCTATGTTGCCTCGATTTACGTGCACGATCCGAGCATGTAGCCGGAAAGATTTTGTGATAGAAAATATGAATTCTATGAGAAATTTGGATAAAAATGATATTAATATTGATATGGTTGACTTCGGTCAACATTTTTGGTAAACGGATCCGGACCGAGATTGAATGGTCCCGAGAGGTCCGTAGGAAAATATGGGACTTGGACATGTGTCCGGAGTCGAATTCTGAGGCCTAGAGCCCAAGTTATGAATTTTTATGTGAAATTGTTTTTGATGCAATTATTAAAGGAAATAAATTAATAGACCTTGGTATCGGGCTCGTATTTTGGTTCCGACGCCCGGTACAAGTCTTAAATATTATATATGTGATTTCTGTAAAGTTTGGTGACATTTGGATGTCGTTTGAGATGTTTTGGACCTTGAGTTCCAAGTTAAGAAGTTTTGAAAATCAAAACTATGAAAACCATGAGTTTGGGGCTTGATTTGATTGAAACGAAGTGATATTGGCGATATGATCGCACGAACAAGTCCATAATGTGTTTTTGAGGTTGTGTACATGTTTGGTTTGGAGCCCGGGGGGCTCGGGTAAAGATTTGATAGGCCGTTGGATGAAAATCTGAATTTTGAACTGCTGGTTTTTTTCACCCAGCTGTTGGCTTCGCAATTGCGAGGAATTTCTCGCAATTGCGAAGGTGACAGACCAAGGCAGGGTTCGCAAATGCGAACCCCTGATCGCAAATGCGAAGGAGCCTGCCCAGCCATGCTTCGCAAATGCGAAGCTTTCTTCGCAAATGCGAAGGATGCCTGCCCAGCCAGGCTTCGCAAATGCGAAGCTTTCTTCGCAAATGCGAAGGATGCCTGCCCAGCCAGGCTTCGCAAATGCGAAGATTTCTTCGCAAATGCGAAGAGACTTGTTCGCAAATGCGAACCTTTTGTCGCAAATGCGAACTTCCCACCCTTAGCTTATTTTTCAAACTCCAGAAATTGGTCGGGGTTCGCAATTGCGAACCCATGTTCGCAAATGCGAACACGGAGACCTGAAAAACACGAATTTCAGTCATTTCTTCATTTTTCACAAAACCAAAACACCCAATTGCGACTCTTCAAGGATTTCTTCTTCACCAAAACGATTGTAAGTCACTTTTTACTTAATTCTTTCAATTCCTAACATCATTAAACATGTTTTTCATTAGAAATCAAATGTTTTCATGGTAAAATTCTTGTTTTTGGTTAGAAAATAGGTTTTTCATAAATTGGGAATTGGACCTCGAATTGAGGTCCGATTTTGAAACAAATTATATACATGAACTCGTGGGGGAATGGGTAACCGGATTTTGGTCCTAACCCCGAATTCCGACCATGTGGGCCCGGGGTTGAAATTTACTATTCATGGCAGAATGTTGAAAAGTGTTATTTGGTGTTAAGAATTAGTTGTTGAGTAGAATTGATGATATTAAATCAATTGTGTATAGATACGGTTGAATTGGAGCCAAATTGAAAGAAAAGACATATCCACGGATTGAATTGTTCATAAGCACTCGAGGTAAGTGCTTGTTCTATCCTAGCTTGAGGGAATAGGATTATGTGTTATGTGTTTTGTGATCGAGTGCGGTGTATGGGCCGTGGTGACGAGCATCCATACATTGGCGTCTAGTATGACCGTGAGTCGTTGAAAAATGATATTTTGAGATATATTACATGTGAATCGTTATTGTTCTCCCTTGTTGGGACTTGTTGTGAAGATAATTATTGATTGCCCTTGATGGGACGATTTATGAATTGTTGTTTCTTTCTCCGCCCTTAACTGTGATTGTTATTTGGGTGAGGAAGAGTGATAATGCACGAAGGGTGATGCCGTGCCATGTTTATTTATTTATGCACGAAGGTTAATGCCGTGCCATGTTTATTATTGATTATGCACGAAGGATCATGCCGTGCCATGTTTATTATTGATTATGCACGAAGGATCATGCCGTGCCATGTTTATTATTGATTATGCACGAAGGATCATGCCGTGCCATGTTTATTATTGATTATGCACGAAGGATCATGCCGTGCCCTATTATTGAACCATGTACGAAGGATCATGCCGTACTATGGATGTGAGGATGAGAGTAAAAGCACGAAGGGTGATGCCGTGCAACTATTTGCTATTCCTTGACTTGATATTACTTGTTTTTCCATTATATTTTATTTGGGTGATGACGTGCAACTATTTGCCATTCCTTGACTTGATATTACTTGTGTTTCCATTATACCTTGTTTTCCTTGTGAACTTATTAACTGTTGTTAATTGTTGAGTTCTTTGAGATATTCCTTATTGTGTTATTACTTGGTTAATTCTTGTTAATTGTGGTAATATGATTATTGATATATTTGGGAGCGGGTGGTACGCCTACCACAAGATATGATTATTGATATATTTGGGAGCGGGTGGTACGCCTACCACAAGATATGATTATTGATATATTTGGGAGCGGGTGGTACGCCTACCACAAGATATGATTATTGATATAATTGGGAGCGGGTGGTACGCCTACCACAAGATATGATTATTGAAATATTTGGGAGCGGGTGGTACGCCTACCACAAGATATGATTATTGAAATATTTGGGAGCGGGTGGTACGCCTACCACAAGATATGATTATTGAAATATTTGGGAGCGGGTGGTACGCCTACCACAAGATATGATTATTGATATAATTGGGAGCGGGTGGTACGCCTACCACAAGATATGATTATTGATATATTTGGGAGCGGGTGGTACGCCTACCACAAGATATGATTATTGATATATTTGGGAGCGGGTGGTACGCCTACCACAAGATATGATTATTGATATATTTGGGAGCGGGTGGTACGCCTACCACAAGATATAATTACCGTGATAGTTGGGAGCGGGTGGTACGCCTACCACGAGATATGAAATGAGAGAGGAATTGAGACATGAAAGTCAGATTTATTATGTTGATTAGATTATTTTAGATATCGTGAGTTATCGAATATTATTTCAGAGCAGAGTATTTCCTTATAAATGTGTTATATATATATATATATATATATATTGCAACTGCACAGGTTTATGTGGGTGTCTGGTCCTAGGCTTGTCACTACTTCGCCGGCATAGGCCAGGCACTTACCAGCACATGGGGTCGGTTGTGCTGATACTACACTCTGCGCTCTTTTTGCGCAGATACAAGTTACGGACAGCAGCAGCGGCAGCAGTAAGTAGATTGCGTGGGAGTTGATCATATTTGAGACCGAGGTAGCTTGCAGGCGTCCGCAAGCCCGGCGTCTCTCTCTTTATCTATATTATTAGCTGGAGTCTCTTTGTTCCGAGACAAACAGAATTGTGTTATATTTCTTCGGACTTTTATGTGTAGTATTCCATAGTAGTTTGTGAGTTGGTGACTCCACATCTTGGGTAGAGGATTTTCGGTATGGTTTTACCTTGTGAATTGTTATTTCCATTTCGATAAAGTATTCCGCATTTATTCAATCAAAATTGTGTTAAAAACGGGATAGTATGAATACAGTGGCTTGCCTAGCTACCACGAGTAGGCGCCATCACGATCCCGATGTTGGGGGAAAATCTGGGTCGTGACAAGTTGGTATCAGAGCTCTAGGTTACATAGGTCTCACCACTCACGAACAAGCTTAGTAGAGTTTGAGAGGTAGGTACGGAGACGTCCGTACTTGTCCTCCAGAGTCTATTGAGTTAGGAAAGAGTCTCTCATTTGTTCTTTCTTATCGTGCGAATTTGTTCTTCAAAGTGTTAAGTTAAATTTCCACTCTTGTCTTCCCACGAATGGCGTAGTCACGTACCGCTTATCCAGCCGAACAATGGCACGGACTGGTGATAGATCAACTATGCCTTCAAAAGTTTTACGGAGGACGGATAGGTTTCACCAAAGTCTTCGCTACCACCTTCAGCGGTGCATCTTTTGAGAACCCACGAGATTGTGCTTGACAGTTCTTATGAGGAATTACAGAACGTGGGAATAGTCGAATGCGAGGAGTTCATTTTATTGTGCTACGGAAGGCACACAGAAGTAGTGGGAAGATAATGTATTTACCACACAAGTTATGGTCCCAACGGAAGACGCAATTATATCGGGAGATCACCTAATAAATCGTGTTGGGTTTCAACGGACCTTGACGTCCGGTCGATGTGTTGGAGTTGTGAAGGACAAATATGATGAGTTATTGGAATGTATATATATATGGTATGGAAATGTCCTCCAAATAATTTATACATATTTAAGGTTGGTTCTTTTCATGGGGTAAGGATCGCCCCCGGAGAATGACGAAGAGTATATGAGTAAACGGGGTAGCTCAACAGTGTAAGCCAACATAGCAAAAGAGGAAATTGGCCATCAATGTTTGTGACAAGATTACCAAGAGGGCAAGCCGGCTAATGCAACGCTATCTTCTAAACTCTATTTTTAGAAAATGTTATGAAGACGTCACCCCGAGATTCTCTGCAATATGTGATATGTGCGATATGAACGGTTGTACCAGGTCACAATGACTGTGTCCGAATATATATTGCCATGAGCAATAAGTTAACTGATCCTTAAAGGAATTGCTGTGAATGTGGAATATTGGAGAAATACAATTTTAGGAAAGCACTCAGACTACACGCTCCATTGCAGTTAATAATTATCCTACATGGCCAGCCAGATGTAGAGGTTATGATGTTAGAGGTGGAGGTGAAAATCCTAGAGGTGGAGACCCAGCCATTGATATAATTTTTATGATATGAAGGAGGTCACTACACCAAATGTGGTCATCACACGTATAATTCAGATTGTTATAGACAGAATAATTTTTCCCTTAATTTAATTTGGTTTTTGAAAGAAAATTTAGGCGAGTCCTTTTAACATGCTCCATTCATGTGAGCGAGCATCGTAATCATCAAACCTACTTAGGGAAATACTCACGTTGAGATATTACATGAGGATAGACATCCCTATTATTAGGTGTTAGTCACTAAAATATCCATGAGGCTAAGAGTGACTTTATATTACTTATTACAGTGGGTTTTGATATAATTTTCGGGATAACTAATTTTAATCGTTAATTGTGCTCCCTATCAGTATGAGGGCTTATTTTGTGTCATGATTATCTTTGACGGACAATTATTGAAAGGAAGAAAGAAATGAAATGAAAAATTTCAGATTATATGATGTGCAAGCACTGTGATTCAGAGTTGAGGATGAGATCCTCCAATTTTTGGCATAATGTGAAATATTTCTAAGCCGAGCTTCAAGCTGCGGTGGATAACATATGAGGACTGGGTCCTGGTAGTAAGAGTTTATGTGTTTAAAATTCTTCTTTTATGAAATTAATATTTTCGTATTGCATTCGTAAATAAGAGTCATGCCCGTTAGGACTATTTGACAATTCTTGTATAGTTTCTATTCATATTAGCCATTTCTATTTTGAAACCGTTGAGCTTAGCCTTTGAGACGAGCACCAGGTAAGGATAAATATGACGCATTAATTCGGGAAAATAATCACGAGGTCACCATACCTCATTCTGAGTAAAGTGGGATTTGTAGAATAAGGTATTTGATAACAGGGTTAATTGACGATGTTGTAATTTAAGAATAACTCTTATGGCCAGACTTCAGAGTCATGGATATGTGCATACGCATGAGTGTGTTCGTGCCTTATTTAGATTTGTTCGTTGTAGTCTTCATTGTTTCCATATTGACATACTCCTGCAGTCATGAGGAGCATGCACAACATCTCAGAGTGACTTTGCAGACTCCGAAAGATAGCCAACTATATGCAAAAATTTCGAAGTGTGAATTTTGGCTAAGTTCAGTTGCATTCCTGGGTCATATTGTGACGGCAGCAGGTATTCAGGTTGATCCGAAGAAGATTGAGGCAGTCAAGAACTGACCTAGACCGACATCAACCACAGAGATTTGGAGTTTCTTGGGATTAGCGGGTTATTATCAGCGATTCGTGGTTTGCAACCCCACTGACCAGGTTGACACAGAAAGGTGTTCAATTTGAATGGTCAGATGAATGTGAGGCGAGCTTTCAAAAGCTCAAAACAGCCTTGACCACAGCACCGATATTGGTTTTACCCACAGGTATGGGACCTTATACTGATTATTGTGATGCTTCCCATATTGGGCTTGGTGCAGTGTTAATGCAGGATGGCAAGGTTATTGTCACGACCCTAGTTCACCAATCGTGAACATGTCGTGATGGCACCCAGTCCCCATGACTAGGTAAGCCTATATGCGGAGCCGTTACCCACACTTGTTTCCTGACTCAGGTACTTCTTTCTTTTGTCCGTTCGAGGACGAACGGTTGTTTTAGAGGTGGAGATTGTGACGACCCAAAGGGTCATCACTTATTTTATTAATAATTTCGAGCTTCTGAGGTCTTGAAAACCTCATTCTATGTTGCCTCGATTTACGTGCACGATCCGAGCATGTAGCCGGAAAGATTTTGTGATAGAAAATATGAATTCTATGAGAAATTTGGATAAAAATGATATTAATATTGATATGGTTGACTTCGGTCAACATTTTTGGTAAACGGATCCGGACCGAGATTGAATGGTCCCGAGAGGTCCGTAGGAAAATATGGGACTTGGACATGTGTCCGGAGTCGAATTCTGAGGCCTAGAGCCCAAGTTATGAATTTTTATGTGAAATTGTTTTTGATGCAATTATTAAAGGAAATAAATTAATAGACCTTGGTATCGGGCTCGTATTTTGGTTCCGACGCCCGGTACAAGTCTTAAATATTATATATGTGATTTATGTAAAGTTTGGTGACATTTGGATGTCGTTTGAGATGTTTTGGACCTTGAGTTCCAAGTTAAGAAGTTTTGAAAATCAAAACTATGAAAACCATGAGTTTGGGGCTTGATTTGATTGAAACGAAGTGATATTGGCGATATGATCGCACGAACAAGTCCATAATGTGTTTTTGAGGTTGTGTACATGTTTGGTTTGGAGCCGGGGGGCTCGGGTAAAGATTTGATAGGCCGTTGGTTAAATTTCTGAATTCTTCGCAATTGCGAAGGTGACAGACCAAGGCAGGGTTCGCAAATGCGAACCCTTGATCGCAAATGCGAAGGGCGTCCAGGAGGCTTGGGTTCGCAAATGCGAACATGACCTCGCAAATGCGAGGCCTTCACTATTGGACCATGCTTCGCAAATGCGAAGCTTTCTTCGCAAATGCGAAGGAGTCACTGCTGAGCCATGCTTCGCAAATGCGAAGCTTTCTTCGCAAATGCGAAGGATGCCTGCCTAGCCAGGCTTCGCAAATGCGAAGATTTCTTCGCAAATGCGAAGATTTCTTCGCAAATGCGAAGAGACTTGTTCGCAAATGCGAACCTTTTGTCGCAAATGCGAACTTCCCACCCTTAGCTTATTTTTCAAACTCCGGAAATTGGTCGGGGTTCGCAATTGCGAACCCATGTTCGCAAATGCGAACACAGAGACCTGAAAAACACGAATTTCAGTCATTTCTTCATTTTTCACAAAACCAAAACACCCAATTGCGACTCTTCAAGGATTTCTTCTTCACCAAAACGATTGTAAGTCACTTTTTACTTAATTCTTTCAATTCCTAACATCATTAAACATGTTTTTCATTAGAAATCAAATGTTTTCATGGTAAAATTCTTGTTTTTGGTTAGAAAATAGGTTTTTCATAAATTGGGGAATTGGACCTCGAATTGAGGTCCGATTTTGAAACAAATTATATACATGAACTCGTGGGGGAATGGGTAACCGGATTTTGGTCCTAACCCCGAATTCCGACCATGTGGGCCGGGGTTGAAATTTACTATTCATGGCAGAATGTTGAAAAAGTGTTATTTGGTGTTAAGAATTAGTTGTTGAGTAGAATTGATGATATTAAATCAATTGTGTATAGATACGGTTGAATTGGAGCCAAATTGAAAGAAAAGACATATCCACGGATTGAATTGTTCATAAGCACTCGAGGTAAGTGTTTGTTCTATCCTAGCTTGAGGGAATAGGATTATGTGTTATGTGTTTTGTGATCGAGTGCGGTGTATGGGCTGTGGTGACGAGCATCCATACATTGGCGTCTAGTATGACCGTGAGTCGTTGAAAAATGATATTTTGAGATATATTACATGTGAATCGTTATTGTTCTCCCTTGTTGGGACTTGTTGTGAAGATAATTATTGATTGCCCTTGATGGGACGATTTATGAATTGTTGTTTCTTTCTCCGCCCTTAACTGTGATTGTTATTTGGGTGAGGAAGAGTGATAATGCACGAAGGGTGATGTCGTGCCATGTTTATTTATTTATGCACGAAGGTTAATGCCGTGCCATGTTTATTATTGATTATGCACGAAGGATCATGCCGTGCCATGTTTATTATTGATTATGCACGAAGGATCATGCCGTGCCATGTTTATTATTGATTATGCACGAAGGATCATGCCGTGCCATGTTTATTATTGATTATGCACGAAGGATCATGCCGTGCCCTATTATTGAACCATGTACGAAGGATCATGCCGTACTATGGATGTGAGGATGAGAGTAAAAGCACGAAGGGTGATGCCGTGCAACTATTTGCTATTCCTTGACTTGATATTACTTGTTTTTCCATTATATTTTATTTGGGTGATGACGTGCAACTATTTGCCATTCCTTGACTTGATATTACTTGTGTTTCCATTATACCTTGTTTTCCTTGTGAACTTATTAATTGTTGTTAATTGTTGAGTTCTTTGAGATATTCCTTATTGTGTTATTACTTGGTTAATTCTTGTTAATTGTGGTAATATGATTATTGATATATTTGGGAGCGGGTGGTACGCCTACCACAAGATATGATTATTGATATATTTGGGAGCGGGTGGTACGCCTACCACAAGATATGATTATTGATATATTTGGGAGCGGGTGGTACGCCTACCACAAGATATGATTATTGATATAATTGGGAGCGGGTGGTACGCCTACCACAAGATATGATTATTGAAATATTTGGGAGCGGGTGGTACGCCTACCACAAGATATGATTATTGAAATATTTGGGAGCGGGTGGTACGCCTACCACAAGATATGATTATTGAAATATTTGGGAGCGGGTGGTACGCCTACCACAAGATATGATTATTGATATAATTGGGAGCGGGTGGTACGCCTACCACAAGATATGATTATTGATATATTTGGGAGCGGGTGGTACGCCTACCACAAGATATGATTATTGATATATTTGGGAGCGGGTGGTACGCCTACCACAAGATATGATTATTGATATATTTGGGAGCGGGTGGTACGCCTACCACAAGATATAATTATTGTGATAGTTGGGAGCGGGTGGTACGCCTACCACGAGATATGAAATGAGAGAGGAATTGAGACATGAAAGTCAGATTTATTATGTTGATTAGATTATTTTAGATATCGTGAGTTATCGAATATTATTTCAGAGCAGAGTATTTCCTTATAAATGTGTTATATATATATATATATATTGCAACTGCACAGGTTTATGTGGGTGTCTGGTCCTAGTCTTGTCACTACTTCGCCGGGATAGGCCAGGCACTTACCGACACATGGGGTCGGTTGTGCTGATACTACACTTCTGTGCGTTTTTGCACAGGTCCAGGTTACGATCAGGAGCAGCAGTAGCAGCAAATCGATTGCGTGGGAGTTGATCATATTTGAGACCGAGGTAGCTTGCAGACGTCCGCAAGCCCGGCGTCTCTCTCTTTATCTATATTATTAGCTGGAGTCTCTTTGTTCCGAGACAAACAGAATTGTGTTATATTTCTTCAGACTTTTATGTGTAGTATTCCATAGTAGTTTGTGAGTTGGTGACTCCACATCTTGGGTAGAGGATTTTCGGTATGGTTTTACCTTGTGAATTGTTATTTCCATTTCGATAAAGTATTCCGCATTTATTCAATCAAAATTGTGTTAAAAACAGGATAGTATGAATACAGTGGCTTGCCTAGCTACCACGAGTAGGCGCCATCACGATCCCGATGTTGGGGAAAAATCCGGGTCGTGACACCTCTCCCCAAAGTTAAAAGCCGATAGACGTTATTTAGGGCACGATGTTAATGTACTTTCCATTGAACGAGTGTGCACTTGGTGCGACTCAAATCCAAATCTCGGCAAAGCTGAAATACACCGAAAGTCATAGGCGTATTGGTTGCGGTATGACTCGAGGCGTGTTTTCGCGATGCCGCAAATTCTTTAAAATAATACCTAATGTAAAAAGCATTATATGTTGTTTAAAATCTATAATTGAGTCAAACAAGAGTCGGGAACGACAATTGAGCGACCATGCTAAAACCACGGAACCCGGGAATGCCTAACACCTTCTCCCGGGTTAACAGAGTTCCTTATCCGGATCTTTGCTTCGCAGACATTTTTAAGAGTCAAAATTCCTCGGATTCGGGATTAACCGGTGACTTGGGACACCATTATCATTCCCAAGTGGCGACTCTGATTAATCTCAATAAATCCCGAACCGATTGTCCTTTAATTGGAAAAACTCATTCTCTTACGTTATTTTATCCGTTTCGGATATTTGAGCGTCGGAGTATACCCTACGAGCGTATTTATATGTATGCTTATGTGGGGTAGTAAAAAGGGAGGTGTGACAGCTCTGGCGACTCTGCTGGGGACCCCAACCCCAAACCTCGGTTTCGGGGTTTAAGAACTCGAGCTCCTTAGAATTGCCGTTCGCGTTATTGTTTGACTTCATTATATGATTTGAACAACATGCTATGTGCTTTATCGCTTTGATATTGTGTGAATTGTATATAAAATTGTGCCGAAAACCTTTCTCTCTTCGCCCCCGGGGATGTGCTTACTGGTTGAGACTCTCCTTTCTGTTAAAGTCACCTTAAATTAAGAAAATAGAGGCCGGATAAGTTACAAAGCCGATTGACTCCGCGGGTCACCGGTACGTAGCCCCCTCCTCGATTCGAGTTGTCCGCTCGGGTACACGGTCTAGCACTCTATGAAACCGTAAGATTTTGAACGTAGGTCTAGGACGATTATTTGCATCATATTTGACTTAGGGGACTCAACACAGGGGTTGGGTCCGTCTAGGACAGGTGACCCGGTATTGGAAAGACCGAGCATGTTATGTGTTGCATTTTTATTGTCCTTGATCGTTATGTGGACCGGCGGAAATCCCGAGGGTAGAAAAATTGTTGAAAAGAAAAAAAAATAAGAGAGAAAAATAAGATCTATAGGAAATAGGTATCCGAAAAATTTGAAAATTTGAAAAAAAAAAGGTGGAACAGTTTTTGTTGAAATAATTGGTCAAATAATCTGACCGAACTACGCAGGTTTGATTCTCGCCATTAGGTGGGATACGTAGGCAACCCTCATCGGGTCCAACCACCCCTTTAAAAAATCAAAAAAAAAATGTGTGTTTAATTTTATCAATAAAATCAAAGCGATGCTATTTTTGCAAATAGCCGAATGTTTCGAAAGGACGCCGGAAGGTTGTTTTTGCAAAAATAGCCACTTTGAAACGTTTTTAATAATTTGCGGGCACAACCTTGAAATATTCCATGTGGAAATGTTGCAAGGCCATAGCCGCAAAATCAAGTCCGGGTTCACACCCCGTTTGCAAAAATAACCAAAAAATGTCAATTTTTATTTTTGTTATAAATAAGTCGGGTGATGCTATTCTTGTTTAAAATAAGCCAAATGTCCCTCAAAAGGACGTCGGAAGGCTGTTTTTGCAAGAATAGCCACTTTGAGTCGTTTGTAAATAATTTTGGACACAACCTTGAAATATTCCCTCGCGGAAATGTTGAAAGGCTGTATCCGCAAAATTAAGTTTGAGTCATTGCTCAACTTTTCAAAAATATTCACTTTATCAAATAAGCCATTACATGGCCCGTGTTTGCATAAAAAGCCACATTTGGCATTTTAACTCCCTCAGTCTTGTGTCGGCTTGTGTCGGTGCTGAACGATGCCCCATAAGCCATCGGATGAGAAAATTTTTGAGTTTATTCTCTTAAACAAAATTTTGCAAAAATAGCCGCTTTGTCTAAATAAGCCATTATATGGCCAATTTATGAAAAATAGTCTTGTGTTGGTTTATGGTGATGCCGAACGATGCCCCATGAACCACAGGATAAAAAAAAATTTCAAGTTTATCATTCTTTTATAAATATTGCAAAAATAGTCATTTTGTCAAATAAGCCATTATGTGGCCAATTTTGTAGAAATAGTCATAATTGATACCAAAAAATATTCTTATTCTTGTAGAAATCTCCTACACAAGTTTGTAGTCGTGATTGGCTTCTATAATTTTCCTTCAAAGAAAAAGGAAAAAAAAAATCAGGAAAAAAAAAAAAAAATCAAATAAACATATCTTTATTTCTTGCATTAATCTGCAAGAACTACGCTCGGTCTGATTCATGCGGGGTCATGATACGTAGGCAATCCACGTAGGATTCGACCATGTCCATAACCAAAAAGAAAAAAAAAGTGAAAAAAAAAACCACAAAAAGGAAAAAAAGAGAATAATCAATAAAGTGGAATACCTTAACGCTAACCCGGTGGTTTCGTTTTGTTAATCCAGAAAGTCAAGGTGGTTGGTTGTGGTAAATTGGAAAGCAAGATCCAAGGAAAATGATAACCGGCATCGAAGCTGTTACGGGTGCCCAAGAGACTCAGGGTCAGAAAATTCAACAAGGGTCTACTGTGGTTGAAGAAAACAGAGCATTGAACCAACAAATGACTCAAATGCGTCAAGCATGGGCCAATGGCCAAGGACAACCTTCTCATGAGTCACAATCTGCTATACAGCAAGAACAGTACCACTCTCCCGAGTACCACTCGTACTCGTTTGACCTTCCTGCAAACGTTGAGAAGCCTACCCGAAAGAATGTACAGGAAGAAATGGCCCAAAGATTGAAGAGATTAGAACAATGGATGAAAAACATGCAAGAAATGGCAGAGAATCTCAAGACTGAGTGGGTTGGTACCGGTTCCCGACAACAGCTGGTTGAACGGAACCACATGTTAGTAGAAGAAGGCAAAATATTAAGACAACACGTGGTTGAAATGTATCGGGCATGGATGAATGGAAAAGCACCACCACCGCCACCACCTAGTTTCATGGACCCGGTCCTTACACTGAACCCGATGCCAAATATACCTGCCTATCGCAGCCTTTCTAGCCACTCGAGTAGCTCAATTACTCGTCCCCCAGCTATGCTTTCCAACCACTACTTCCATCCCCAACCCTACTACTCTCCCGGAGGCACCCAAAATCGTACTTCACCTTCCACGTACCTAATTCCACAAAAAGCCTACCGACCCCCACAAACATACCGGAAACCCCCTGGGTCAGGTTTCAGGCCAAACAAGGCGTTTAGGGAGGAGAGGTTGCTGAAACGGAAAAAGGCTTTCACCCCTATCGGAGAATCATATACCAGCCTTTATCATAGGTTGAAAGAGTTGGGGATGTTAAGACCAATCGCACCAAAAGTTCCAAACCCACCCCCGAAAAATCTTGATTCTTCTGTCAGATGTGAATACTGTTCGGGAACATTGGGTCACGATACTGAAAAGTGTTGGCAATTGAAGAATGCCATTCAAGATCTTATCGATGAGAGGAGAATTGAAGTACAGACACCCGAAAACCCAAACATTACACAGAATCCTCTACCTGCATGTGACGTTGCGCATTTTGTGGGGACGATGCCCGATGACGAGGGTGAAGAGATTTTTCTTTGGAAGCCGAGAATATTGAAATAGAAAGCGATCTTAATGCAGAATACAGTGGCTAAGATGCCATGCTGGTCAATTGGGAAGGCGCTCCAACTCTTGGAGTTTTGGTAGTTTTATTTTGGTGTCATTTCTGTTACCCGGGTTATTTCAGGGTTGTAATCCGGACGTTGTCTTGAGAGTCAAAACCCTTATATCTTTCCACTTTTCTTTGTTTAGTAATAAATTCGTTTAGTACTGTCTAGGTTTGTAATTCTAGTTTAGTCTGTTCGTTTTGTTGTTCATCTTGTTGTTTCAACCCATCAGTTTAATACAACTCTCTATTTCCCATCATTCCTAGTCATCCCATTTCTAATTACTTCACGATTCTTCTCATATCTGATTGTAGCACATGACATGCACATATTTTCGGCCTGATTTTAAAAGACAATGAAATAATGTTAAAGATGTAATGATACTCGGAAGAAACATTGGAATACTGTGAAGCCGGAATCAAGTGAAAACTGGAAAGGGTAACATAAAAAATGCCTTGGAAATGCATCATCGGTTAAAAGCCAAAGGCAAAAGTACCCCAAAGCTAAAGGAACCATTCGTGGTATCGGGATTGTTGCCCAATGGCACTAAGAGTCATCAAGGCAAAATGTGAATCAAAGGTGTTTAACCGTATAGTTTGTACTTGGTAGGTTTTGAAGATTGGAATGACGAAGGCGTTTCGTTCGGCTATCCAAACACTTTGTCCATTGCTACCCCTTTGAGCCATATTATATTTTCTTTCATATCCCTCTTTCGGAATCAACAACAAAAATTGAGGATTGAGCAAGAAACAAAAGAAAAAAAAGAAGAAAAAGAAAAAGAAAAAGAAAAGAAAAAAGAAAAATCGGGAGAAGTCAAATCATAACAAGGAGGCGATCTCATAGTCTGAACTACGTCTGACTTGATCCCGAAAGGGTACGTAGGCAGCCTCACTGAGGTTCAGTCATAATAAAGAAAAATCTGAAAATCTAAAAATCCCCCGAGAAGGAAACTGGGGCAGAAGTTATGTTTGTTGAAGGAATAAGATTCCGAAAGTTGTAATCATTAACCCACATTGAAATAATTTTGAGCCTTTATATCCTTTTTTCTAAACCCCATCCAAAAGCCTGCATTACGGTCCAAAGGAAGACCTTCCGATCAATCTTCAAGAAATGCCAATCACATCAGGGGCAACACTTCAGTCCGAACAAAGGAGAGTGAAAAACTCAAACCACCACGAGACTCCAAGATGAGAGAAGTCAAAATGAGAGAGTCTTATCGGTGAAAACCCGCACGGGCACCGTAAGGCGACAGTGAGTTGAGAGAAAGAAAGATCAAATGAGAGAGGCTTGTTGGTGAAAACCCTACGGGCGCTGCAAGTCGACTAAGGATCATATCAAATAAATGAAGTATTGAAAACCGGTTTCACAGCAGAACTTGCAACAAGCGTTGAACATCAGATTCGCTATACAGAGAAGGCTGAAAGTGCATGTCAAGTTCGCTAGAGTCGGTATTCAAAATCCGATAGGTCATTCTTTTGAAGGTTTCTTGTTAGGAATTGTATTTTCTTTTTATTCTTCACACTTTGTTTTACCCTCCCTCTTAGCAAGTCAGTCAGGTCATAGAAAATATAGAAATGATTTCAAAATTTGCTACCAAGCTTTCCAATTGCACGAGACGGGATTTAGCCAACACGACAATTGTCGTAAGTCGGGGAAAGATAAGGCCAGTGCTTTAAGCCAAAAGAGCAACATGTGCAATGAAACGGGTAACAATAAAAATGTTTGGGGATCATGCAAGACACAAAGGTCGGCAAAGTGCCAACTCAGGGAAAATATAACGGGGTTCGAATAGAGAGGAGGTATATCTTCTGACAAAAGAAAGAGTCAGTCAAGAAACACCCAAGGTTATCAAATGAAATCATTGAAAGAATCATAGACTGCAAGATCAGATTTTATGAGATCCGTCAAGAAAGGAACAATATACATGCAGTAAGGAAGACGGATTCTTGGATAGTTGGTGAACAGGAAAAGCATTCAAGTGAAAAGCAGTCGCCGTCAAAATTCAAGGCCACAACCAACCACCGCATTTAAACTAACAGATTGTTCTTTGCTTTGAAATAGGGGCATAGATGTTATTGGACCGATAGAGCCAGCAGCTTCCAATGGGCATAAGCTCATATTTTGGTTGCGATTGGTTACTTTATCACATTGGGCCAAGGCAAAGGGCAAGTTTGCGCCAAATTGGCAGGGACCATTTTTGGTATCACGGGTGTTGTCCAATGGAGCATTATATTTAACAGATGTTGAAGGAAAGTGCGTAGAGACTGCTATCAATTCGGATGCGGTCAAAAGATACTATGTATGATTCCTTTTCAATTGTATGTTTTGTATTTTGTTGTGATTTTGGAATTGAAATGGCGAAGGCATTTTATTCTCTATCCAAACACTTTATCCATTGTTAACCCCTTTGAGCCTTAATGAATGAATTCTTTCATATCCCTCTCTCGGAATCGCTCTGGTGCAACAAGATCGAAATTGCCAGAATAAAAAATGAAATGATGGAAAATGAAAAAAAAATGATGAAAAAAAAAATGAAATGAAAAAAAAATGATGATGAAAAAAAATGAATGAAAAAAAAAAAAGAAAAAAGACAAAAATCGGGAAAAAGTCAAAAAGAAATCCATCTAACTTATGAAGTTGGATGAACTACGTCTGACTTGATCCCGAAAGGGTACGTAGGCAGCCTCTCTGAGGTTCAGTCACAATAAAGAAAAAAAATCCAAAAATTCCCCACATATTGAAACTGGGGCAGAAGTTATGTTTAATAATTCCGAGAGTGGTAAATATTTTTAACCCTCGTTGAAATTTTGAGCCTTTATATCTTTCTTTCTTAACCCACCCAAAAGCCACGTTACGGTCCAAAGAAAGACCTTCTGATCAATTTTGAAATGATAACAAATACAACGAAGGAGGAGCGAAGCGTCGGATAATGCCCGTGGTACAGAAAACAAAATACAAAAGGAAAAAGTGAAAAAAGAAAATATAAAAAATGAGAGAGTCTCATCGGTGAAAACCTTAGCCGGCACTGTGAGACGATTGTGAGGTTGAGAGAAATAAAATGAGAGAGTCTCATCAGTGAAAACCTTAATCGGCACTGTGAGACGATTGTGAGGTTGAGAGAATAAATGAGAGAGTCTTATTGGTGAAAACCTTTCGAGGCACCGTAAGGCGATCGTGAGGACTATCAGAAAAGAGAAAAGCAACAAAAAGAGTATCGGTTTTGGGTCAAAGGCAATCCAGAGTGAGAATAATGATTGGAACGAACTGGGTCAGAGTTTAAATACATGGCATGGTCAGCGGAATCAGCCAGCAAATACCCAGATAAGTTCTGTCATCTCTCCAAAATACCCTTACCTTTCTTTCATTTTTCTGCATTTCATTGTTTACCTTTTTGAGAGCTAACTACCAGCTCCTGATAACGGAAGTTGAAATAACACTGGATCGGAAAGGATGGAAGATTGGGGAAAGAAATAAAGAAGCTTGGCAAACATGGCCAAAGGAAAAGAAAACAAAACAAAAATGGAGAAATGAGAAAAATACAAAAAAAAGAGTCTGCAAGGGACGAGAAGTCAAAAACCATGCAACATGAGAAAGCAAAAACAAAGGAAGCAATAAGAAGTGGGGACGGCAGATGCCAGTTGCCAGCAGCTTATATCTAATAAATTTTGTTTCATGCAGGAACAAATTGTCACTAATCACTTTAAAGTGAATGTGACCAATGTGGAAAATTTAAAATACCAAAAAGAGAAAGTCTGCCGAATAAGTGGAGAAATTCACAGGCGAGAGATAAGTTGGTAAAAGAAAATACCAAAAAGAGAAAGGTAACATCTTTTAAAATCCACTCCCCAGTCCTCAAGCTGAGGGAATACTTTCTGCATTGCACGTTTAAATTACGTTAGGCGCCCACCTTCAAATACGGGAAATTTTGTTTCATGCAGGAACAAATTGTCACTAATCACTTTGAAGTGAATGTGACCAATGTGGAAAATTTAAAAAAATACCAAAAAGAGAAAGTCTGTCGAATAAGTGGAGAAATTCACAGGCAAGAGATAAGTTGGTAAAAAGAAAATACCAAAAAGAGGAAGGTAACATCTTTTAGAATCTGCTCCCCGGTTCTCAGGCTGAGGGAATATTTCTTGCATCGCACGTTAAATTTCTGTTAGGCGCCCACCTTCAAATTCGGGAATACTTTTCTGCATTTGCATTGCATGTTTACATTCTGTTAGGCGCCCACCTTCAAATTCGGGAATATTTTCTGCATTCGCATCGTACGTTTAAATTTCTGTTAGGCGCCCACCTTCAAATTCGGGAATATTTTCTGCATTCGCATTGCACGTTTAAATTTCTGTTAGGCGCCCGCCTTCAAATACGGGAATATTTTCTGCATTCGCATTGCACGTTTAAATTTCTGTTAGGCACCCACCTTCAAATACGGGAATACTTTCTGCATTTGCATTGCACGTTTCAATTCTGTTAGGCGCCCACCTTCAAATTCGGGAATATTTTCTGCATTCGCATCGCACGTTTAAATTTCTGTTAGGCACCCACCTTCAAATACGGGAATATTTTCTGCATCGCATTGCACGTTTTAATTTCTGTTAGGCGCCCACCTTCAAATACGGGAATATTTTTCTGCATCCGCATTGCACGTTTAAATTTCTGTTAGGCGCCCGCCTTCAAATACGGGAATATTTTCTGCATTCGCATTGCACGTTTAATTTTTGTTAGGCGCCCACCTTCAAATACGGGAATATTTTCCGCATCGCATTGCACGTTTAAATTTACGTTAGGCGCCCACCTTCAAATACGGGAATATTTTCCGCATTCGCATTGCACGTTTAAATTTACGTTAGGCGCCCACCTTCAAATACGGGAATATTTTACGCATTCGCATTGCACGTTTAAATTTACGTTAGGCGCCCGCCTTCAAATACGGGAATATTTTTACGCATTCGCATTGCACGTTTAAATTTACGTTAGGCGCCCACCTTCAAATACGGGAATATTTTCCGCATTCGCATTGCACGTTTAAATTTCTGTTAGGCGCCCGCCTTCAAATACGGGAATATTTTCTGCATTCGCATTGCACGTTTAAATTTACTGGTAGGCGCCCACCTTCGAATACGGGAATATTTTCTGCATTCGCATTGCACGTTTAAATTACGTTAGGCGCCCGCCTTCAAATACGGGAATATTTTTACGCATCCGCATTGCACGTTTAAATTTACGTTAGGCGCCCACCTTAATACGGGAATATTTTCGCATTCGCATTGCACGTTTAATTTTTGTTAGGCGCCCACCTTCAAATACGGGAATATTTTACGCATCGCATTGCACGTTTAAATTCGTTAGGCGCCCACCTTCAAATACGGGAATATTTTCTGCATCGCATTGCACGTTTAAATTTTGTTGGGCGCCCACTTTCAAATACGGGAATATTTTCTGCATTCGCATTGCACGTTTAATTTTTGTTAGACGCCCACCTTCAAATACGGGAATATTTTCTGCATCGCATTGCACGTTTAAATTTCTGTTAGGCGCCCACCTTCAAATACGGGAATATTTTCTGCATTCGCATTGCACGTTTAAATTTCTGTTAGGCGCCCACCTTCAAATACGGGAATATTTTCTGCATTCGCATTGCACGTTTAAATTTATGTTAGGCACCCACCTTCAAATACGGGAATATTTTCTGCATCATCATGGTTTATATATTTAGGCGCCCACCTTCAAATACGGGAATATTTTCTGCATTCGCATTGCACGTTTAAATTTCTGTTAGGCGCCCACCTTCAAATACGGGAATATTTTCTGCATTCGCATTGCACGTTTAAATTTCTGTTAGGCGCCCACCTTCAAATACGGGAATATTTTCTGCATTCGCATTGCACGTTTAAATTCTGTTAGGCGCCCACCTTCAAATACGGGAATATTTTTCTGCATCCGCATTGCACGTTTAAATTTCTGTTAGGCGCCCACCTTCAAAAACGGGAATATTTTCTGCATTCGCATTGCACGTTTAATTTTTGTTAGGCGGCCACCTTCAAATACGGGAATATTTTCTGCATCGCATTGCACGTTTAAATTCTGTTAGGCGCCCACCTTCAAATACATGAATATTTTCTGCATCGCATTGCACGTTTAAATTCTGTTGGGCGCCCACCTTCAAATACGGGAATATTTTCTGCATTCGCATTGCACGTTTAATTTTTGTTAGGCGCCCACCTTCAAATACGGAAATATTTTCTGCATCGCATTGCACGTTTAAATTTCTGTTAGGCGCCCACCTTCAAATACGGGAATATTTTCTGCATTCGCATTGCACGTTTAAATTTCTGTTAGGCGCCCACCTTCAAATACGGGAATATTTTCCGCATTCGCATTGCACGTTTAAATTTCTGTTAGGCGCCCACCTCAAATACGGGAATATTTTCTGCATCGCATTGCACGTTTAAATTCTGTTAGGCGCCCACCTTCAAATACGGGAATATTTTCTGCATTCGCATTGCACGTTTAAATTTCTGTTAGGCGCCCACCTTCAAATACGGGAATATTTTCTGCATTCGCATTGCACGTTTAAATTTCTGTTAGGCGCCCACCTTCAAATACGGGAATATTTTCTGCATTCGCATTGCACGTTTAAATTCTGTTAGGCGCCCACCTTCAAATACAGGAATATTTTTCTGCATCCGCATTGCACGTTTAAATTTATGTTAGGCGCCCACCTTCAAATACGGGAATATTTTCTGCATTCGCATTGCACGTTTAATTTTTGTTAGGCGCCCACCTTCAAATACGGGAATATTTTCTGCATTCGCATTGCACGTTTAAATTCTGTTAGGCGCCCACCTTCTAATACGGGAATATTTTCCGCATCGCATTGCACGTTTAAATTTTGTTAGGCGCCCACCTTCTAATACGGGAATATTTTCCGCATTCGCATTGCACGTTTAATTTCTGTTAGGCGCCCACCTTCAAATACGGGAATATTTTCTGCATCGCATTGCACGTTTAAATTTCTGTTAGGCGCCCGCCTTCAAATACGGGAATATTTTCTGCATTCGCATTGCACGTTTAAATTTCCTGTTAGGCGCCCACCTTCAAATACGGGAATATTTTCGCATTCGCATTGCACGTTTAAATTTCGTTAGGCGCCCACCTTCAAATACGGGAATATTTTTCGCATCGCATTGCACGTTTAAATTCCGGTAGGCGCCCACCTTCAAATACGGGAATATTTTCTGCATTCGCATTGCACGTTTAAATTTATGTTAGGCGCCCACCTTCAAATACGGGAATATTTTCGCATTCGCATTGCACGTTTAAATTTACGTTAGGCGCCCACCTTCAAATACGGGAATATTTTCGCATTCGCATTGCACGTTTAAATTTCTGTTAGGCGCCCACCTTCAAATACGGGAATACTTTTCTGCATCGCATTGCACGTTTAAATTCTGTTAGGTGCCCACCTTCAAATACGGGAATATTTTTCGCATCGCATTGCACGTTTAAATTCTGTTAGGTGCCCACCTTCAAATACGGGAATATTTTCTGCGTCGCATTGCACGTTTAATTTCTGTTAGGCGCCCACCTTCAAATACGGGAATATTTTCTGCATCGCATTGCACGTTTAAATTTCTATTAGGCGCCCACCTTCAAATACGGGAATATTTTCCGCATCGCATTGCACGTTTAAATTCTGTTAGGCGCCCGCCTTCAAATACGGGAATATTTTCCGCATTCGCATTGCACGTTTAATTTTTGTTAGGCGCCCACCTTCAAATACGGGAATATTTTCCGCATCGCATTGCACGTTTAAATTCGTTAGGCGCCCACCTTCAAATACGGGAATATTTTCTGCATTCGCATTGCACGTTTAAATTCGTTAGGCGCCCACCTTCAAATACGGGAATATTTTACTGCATTCGCATTGCACGTTTAATTTACGTTAGGCGCCCGCCTTCAAATACGGGAATATTTTACGCATCGCATTGCACGTTTTAATTTACGTTAGGCGCCCGCCTTCAAATACGGGAATATTTTCCGCATTCGCATTGCACGTTTAAATTTACGTTGGCGCCCACCTTCGAATACGGGAATACTTTACGCATCGCATTGCACGTTTAAATTTACGTTAGGCGCCCGCCTTCAAATACGGTAATATTTTCTGCATCATCATGGTTTATATATTTAAAAGCCCACACTGGGCAGAAAAAGAAAAAAAAAGAGGTAGTTTGTTGTTTTGTTTTGAGCGGGTTCAGCTCGAGAATCAAGAAAAAAAAACAAGAAAATCAACAAAAAAGAGAGTCATCAAGAAAAAGAAAGAAAATCAACAAAAAAAGGAGAGTCGGCATCTCAAAAAATCAAAGAAAAAAGAGACAAAGAGAAGCAAACAAAAGCTAGGATAGGAATAATTGTAATTGTAGAATCATAGCTTAGAATAACTTTTTCATTTTACATTCCCCCCGGTGTAATAAGGAGGTCAACAAGCAGTAACCGCAACAGCAGCAACAGTAACAGCAAAAAATCGCAGGTTTCATTGGTAGTCCCAGCTACCAAAATTTTCCGAACTACATTGACCTGATTCCCTTTTAGCCGGGGATATGTAGGAAACCTCTTGAAGCGAGGTTGTGCTAGAGGCTGATGTAGGGGTAGAGCTTAGCCCTGGGTAGCATCAGCATCGGTGGTGGAACCTCAGGTTGACATTAATGAGGAGGTTCCGGCCCCAGCCATAACAGTTGTGAGCACGTGATTTTTGCCCTATATGAGAATTACTCCCAAAAATTTAAAATAAAAGAGTTTTGTGTTGTTTGCAATTGTTGTGAATTTAGTGTCATTTTTAAAAATAATGACAATATATATATATATATATATATATATATATATATATATATATATATATATATATATATATATATATATATATATATATATATATCATTTGCATTTAGGATTTAATTCTACAATTAGGAGTAATTAATTTTATCTTACAAAAATGAAAATCACAAAAAATAGGCATCTTTTGCATTTTAGCCTTTAATGTCCAAATTGTGTGATTGTATTTTAATTACCATTTAAAATTAGGTGACAATTATTATTATGAGATTAGTATTTCAAGATAATTTTAGTTTTTATAAATTAATCTTAGTATTTTGAGGCTTTATTAATTAGGAAGTTGAATAATGGAGAAGAACAAATTGGAAAAAATTTGGATTGGGCCATCTTGCAAATTATGTTACAAGCCCAATCCTAAGAACCCTTACCCAACCCAAAACTCCTTGGCCCAAGAAGAAAATTTCAGATTTTTTTAGCAAAAAATAATCATAATTACATGACATAAAGTAGTGGGGGGCAAGGAAATCAAGGAAGAAAACAAGGAGAGGAAAACATGGATTAGTGGGTTTTCTTTAAATTAAAAAAATATTTTCTTTTTAATAAAAAATCTGAAAATTTTCGAAATTCTTGCCTATAAATAGAAGAGAGGATTTATGAAAAAAAAGGGGGAAAAAGGAGAGGAAAAATCGGAAGAGAAGAAAAAATAAAAAACATTCCCTGCTGTAGTATACACTCGATATACACTCTGGATACAGAAGTATACACGGAAAAAAATGCAATTTTTTAGAGTTTCTTTTGAGAAGTGAAAAGAGTTCAAAGCTAGAAAGCCAAAACAAAGAGAAAATCTGGAAAATATTTTTCTTTTCTATTTTTTACTGGTTTGTTTTTGTTTTTCTCCGTATTCCTGGGATTTTCGGGATTGAGGTGTTGAAGCTACTGCTGGTTGTTACTGTTGTTGTTGCTGTATTTTCACCGCCTTGTTGATTTGCCATTTTCCCATTCCTTTCAAAACCAGGTACATATCTCTTTCACTTGAAGCTGTAATGGTGAATTGTTGAAATAAAAAATGAAGATCTGGATCCGATTATTTGATGTCCTGTATTTTATGTTTAGTGTTGTTAGTTTAGATTTGTAATTTATCTATTGAAGTATTCTGTAGTAGCTAAAAAATGAAAAATAAAAACATTGTAATAACTAGTAGTATAGTAGCAATAGTGTATCACATAGCTTAATTAGGTAATAGATCTTAAAACATGGGTTAGTTAATAATAATTTCAAAAAATCGGTTGGTTACTTACTCACAATAGATTCATAAGTCTTAATCACATATCAAATGTCATTTACACATAGATAAGCTTAAAAATAGGAAATGTTAGATTAGATAGTGCTTTAATCATGTTTTAGGTTAATAATCTGGTGATAAAACAAGCCATATTGAAATCAGTAGCATAATTATAAATAGGTCTATGAGTTATTTATTTACGGATATTGATACAATTTAATTAGAACCATCTTTGTAATGTAAAAATGCCTAGTACATAACGAAACTGGTAATGTATATATTCGTGAGTAGTTAATCGGTTAATTCGGATCCATAGTTAATTAGTTTAATCATTCTTTAAGTCCATTATGTAATCCGTCGCTTTCTCAAATTAGGTATTAACTGGTATTAACTTCAAAACGCTAGTGTAAGAGGAAGAAGTAGTTTGTAAGTTCTGATTTATGATAATAAATAATTAATTTGTAGCTAATGTATGATATTGATTTCCTTCACTGAATAAATAAAAGTGCTTTCCATTTCAAATGTGTATCTTTGTTCTGTTGCTTCAATTGTTTCCAATTTTATTTAGTTTGGGCCCAAGGCGTGTTATGGGCCTGAATCTTTGTATAATGCCAACTGGGCTGGCGATAGAATGCCCGAATCAGGTCTGGTTCTTTAAGAACCTGGACCTGTTTTTAATGTAGTAAATCCTTATTCTGGAAATCCAGGCCCCATTGAATAACAAGATTACGGGCCTGGAATGTTTAAATATTAGAAATCGATTAAGGAAAAACAAATGTAGAAAACATAGCCAAATACTAGTATTGAATCCTTTAATGAAAATTGGGATGAGCCTCGCCCGAATAACAAACACCGGGGCCCCCATTTAGTAATAAGATAACATAGTAGAACCGGAGAGGCTAATAGCAAATTCCATAGCCTCTCCCCAAAGTTAAAAGCCGATAGACGTTATTTAGGGCACGATGTTAATGTACTTTCCATTGAACGAGTGTGCACTTGGTGCGACTCAAATCCAAATCTCGGCAAAGCTGAAATACACCGAAAGTCATAGGCGTACTGGTTGCGGTATGACTCGAGGCGTGTTTTCGCGATGCCGCAAATTCTTTAAAATAATACCTAATGTAAAAAGCATTATATGTTGTTTAAAATCTATAATTGAGTCAAACAAGAATCGGGAACGACAATTGAGCGACCATGCTAAAACCACGGAACCCGGGAATGCCTAACACCTTCTCCCGGGTTAATAGAGTTCCTTATCCGAATCTTTGCTTCGCAATCATTTTTAAGAGTCAAAATTCCTCGGATTCGGGATTAACCGGTGACTTGGGACACCATTATCATTCCCAAGTGGCGACTCTGATTAATCTCAATAAATCCCGAACCGATTGTCCTTTAATTGGAAAAACTCCTTCTCTTACGTTATTTTATCCGTTTCGGATATTTGAGCGTCGGAGTATACCCTACAAGCGTATTTATATTTATGCTTATGTGGGGTAGTAAAAAGGGAGGTGTAACAGGTACGATGACCTCGAGGGAAGTATCACCTTTGATAAGTCTGACGCCGACGGTTTGTGTTTCCCTCATTATGATGCTTTAGTTATTACTTTACGTATCGTCGATACGGATGTCAGGAGAGTCATGATCGATGACGGAAGCGGTGCCTGCATCATCCATCCAAGAGTCCCCTCACAGATGGGACTCGAGGACAGGATAACCCCTCGTTGCATAACTCTAACTGGTTTTAACAATGCAGTGGAGCGCACATCATGAGAAGTGACCCTACCCGTCCTCGCAGGGGGAGTCACCCTGGAAACTACCTTCCATGTGATGAACCAAGAGATAGCCTATAACGTTATCATCGGGCGCCCATGGATACATGCCATGCGAGCGATCCCCTCGAGTTGTACCAAGTGGTCAAATTCCCTACCCCATGGGGAATATTCAGCATTAAAGGGGAGCCGTCTTGATCTCGGCGGTAGGGGCATCAACCCTGGCACGCAACTCTGCCGCCTCCATCATCGCCACGCGACCAAGGTCCAACTCCCCCCCTGCTACTGGAGAAGACTCTCCAACTCAGTGTTTTGGGCCACAGCGGCTAGCAGGTCCACGTCCGCCTTCTCCAGTTGGGTCGTACGCTTTTGCAGCTGCTCCTCCGACGCCTTCAAGCCCTCACGAAAGACTCAAAACTGAGGGTCTTGAGTGTAGACGTCCGCCAACGTCCGATGCTTGTCCCAGACCTCTCGATACTTTTTTGACGCCTTTCGGAGGGCAGCAACCTTCTTCCACTCTCTCCGGTCCCGCTCCACCTCCAAGATTAGGGTCTGTAAAAAAGGTAAAAAGAAAAGACAAGTCAAAATGGCGAAAAAACCTTAGGATTCAAGAGAAAACTATGCGATGCAACGACCGAATCATACCTGTAAGGCGGCACCAGCAACTCGACGAGACAGGTCTCTGTCGCATACGGACTTTAGAGATTCCGCCTCGGCAGCCCCGCACAGCAAGGACATGTCTGCTGCGGCCTGCTCGCTCTCTCTCACGAGAAATACGAGTTCAAAATCCGACAATGAGAAATTGGCGGCACGGCGTCTCCATCTCCGCGGTACACTCCGAGCTGCCAAACACAATTGAATAAGTGTGTCAGATATATCAATGATGACGTCCAAATGAAAGACAAGTTCGCCAAATCAAAAGTCACCACCATACCTGGAAGGCCATATTTGGTAGTGAAGCCGACCTACGTCCTACACTCCTCAGCAAAGGGGATCAACCGCCCCACCCAGACTCTTATGTCCGGTACGGATTGGGGCGTACGCACCCTCGCTGCATCCATAAAAAATATTAAGACGACGAAAAGTTGAACAAACCTAAAGAAAGTAAACATAAGAAATAATACTTACGGTTGTCGTTCCACGCCTCGGAAATCCGGCCGGGTCCGATACCAAGTCCGAGGTGCGAACGAAAAAGTATTTTAACCAGAATTGACGGTTGGGTTTATCGTCCGCCTCGACAACTAGGCCCTTCATCCCTCGGTTTTTTAGTTGAAGCATTGTCCCTCTCATGAAGCCGGGACTGAACAGCTGCAGCATGTGGTATACTGTGACGTCCAAGCCGGCTTTCTCGGCATACGTCATCGGTATATCACATATCTTCCATGTATAGGGAGTAAGCTGAGCCGGACATACATTGTAGAAATCGGCACAACTCCTCCGCCAACGGATAGATGTGGAGTTTGCACCCCATTATAAAAGGGTACTCGTAAAAGGCGTAGAACCCCGACCTATGAACATTGGCTAGGTCCCTTCCAGCCGCCTGCATAACGGCCGCCTTCGGAATCTGGCAAGACGCACAGAGGTCATTTAGGAGAGGTTCGATGTAAGTAGACCTCTCCCATGCAGGTGTATTCACTTTTGTCGGGAAATCCCTTTGAACATATAGTTCACGGCGGAGGAGATTATCTACGGACAAGGGGACGAGCGGTTTGCGAGTTTTCTTGCCATCCTTTGATGGCCGGAAGACCCTGGAGGTAGCCTTACACTCTTCTGCTCCCCGACGGCGAATACCCTTAGCCATTTTAGAGGTTTTTTATACTAAAAGTATAACGGTGAGACATAAGGTCAACGTGAAAAGTTGCAGTTCTATCAAGAAAAGTTGAGAAATGAAAATATCGGGAAACTTTCTAATTATCCAAAGAATGGAAAGTCTTGAAACCGTTCACTATTTATAATAAGTCATTACATGAGATTCGAAGAGTTTCGCACCGAAAAAGAGGTGGGAACCAAAATGTCAAATCGCCTTTATGGCCTACCTCGAGAACAACAACAATATGACGCACGCCGTCAGCAAACGATGGTTCAGAATAACATGCCACATGTATATATATAGATAGATCCAGTACGGGTCGACTTTATCCACCCATTACAGATATACGCCTAATACATCTCCAATAGGCGGAGGGACTAACTGAATGGGGCCGACTCGGACGTAATAGGGGTCGAGCACGTACCTTATGCGGTCGTAGACACCGGATGACACCCTCTTTCGTGTCCGTACGATGAAGAGGATACGCCCTCGTTTATAGTGGTGTATCAGCAGGCTCGCCCGAGCAGACGTCCCGACTCCCCCCCCCCCCTATACTTTCGTTGTAATAGCAATAGCTTTGGGACGATGTAATGTGTCGGCGAGGGGGTCATCCTTCTATATAAGGAAGGGTCCCCCTCATTTGTAAGACAAATGTTATTCATCATCAATAATACAACTCTCTCTTACTTTGTCATTTTCTCTCTATTTTATCTCTTTATTGCTTACTTGTTCAAATACTTCATTAAGTTTCACTACATTCTTAGAAGGCGAAAACATATATACAAATCCAAAGATCGATCTTTAAGATATATTACAATTGATTCCGATTTACCCTTTATATAATCTTTGATTGTCCCTAACTCATAAAGCAACCGATAGCTTTTGGGTCAAACACTGAGCACGTCGCTTAAAAGTAAAATGAAGACTTTTGGAATTTGTGATCCTAAACAAGTTCATATGGAGCCTAGAGTATTTATGTGGTTATAAAAGTTTCTCATTAAGGGTAGAGTTGTAACTTTAAGCTAAATTATTATCAAATTTAGAAAGAATTCATTCTTTTTTATAATGGACCAAAAAGGAAATACACATATAGTAGAAGTTAAACTAAAACAAATTCTACAAAAATAGCTGATTCCTTTTTAATAGTATAAAATAATCATTCAGGTAACTTTTCGGGGATAAAAAACTTAGGTAACTTTCACTGAAGTTGACTAAGACTGTGAACCAATAAGGGAGCAAGGAATAATGAACCACGTGAGGTTGAGCACAGGTGATTAAGACCCGGTACCTGAATGGCTGAATCTAATCACCAAAACCAAAGACCCATTACTTTATGGTGCTGTTCTTATCGTACGGTCTATACGGAAATTTAATTTACCGGTTCCATTCGTAGCCGGTAACCCTAATTTCTTATATACGCGCTTTCAGCTTTTTCCGTTTTCCTTATACTCCACGTCTCTGAACTATCCGTAATAAAGTGATAAGTTTTTTTTCATAAGACGAAAAGAAAAGAAGCTTTAATGACTTATTGCAAAATTTTTATTTCCAATATTAGAAAAGGATACAATAATTCTGTTGAAAAGTTTGTCACAACAAAAATGTGATAGAGACAGTTTTGTTACTTAGACACAGGGTTTCTTTGTGTACGTAATAGAAAGACTGAATTTTTTTAAAATTGAAAATGTTTTCCTAAAAATTAAAAAACAAGAGTATTTGAAAAAATAAAAAATGTTTTTTCCGTAAAACTAAAATAATAAAATAAATATGTTTTGACAAATAAATGTTCATAAAAGAAGCATTTTCTTAAGGGTACGTAAATCAATCTAACAACTTTTTTTTTTCTTTTCAAAAGTGTATGTATTACAAAGCTTTTTGAAAAGCTAATTATTAATTGTCACGAAATGAACGATCATTTAAACGTGTCTCTATCCAATAACCAGTTCGGGTTCATGCCGGGTCATTCAACTACGGAATGATTTACATATGGTATTTATTAACCAGAAGAAAGCATATGACAATGTGCCTAGAGAGGTCCTTTAGAGTGCCTAGAAGCAAAAGGTGTGTCGTTCGCTTGCATCTGATTAAGGACATGTATGATGGAGCTAAGACTCGGGTTAGGACTGTGGGAGGTGACTCTGAGCATTTTTCAGTTGTTATAGGGTTGCACCTAGGATCTGCGCTCAGCCCATTCTTATTTGTCCTGGTGATTGATGCACTAATACATCATATTTAATGTGAGATGTCATGGTGTATGTTATTCGCTGATGACATAGTTCTAATTGATGAGATATGTGGTGGCGGTAACGAGGGGCTGGGGGTTTGTAGACAAGCCCTTAAGTATAAGGGTTTCAAGTTGAGCAACACGAAGACATAATATCTTGAGTGCAAGTTCAGCGCTGAGTCGAGTGAAGCGAGCATGGACATGAGGCTTGGGTCACATGTCATCTTCCAAAGAGAGGAAATTTCAAGTACTTTGGGTTAGATATCTAGGGGTGGGGAGATCAACAAGGATATCGTACACCGTATTGGGGTGGGTGGATAAAATGGAGGTTAGCATCTGGAGTTTTGTGTGACAAAAAAGTGCCATTGATGTTCAAAGGGAAGTTTTATAGAGTGGTGGTTAGACCAACCATGTTGTATGGAGGCAGAGTGTTAGCCAATTAAGAACTCACATATCCAGAAGATGGAAGTAGCAGAGATGAGGATGTTGATGTGGATGTGCAGACATACTAGGATGGATAAGATTAGGAATAAAGATATTCATGAGAAGGTTAGTGTGACTCCTATAGATGACAAGATGGGGGGAGGCGAGACTCGGATGGTTCGGACACATACGGAGGAGAAGTCCAGAAGCCCCAGTAATGACGTGTGAGAGATTGACTTTGGCTGATAAAAGAATAGGTAGAGGGTGGTCTAAGAAGTATTGAAGAGATGTGATCAGGCAGGACATGACGTGACTTCAAATTTCTGAGGATATGACCCTTGATAGGAAGGTGTAGAGGTCAAGCATTACGATTGTAGGTAAGGAGAAAATTGATCATTTTTCTACATACTTCAGTGTGTGAGACTAGTCTGATAGGATTCTGTCTTAGACTGCTAGCGATTAATGTTGTGTTCATACTATTCTTCTATTTTTTATAGTACCGGACCTTATTTACTTGTTATTGTTATTGTTTTTCATCTATTTTATGGTCCTTATGTTGCTGTTATTATTTTTGTGATTTCTGTTGATGATACTGATTTATTGTGTCTATTCATCTTCTTGAGCCGAAGGTCTTTCAGAAACAACCCCCAAACCCCACTTGTGAGATTTTACTGGATTGTTGTTGTTGTTGTTTACTTAATTTTCTATATTTAGTTATTTATTGTATTTTGTGAGATTTTGTTTCATTGCAATTTTTCGTATGATTTGCCAATCTAAAATAGAAAACAAAACTACGGTAATATTGTTTAATTTAGGATTAAACATAAATACCAAAGATATACACGCGTATAAGTTGATATAGAAGTTGTTCAAAAATTATAAATGCAATAATTGCATAAATTTTTTATGCTAGTACTACTAGTAGTTAGGTCATATAAGTATTTGCAACTTGATTCTCATCACCTAGTTGTTTAAAGTATGGGAATATCAAAATATTAGTTAGGTTGTTTCTTAGGATAACTCGTATTGTGAAGCGAATATCTTTTGATATATTTACTTCCTTAACATGGGAAATGAAATAACTTATTTTCAAAAACTTATTGGTTGTTTAATTTTGACATAAAAAATAAATATTGATAAATAACACATAAATAGAAGATTATGTTATTCATATCTCTATCAGCAATTCCCTTACTTGTCCAATAAGCCTTTTCATCTTCCCAAGAATTTAATGGAGTATGGCGTTGTCGTTTTTATGTCGCATTTATTTCTATTCTACTCTTAAAATTATATTCAGTTATGAACCGCTTAACGAATAAGTTAAAAAAAATAATGTCCGTATCTGTGACTTCAATTCAAAGAAGTTTGTCGTATCGATTTTTTTTTCTCTCTCCAATGATATGAAGGAATTGCTTAAACATTTCATTAAATGGTCCGATCTTGTCTTAATATGGCACATTTATTCTCATTCGATTTTTAGAATCTAATTATTGATCGGAAAAAAATTAAAATAAATATTAAATATATTTACAAAAGATTCTATACAAAAAGAAAAAAAAAATGAAAGAAGAGAACCAATTTTGACGCTTTAAATAGAGTCCTAAAACAGATATAGTTGATGGCACTTGAAGGTGTTCCAAATCTCAAAGGCAAAGTCACCTTTCATCAAGAATTGACAACACCATATAAATATACCATTAGCGACAGAGAACATGAAAGGTTCCATTCCACTACAAAATTGAAGTGTCATAAAATGGTCAACAACTTTCAAGAACGTACTATCCACGCGTCATGATCGCGAGTAGGGAAACCCACAAAGGAGAGGAAGCTAAAAAATTGATCAACGGTTACAAAGCAAAAAGCAACAACTCATTACTTAATAATACAAAAAAGAAAAAAAACCAAACAGCACTTTAATTGAATATATCTTTCTTTTTCGTATTTCTTGTTTTCCCATGTCTCTTCCCATCTTCCACCAAAGTACAAAGGGAATAATAAAAAAGAACAACACCCATTTCACCCCTTCACAAAATTTGATCTCCAAGATTTGTTCAATTTCTCTAGGTTTCTTGAATTTCATGGAATTCAACTGTTCTATTTGTGTTGTTTTTGTTGTACTTTTGGTTTGTACTTCTTTAGTCAGTGGAGGTGATATAGTTCATCAGGATAGTGTTGCTCCAAGTCGCCCTGGTTGTAACAATAATTTTGTTCTGGTAATCTTCTCACTCTCCTTTGACTGTTTTTTACTTGTCAAAGATTGACTTATTTATTTATGTTTTTGGCTAAAAGTTCATTTTTTGGTTTTCTCCATTTGTTTGGAATATGCTCTCTTGAGTGCTTGCATTATTTAGTACTTACATGAAATTGACCTAATAGAGTGAAACAGATGTAGAAATTTCAATTAGCTGAACCAATTGAAGCATAGTTGATTGATTGTGTATCTCTGTCTGGTGTTTTGTCAGTGTATACCTCATTGTTTTTTTCATGTTTTAGGTCAAGTTAGCTTTTTTTTTTTAATCTTTTAGAGATTTGGATTTTGTCCTATGTCATTAATTATCGAATAACATAAATGCTATTAGACAATTTAACTCTCTATTTTACTTTGTTTAGACGAAGGGACTATCCTTCTGCTATATGTGTTTAATTGTATTAGAATCTAAACAATTAAAGTGAACTATGATGTTATCTGAACAATTAAAGTGAACTATGATGTTAGCACCCAAGGGGTGGCCTGACGGATAAGTTGGATTGAAGACTATGATGGACCAGTAGAGGTAAAAAAGTTAGGCAAACGAAGCAGCTTTACCATCATCAGTTCGCCTGTGGCATGATCACCAGATTTAATGAAAAAACTTTCAAAAGGAATGAACTGAGAGAGTACACCTTAATTAAGTCCAGTGAGTAGTGCAGAACTCTGGTGGAGAAGAACATGTGGGAATTTACATATTCTTGTATAGCAATTAGCATGACCGTAGTTTATTTTCCTTCATCATTATATGAACTGGCATGAATAACTTAGATGTCATAGTAGAAAGTACACTGTAGCGTGCTGGTTGTTTTACTTAGAGTGGTCGCGGGTTCGAACCACATCTTGGACATTTTCCTTTTCAAAAGAATATGCCCAGATGTCATAATGTTGTTCCATACATATGTGCCATGCTATTTGGAAAAAAAGGCTCCTTGTCTTGTCACATAGATGTAAGATAAATTGGGGACTCGGGGTGTTATATTTGGAAAATTGTGTTTTCTCCTTTCCCTCTTAGTGAAACTCGTTTGACAAAATCCCTAGCATAACAGGAGTTAATGTTATGGTTGGTGCTGTCAGTATCACGTGGAAGCAGAATGCAGTTTAGATGTTAATTCAATTATAGCTGGGTCAAAAGTTTTATTACTTGTATATAATATTTTGGAGTCTATTTACGTGATTTCTGCTGGAGTTACTAATGCTCTTTTGTTTTTATTTTTGTTGTTGCTTTCCATTTCCTTCCCTGAGCCGAGGGTCGATTGGAAACAACCTCTCTACCCTTTCGGGTAGGGGTAAGGCCTGTCTACATATTACCCTCCCCAGACCCCACCTTGTGGGACTATACTTGGTAGTTGTTGTTGTTGTTTGTCACATGGTAGTAATTGGACATATTATCTAAATTATCTGAATAGTGTTTCCTCAAATAGGTAAAAATTCCGATTTGGGTTGATGGTATAGAAGTAACAGAGTTTGTTGGTGTTGGGGCTCGATTTGGCCCGACATTGGAATCAAAAGAGAAGCGTGCCAATCAGACAAGGCTGGCCTTTGCAGATCCTCCGGATTGTTGTAGCAAACCTAGGAATACGGTTGGTTCACATTTATTTCTCCTGTTCAAAGCATATTTGGTTGGAAACCTCAAGACAATTGTCATTTGTATAGCGAACTCAACATTTATGTTTCTAATATGTGATAGCTCACTGGTGAGGCCATCCTGGTGCACCGAGGCAATTGCAGTTTCACTACCAAAACAAACGTTGCAGAAGATGCTGGTGCTTCAGCTATCCTCATAATAAACAACCAAACAGGTTCAAGTGCTCTTCCTAAGTATTATCTGTACTGTTTACCATGTTCCAATGTGGATTGGCTCATTCTTGATGGTCTTGTGCAGACTGCAACTAGCCAACCAACAGTCACAATTTATTTATTGAATTGCAGTCACTTTATAATTTTTGTTACAGTCAACACTATTTCCTTACTATCAAATGTCAGTGATTGTTTCTGGTGTTGACCTGGAACGTCATTACAGTGTGTTGATATGCACATGCAGAGGGCTACATATAACTTTGGTTCTCTCATTGCTCTGTAGAGCTTTTCAAGATGGTTTGTGAACCCGATGAACCTGACCTGGACATTGGTATCCCTGCTGTTATGCTCCCACAACATGCTGGCACAAGCCTGATACAGTTTCTTGGAAACAGCTCTTCTGGTGGGTCTTGTCGCATTTTATTCTTTTGTAGGTATATTTGGGGAGGGTTGGAGGACACTGCTTATAAATTTATCTGCTTAGTTGGCTTCTGCATTGTTTGACACTATCTCTGTTATTGTTGATTTGTTTCCGAAACAGTGACTAAAAGATTTCCCATCTTTCAGTTTCTGTGCAGCTATACTCTCCAAAGCGCCCAACAGTGGATGTAGCTGAAGTATTTTTATGGCTTATGGCTGTTGCTACCATATTGTGTGCTTCTTATTGGTCTGCATGGCGTGCCAGAGAAGCTGCAATTGAGCAGGACAAGCTGTTAAAAGTAAAGTCACAAACCTCTCTCTCGGTCCTTTTTTTCCCTGCTCTTTTAGCAGTGTTCTGTGCATTTTGCAATTTTGAAGCAATCAACTCACTGCATCCTTCCTTAACAGTTTGGTTGAAATATTTATCTTGATCTCGCAGGATGGCTCAAATGAATGCAATGGTACGGAGGTGTCTCGTTCTGGTGTTGTGCTGGAAATCAGCATTATATCAGCACTTATGTTCGTGGTGGTTGCATCCTGCTTCTTGATTATGCTTTACAAATTGATGTCCTCCTGGTTTATAGAGGTTCTAGTGGTTCTGTTCTCCATTGGGGGTGTTGAGGTATGTCAAACCAAAAGAAAGAGCCCTAGTTCAAGGATAGCAGTCAAAAATTTTATGCAAATAATAATGCCCTAAGCATGAAAAGTGGCAAATCAGAACCTTTTCATTTTTATCTCTCAATACCTTTCATATTTGTCTCCAATTCAATTCCATCCGCAGGATGGCTCTAACGAATGCAATGGTTCTTTTTTACTAATTGCATCTTCTTGATGCCAGCAATACAACACCTTACTTCATCAAAAAAAAAATTCAATTCCATCCGCAGGTGATCCCTTTCATTAATCCAGCTGAGTTGCGAACTTTCTGGCACATTAGTCATATGTAGAGAAGACGTGAATGGATTGAATGAAGTTATGATCATTCCATCTCCATGTGGACAACTTTTGAAGTGCATGCTAACACTTTTTTTCCATTGTGCTTACAGGGTCTACAAACTTGTTTGGTCGCTTTGCTATCATGGTAGGTGTCTTATTGGTGTTATTCGTGTGTTATCTTCATAGCTACAGTGCATCAAATGCTCTACAACCAAAACCACGTTTGCACTGTTTCCAGGAGTAGTTTTTTCAAGAAGTTTTGCAGAAAAAATTTCTGAAAGAACTAAACATTTTTTTTTTTTTTGAGTTGATAGGTAATTATCCAAACATCTTCATCAAAAGATGTTAGGATAATTTTACCTATCAACTCAAAAAAAAAAAAAAAGATTTTTGGGTAATACTTTTGTTTCCTACTGGATTTAATTAAAAAAATAAATTTCAAACTCATTTTTGACAAACTGTCCAAGCAAACACCACACAAACTAGAACAGTTGCAAAGCTTTCCAGTAACGTTTGCATGGTCAAATGGACCTTAGAGTGAAGAGGACTTTAGGTCTCTTTAAAATAATATCTAGGATTCAGGGCCTTAAGAGTAATTAGTTAGAGTGATCTCAAATCATTTTAATAGTGGATATGAACCCCTAATGTTACACATTACTGCCCAATCCCTGTATTTTTTTGTTTTACGCCTCGTAACTCATCCTCAATCCGGCATGGGCAGATGATAAATCAACAATTCAAACTGCTTTTCGTTCGTATTCTTGATAAGCCAATGTTTATATATAGACGTAGGATCTGTTTGGGAAGTAAGAAGCCGTTTTTTCATTTCTTCATTTGCAAATAATTCTTGATGTGAAAACACATAGCTAGGGGGCTGATCTTTTGATAGGAAAAAGAGTTGATCGACAGGGTCCCAAAGGAATTGATTTGTTTGAAAAAGACCAGAGTGATAGTTAGTAAGGCTCAAGTTTTGCATGCTTTGGTGAAAGTAACTGTGGCTTTGACCTTCACTGTACAATGTAAAATACAGAGCAATGCCAAACATGCTGTTTATCCTTCTTTTCTTCTTTTATCATTCACTGTACACTACAGATCACCTAGGGTGTGCTCTTTCATTGTGGTGTGTTATGATCCCTTGTCTTCAATTTTGTTTGTTGTTAGTCATTGCTACTAAAATTTTATTTCTTGAAATGCTGTATAAGTTCATTTTACGTACCACGACTTTGGTTGCTAGTTGGTTCTTAGAAGTGTAGCTAACATTCATTTTATATAGTTTCAGATGGTTTGAGCGTTTTGGAGAGTCCTTCATTAAAATTCCTTTTCTGGGGCCTGTTTCATACCTGACGCTGGCGATTTCTCCATTCTGCATAGTCTTTGCAGTTCTGTGGGTAGTTTACCGTCGTATCTCCTTTGCTTGGATAGGTCAAGATATACTTGTAAGCATTGTTACAATATTGTAATTTCTTCGTCTAATATCATCTCAGTTGCTTGTGTCTCTTTCGTTTCTTTCTTTTTCTCTCAGTTTCAACCCTGATCTGTTGCCTTAAGGATGACATGATAAGCTTAAAAAGAGTTGACATGTACTTTTGTCGATTAAGTCAGTAGGTATGTCTTTACATACGTGGTTGTGAGGGAAAAAATGGAAAGTCTGCTTGCTCTATTGTCAGCATATTGGTACATCTTTGCTCTTGAATTGACCTACCTATGTGCTTGGACTCTTTTCATCTTTGGTTTTCAAGAGCAATATTGGTTTGTGGGTCTTTTTCTGGGTGACCTTTCCTTGACTTGTCAGGTCCCGTTCTCTTTTTGTTCTTTTGGAACTACTGTACTGCTGAAATTTCCTGTTTTCCATAAAAATTTTAACGAATTAAATCTAACATTTTATTCTTTTCTAGACACTTGGAAATATGTTTTTTGTTCATCTTGCTACATGGGGGTGTGTTATGCATATTTTTGTGTTGGGATATCTATTTTTATTCTTTGGTTACCACTCCTTTCAATATGTATAATTATATATCTAGACACTAGAGAAAGCTCTCAAACCCCACCCCCACCCCCAGTCTGAAAGATAAAAGAAAAGGAGAGTATCTTGAAAATTGGAAAGCTCTATTTTTGTTCATATTAGTATTGACCCAAGTTAATGGATTGACAATCTCTCTTTACTAGGGTATTGCATTGATCATCACCGTTCTCCAGATTGTGCAAGTTCCCAACCTCAAGGTAAAACAATTCATGCTGCTGGTTTTTTATTGCGTTATAGCTGGACAGTTTATGTACTGTTTTGGCTTTAGGAAAATGGTATGTTCGTGGACCTTCTCCTATTACTGCTTGAAATTTTATTGTTGATGCGCAAATTCTTCCATAATGTGGTAACCTGTTCGTTTTATTTCAACTGTTAAGTAGATAAGAGCTCCGCACAAACCTAAACACTGTACAAGGTAACCTGTTCGTTTTATTTCAACTGTTAAGTAGATAAGAGCTCCGCACAAACCTAAACACTGTACAAGTCAACCTTGGACTTTGGTGGAAAATCTATTTTTTCTTTGTAATAGTCACTAACTGATAAGGAAGGAGGAGAGAGCGCGGGGAAAGTTGCCGATCATCTTTGACTGACCTTTTTTATACAATAAGAAATACGTAGGATTACCACTAAGGAATCGCAAATTACCCTTCTTCACTTAAATCTTCCCTCAACCTCAAGAAGCTTACCAAATATGTACAGTTCCCAGATGGTTATGAATGTAACTCATTTTAGAGTCTAGAGCCCCTAAAAGGGTGATAAAACATATCAGCGACCTGCTTCATTGATTTTGCAGTGGATGTTTAGAAAGCTGAGATGGTGGGTTATAGAATTCGTCATTTGTAGTTGCCCTCTTTTCTATCCTTCTAACTGAACAACGCTTTATTCCTGGTTTCTCTGCAGTTTATCATGTTTATCTTTTGTCCTGCAGTCAAACAACTACAATAAAAAAACAACAGTAAGAGCTAATAGTTTGGTTCAGGATAATCTTCTAGTCTGATGATTTATCAGTCCTTCTTAGACTTGAGTTCTTGCTGAAAAGTCCAAAGATTATCACAAGTACTGGCATTCTGACATAATCCCTTATTTTCCTTGACTTTATCAGGTGGGAACAGTTCTTCTAAGCTGTGCTTTATTGTATGACCTTTTTTGGGTGTTTCTTTCCAAACCGTTGTTTCATAAGAGTGTGATGATAGTGGTAAGCTCTTTATTTGTTTGTTTGTATTCTTCTTTATGTTCGTTTGCGTACTTTTTACCCTGCTAACTACAAAGGACTATTGCTCCGGAAATATGATCCCTTTCTCCTGTATAGGTTGCACGCGGTGATAAAAGTGGAGAAGATGGCATTCCTATGCTACTGAAAATTCCACGGATGTTTGATCCTTGGGGTGGCTACAGCATCATCGGTTTTGGCGACATAATTTTACCAGGTTTACTGGTAGCATTTTCCTTAAGGTTTGACCATGGAGCTGAATGAAACTTGTATATGCTCTCCATTAATATGGTTCCATCAAGTCCAATATTTCTTGAAGACTTCAAATTTTTTCAGTATACTATTATTCCATTCTCCAATAAGAGCCTGTTCAAAGCATTGCTCTAACACATTTGATGGAAGGAATTGACCCCTCTATTGATGCCTCTGTGAGACTCATGGTTGCATAATTAAATGCTTCCATGTCGGACACTTCTGAGAAGCAATTTAAGTATATCTTGAGATTAACTTGGTGAAATAGTCTGGGTGTGCACAAGTTGGCCTGGACATCACCATTATTAGAAAAAAGAAAGAAAGTTAATTTTAGGATTATAAAAGGAAAGGTTGAATGTTAGGTTGTCATTTAAATGGTGAATTCTTCCAAGTTCGAACAATTAAACTAGTCAAAAGCTTTGTACCTCTTTTTTAGATTTTTCTTTTTCCCATAATTTTTGTGCTTTGTTGCAGGTACGACTGGCTGTGTAATAAGAAACTTCGAGAAGGCTACTTCCTTTGGGCTATGTTTGCTTATGGTTTAGGTATGACGAGTTCTTCAGAGAATGGGATAAGCTTATTTATTTGACATGTTATTTTGATTGTGATCAAGTGAACACCGCGTTCTTGTTTTCGATAGAATTGCACTGTTGGTGTTTTTTATTGTTTCATCTCTCTCCCTCTCCCTTCCCTTCATCTGTTCAGTCAGAAATAGCCTGGACTGTTCCACAGAATTGTGCAACTTGATCCTGGTTAAGTGATGAACTGCAGTAATGATGCTTAGTTTCTCCCCTTATTCCTACTATAATGAATAATTCGAGAACAAATATTGACGTGTAGAAAAAATTCGAGGGGTGCTATTCTTGTTAGTGTTTGAGCTTGATATGTATCTCTTTTAACATGTCAAGGGAAGTTACTAGTTTTATGTAAACAGCCGAAATATTGTATATAATGCATTAGAAGCATCTGTTTGTACTGTTGGTCCGTGTTTTTCAAGGTTTAGAACTGGTGCTAGCTTCTGTTTGACTGTTAGTTCTTTTTTTTTTACAGGTTTGCTCACGACATATGTGGCTCTAAATTTGATGGATGGTCATGGTCAACCTGCGTTGCTTTACATTGTTCCATTTACACTAGGTATGCTACAAGACTGTCAAGAAGCATAAAAAGAGCTGTTGTAATGGAGCAGCCAAACCTATAACATCTTAATGTAACCATAGAGTCTACCACCGTACATTAGAATCTACCACCACAAACACACATAGGGTGATCCTCATGGAATAGAAATAAGAACTAAACATTGGGTCTGAGAACCTTAGTTTTCAATTTTCTGCAAATTGGATTCTGATTTCCCTTTTACCTTTTTAAAAAAAATTAAAGTTTAGGAATGAAAAGAAGAGGTATTAAGAGAGAAGAATGAGGAATACGGAGGAGAGACTAAACCTTTGGTTTTGGCTCTAATACCATAGAAAGAAAGAAGTTATTGGACCTAATTCAACCCCAAAAGTTAGCTCATGAGGTGATTGTCCAAAATCATATGAAACGGGACAATATTTTGTAACCTTGCGGGGAAAAAAGAAATTTGAGAAAGGATGTATAAGAAGATAATTTTTCGGTTGTCTCACATACTACTCATAAGTTCTCCATGCAGCCTTGCCTTTCTTGCTCTCCTTGTGGGCATTTCTTTCAGAAATTGACGTAGAATTTCCCATATTATTATCCCTTTCCTCTTTCAATATTTTAAAAGCTTTTCATTTTCTATGTCAAGTGCTCATGAATTTTAACATCTGTTATTGCTCATGTTAGGCACATTTTTGACGCTGGGAAAGCAAAGAGGTGATCTGAAGCATCTATGGACAAGAGGAGAACCAGATAGGCCTTGCCCACATGTCCGGCTTCAACCAGAGTAACTAGATAGTAGACGAGCCATCGATCCAATCACCTATAACTCTGATATCTCCAAATGCGAGCTGGCGTATATAAGAGTAAAATTTGTACAAGAGGGTGGAATTCTGAAGACTGCAGGATACTTAAGTAGGCCGCTTTGGTGTGAATGCCAAGTAGAGACATTATGGCTAAGCAGCAAACCTGAGATGTAGAGCCTGTAGATTAAGTAGAGTTGCAAATACATGTATACTGCCTGTGCACCTTACCTTGTAGTTTGACAAGAAAATCTGTCACCATCAGGCAGTGGAAACCCGTGTGCAGTAATTTCATCTATAGTAGGAAAGACAACTTTTGTATGATAGAACTTGCATTAGAAATTATGCAATTGTTATTTTTAATACTAACATGTCAAACAGTGGATAAAAAACAATGGTAGAGAGAGTAGGGGTGTGCATTCGAATCGGTTTATCGATAAATCGAACCGATTATTTGTTATTGGTTCATCGATAAATGAAATCGAAAAAATCGAAACCTTATTCAAATGATAACGATAAGCAGTTGTACAAATCGATAATCGATAAGTAACTATCGATAAAGGTCAAAATCGAATCGATAAATCGAATGCACATCCCTAATTATTTTATCTACCACATTTTAAAGTTGAGGGAATGAAGTTCAAATTAATGGAAAATAGAATTAGCAGTGATGATGTATTTTTATTTTTTTAATACCGTTGGAGTGTTGGTGGCATATATTTGATCCATTACTTTAGTTTCGTTCCATATGTCTATTGACACAATTTTTATGTTATAAACAGTGTTCGTCTTATTTTAGCTTCCTTTTGTCCATATTAGTTAGGCGTGTTTATAGCGATATACTTTTTGTGGAATCCCGCAAATTTTCTTATTGGTGTAATAGATAACCGAATCGATAAGCCCCAAAAATTAATAAATCAAAATCGAAAAAATCGAAACCTTATTGAAACAATAACGATATGCATATGTACAAATCGATAATCGATAAGTAATTATCGATAAGAGTCAAAATCGAATCGATAAATCGAATGTACACCCCTAAAAGAGAGACTTCAAATAAATTCAAACCAAACGACCCCTAACTCTTCTCCCTTTAGTCGAGCTTGACACCAGCTGTAATTTGTGAAACTCACATAGTTGATCCTGAGTGCAGAACATTTGAGAGAGAAAGAGAGAGAGACTACAAATAGTAGTTTAACTCCGGCTACAACTGTAATTAGGGGTGTGCATGAAAATTCGAACCAAACTGAAAACCAAACCAGATCGGCCAAAAAAAACTGTTACTTTTTTATTTTGGTTTTAAATTTGAAAACCAATCAAATTTAGTTTGATTTTAGTTTTGGTTTTGATTTTAATTAAAAATAATCGAACCAAACCGAATATAGGAGTAGCCATTTTAAATTTATTATTACACCTACATATGTGTATACTTTTATACAAAGTTTTAAATTTTAAATAGTAAACATTAATCCTTTGCACTTTTAGTACAATTATTGACCTTTACATTCTTGCTTAATTGGTAGTTTTCTTTTGTTAAGTGTAAGAATCTATTTTATGTTAAAAATAATATATTTTTAATTGAGTCTTTAAATTATTCAATCACTATTTGATTCAATTATCATCAATATATCTTAGTAAATCATATATTTTTCAAAGGGCAATTGATTTGATAGTGTTACATTGAAAATATGATCGCCAAAATGCATGTTTGATAGTAAAAGTCTTATATTTAAGAAAAACCGACAAATAACCGAAAAAATCGAACAAAATTGAATCGAAAAAAAAACGACTTAATTGGTTTGGTTGATGAGAATATTTGAAATATCAACTTACTTGATTTGGTTTATTTTTAAGGAAAAACCGATCCAAACCAAACCATGAACACCCCTAGCGGTAATTAGACACCCCTTTTTATAAACATCCACAGATATCTATATAAATAAGTTTTTGAGAAAAAAGAGAGCAATATCTCTAAGTTAAATAGAGAGACACGGATAATGTAAAGTAACCATCAACCTGGACAAGAAGTTTAGCATTAGACCCTCTACAACTCCAGATTCATTCAAAATCTGCATGCAAGTTTAATAGACCAACATTCTTACGTAAAATCCTCTATATGTTACTGATAATCAAATGCATTACAGCCGACACTACATAGCAAATATTATACAGGAGAAACGAACCCATGTTAAATGTACAGAGAAAACGAACCCATGATTAACAATACTGAAAACGTTGTCCGCGAAGAATAGTGTCTATTAACAGTGTCTATATCCTAGAAACAACCACAATAATAATTATTTATGTTTGGATCATGACAACAAAAGAAAATAAAATAAAGAAAGAATATCTTAAATCCCGAGAAACTAATATAAACTTCTGTCATTATTATTTCTTGATATTCTTCTTATTAATAATTGTTGCCACGTGTAGCTTGGGCGGAGCCAATGAAGCTACAGGTTCATCTGAACCCACTAGCTTCGGCAGATGCTTTGTATATGTGTTAAAAATCCAACTAAATAAGTATAAAAGATAAATGTTGAACCCAGTAAATTAGATACGATTTGGTAGAACTTCGAATTTAAATCACAAAGTTCAAATTTTGCATCCGTGATTTTGGATTCCTATCTAAATCAAATTTGAATTTGATTAATTTATTGGAATTGATAACCATCTTCAAATTATTGGCATTGTTATTATTGATCGATAAAAGTCAATAGAGTCCATATCTATAAAATAAAGGAAGGAAAAATTCTTTTACGATAAAAAATTCTGTCATTTCAGTTATTTCTCAAGAAAAAAAAAGAGGATTTATTGAATTTCAAAGTATTCAATTTCACTAATAGGTGTATCACCATTTAATATCAAGACCCAAGAGGTGGTCAACC